>BCLF01000057.1:54004-74481 GCA_001602275.1 Zoysia japonica | reverse complement strand
CCCCCCCCCCCCAGCACGCCACGAAGAGCGCCAGCTAGCCTCTGGTCGGCCAGCTGACGGAATTGCGCCTTCAATCCAGAGCTCTCGCCGCAACCGAGCCGGTCGGAACCAATTCGGGGCACCACCTCGCCGCGCCGGCTATAAAAAGCCTCCACCGCCGCTCGCGCGCGCCCTTCGCGCCGCCACCCACTTCCCAGGTCACTCCCTCCTCGCACCCTTTAGAATCAAGCGGCAATTTTAGTTTTCCCCGTCGTCTTCCTCACGGCCGGCCGTCGCACTCCACCGTGCCAGCCCAAATTAGAGTGCCATTTGCTCCCTACGGCCATCCTAGAGTGCCCCCAGTTTGCATGGAAGCTATTCGAGCTTAACAAGTAGCCGCCAAGCACCCCTCTTGGCCGCTCGGCGTGCTCCACCTCTGGCCGACCGCCGGGCCACGGTGCTGGCTCTCCAGGCACCGGCGCTGGCCCGGGCGAGGCCTGGAGCATAGCCCCTGCTCCCCGGGGATGCCCTCACGCCTAAGAAAGGGACTGCCCCGGCAGCCATCGCTCCCCTCCATGGAGCTCCACCGCCGCGCCCCTTCGGCGCAGCACAACCGCCACCTTGGCTCACCGCCGGTGATGGCGAGCTTGTCCACACAACCCCTGCACCACGCGCACCCGAGGCGTTGCCCTCTCACGGCCTCTCGACCAGCCAGCCAAAGTCTCGGCAGGGCGCCGCCCCTGGAAACCACCAGCGCACACCCAAGACAGAGCGCGCGCCAAGGGCAGAGCGCTCCTAGGGCAGAGGGCGCGGCCCTGGTCCCGGACCAGTGGTCCACGTGACCCTTCGAGCCGGCCACACACACACCCACGCTCACGCTCGCACCAAGTTCTACACCTGGCCTTGTGTTCTCGGACACGGTCACGGCGTCGTGTCCAAAGTGGACACGGTCGCAGCCCCGTGTCCACTTTGGACACGGTCCCGACCCTGTGTCCACAGTCACGGACATAGACACGGCACCGCTCACGTGTCCACGGACACAAACACGTCACAGTTCACGTGTCCACTGACACAGACACGTCACAGTTCACGGGTTGACGGACATGGCCCAGTTCACGTGTCCATGGGGAATTACCCGATTCTGGACACCCATGTGTCCAGGGGCGTGGACACAGACTGAACCACGTATCCACGGAGGATTCCCCGATTCTGGACACGTATGTGTCTAGAGACCGTGGACACAGGCCGAACTGCGTGTCCACAGGATTTCTCTCGATTCTAGACACTCATGTGTCCAGAGGCCGTGGACACAGGCCGAACCATGTGTCCACGTAGCTTTTCCACAGTCTGTCACAGCCACCTTGTCGGCCACCTTGCCCTACATCTTAGCTCCAATTACAACAACCAACATACCGTTAGAACCACCATCACGAGCACTACCATCCTAGACTATCCGAACTCCACATTTCCTCTGGTGCTTGTTTTATTTGAGTTTTGTAGCTTTCCTTTTAGTAGGCTTATTGTGGTTGTTGTTTGTAGCTGACGAAGAGCCCGAAGAGGAAGGAGAAGCTGAGGAGCCCGGGTAGGAGGAAGAGCTTGAGGACGCCGCTAAAGGCAAGTCCTAACACCCCCCTTGAACCATACTGAACCTATGTTTTACTACTGCACCCATAGAGCCGAATGCTTGCATCTACTTTATAAACCGTGTTAAAACGTTGTGTAGCTTTATACCCACTTGCTACTAGGTATTTATATTAATGTCAGTTACTTGCTGTAGTTAATATGAATTACCACCTTGTTAGCCGGTTGACGACGCACCTTTGTTAACCATAGGAGTTCCGTTGCTAAATACTTTTAAAGAATGGAAAGTTGCCTTGACAGTAGAATGCTTAGGATTTCCCCTTGCGATGCTAGTCACCGCCACACCATACACTAAACATCTACGAAATGAGTTAAAGTGAGTTTGGTGGTGTGAGTAAAATAAAATGTGGTGAGATTAGTGCAACTTGGGCTAGGTGAAGATGGGTAATTCTGGTTGTGAGGTGAGGCTCACAAGAGGTGATGGTGATAGGCGTGTAGGCTTCGGTTTGGTCCACCTGCTGTGGACAAGCACGCCACCCCTGTCATATAAGGACCGGTTCGTTAGCGCTCAACTTAGCAATTACATGTAACCACAGAACCCGAATGGGCGGGACTTATCCCCGCTATGTAGGCATTCCACATGGAGCCACTAGGAAGTCGGTAGGACACAAGAGGCTAGGAGAAGGGCGTGAGATAACTCGCTGCGCGACTTTTGACTTTGTAATTATCTGCGTCATGGGACCGTAAGCCTACGGATATAGCCTCTGGTTTGGTAATACCCGACGTAGTAGGGGACCAGGAAAAGGCGTGGTTATAGTAAATCCCCAAGATCCTGCTCTGAGAATGTACTGTCGCGTCATTGGGAGGGTGAAACCCCAACGGATAGCCCCTGAATGCATCTTGGGTGGAATCTGTGTAAGCCTATGCAGTGGTGGGGTAAACGTTATACGACTCTATTGATCAAGAGGAGCATAACCTGTGGGTACAGTGTACAATCTCTGCAGAGTGTAAAAATCCTTCCGGAGAGGTCGTTCTCACGGTATTGGCATGCTATTGTTCAAATACCATAGGATTAGCTTTCCATCATATCCTTGGCGTGTGAGTGGGCGTAGACACCCGTGTTTTTGGAATGTGTTGGCTGTGTGCCAAGAGCCTGCATGGATGCGTGCTAGTGCCGGAAACTGCTAGAAGCGGTGAAAGCCTTCCTCAGGTTCACCCTACTAAAAGATGATAAAAAATTTGTTTTCTTCCTTGTCTGAAATTGTTCCGTTAGGAAACCCTGCATAAAAACTTGCTTTCTGCAAATCTAAACCTCAAGCCATTCCTTTCCTTGCTCCACCTTTTGCATACCTCACCCCTCCTTATCGTTAGAGCTTGCTGAGTACTTTTGTACTCACCTCTTCCTTTGTTGTTATTGTTCAAAAGATGAAGAAGACGAGGAAGATGCTGACTTTGAGAGTAGAAGTCTCGCCCTGCGCTCGAGTGTTGCCTGTGACTTAGTAGTAGTCGTTGTGTAGGTGTGCTGTCTGAATAAGAGTCGCTGAGCCGACTTGTTGTATGTAATCTAAGCTATGTTTGTTAGACCTTTTCGAAGGCGTGTAGTACTTCGGACCGGTATGTGAAATGATATTACCTTTTTCTTAATATACATACCAACTACCGGTCCAGATATTAGTACAAGAACCACAAGACTCTCCTTCTAGGAAGGAGGTCTCACGTTTCAAATCAAATTTGAGCTCGGGTGAGCCGGAAGTCTGGAACACGAATGCTTGCAATAGTGAAAGAATGCAATGAACACAGAGAGATTTGTGCTGCAAACTTGGCAGCGTTTTCTGACTCTATTGCTTTGCTTAAAGAAATGAAAACAACTAAGTTTTGACCACTTCCAGGCTGCAGTGCGCGGCATGCTGACCATGCATTCCGCAGCTGGAGCAGAGCTCCAGTCGCACTTAACTGCCTAAACATAGGACTCAAGCAAACTGTAAAACAATCTGCTACTCTTAAGCATGCAAGGATTACTTCTAATACATTCACGCAAGGTAGATAGAGAACAAACAAGTAATTATAAATCAATCCACCACAGAAAGTGGGCAGCAAAAATCAAAGGATCCGAACCGATCGGGTAGCACTCTCGGCCATCATGGAGTGCTACCCGATCGGTTCAAATGCCGCTGGCGACCCAAGCTTCTGACCCCATCTGTGTGAGAAGCTTGGTCGTCGGCGGCATTTGAAGCATGTCGGCCAAGGACTTGGCCCCCTTGAGCGAGAGTGCGAGCCAGACGAAGGAGAGGAACTCTCCGCCATCACCCAAGTTCTTGGCATGCAGGTAGCCTCTGCACATGGTGGCGGAGTAGCACAGCATGCCCAACCACACACGGTATATCAGCATCCAGCGCATAGACTCCTCCGAAATATCCAACAAGTGTTTCGCAAGCTTGCATGCCTGTATGGTGTGGAAGACTTTACTCTTGTTCTTGTCATCCTGGCCTGCTATGTCAGATATGATGCCGTTTAATCGGTCTGGATCTGTTAATTTATCCTTCCTCGACGAAAAGTAATATTTGATTTCATCCATGGCTTCGGAGATCAGATGTTCCCTGCTCCCAGTCAGCAGCATCTCGGGTTTGAAATTGAGCAGGTGCGCCATGTAGTTTGATATTGCACTTGCGCAGTCCATATGGAGCTGCAAATCCCTGCTGCGTGTATTTGGAACGGGTGCGGCCCCTCCCCCTCCTTGTCCTCCTCCTTCTCCTCCTTTTTCTTGCTTTTGTTGAATGTCTTCTGCTCCTTCTCCTTCTCCTCCTTGTTCAGCTTCTGCTTCTACTTGTCCCCCTCCTTCTCCGCCTCCTTCTTGCTCCTGTTGAATGTCTTCATCTGCTCCTTCTCCTTGTTCAGCTTCTGCTTTACCAGCGCAGCGCAAGCAAAGCTCGGTGGCGATGTGCCAGAGGAGAACGCTCCGGTCGAATGAGACGCTGCTCAGGGAATTTCTTATCTCGAGGTCACAGATCGACTGCAGCTCCTCACTTAGGGCCCAGTTGCTCCTGCTTTTGGAATCGGGTGACCTGCCCGGGCGTTCCCTCCCGTCTGCAGGATCCGTGAATATCCTGTAGCTCGCAAGGTCTCGATCTTGTGCATCCACCAGATCCGTAATCACAGTTTCTGAGACTTTCTTGTACAGTCCACCAAGATTAGTCTTGCAGGCAAAAAACTCCCCACAGTTGATGCCCACGTACCTAGAGCACCTGTATATCGGCCCGATGCCCGCGCTACTCTCCTGGAGAGCAGCATCTATGATGTTATAGCCGGGCACCGTCTCGCAGAGCGCTGGCACTTGTGTCATGGACATCAGCCGGTAGATCAGCTGGCGTATGAACACGGCAAAGAAGTCCAGTGCGGCGGTGAGGCACAGGACGATGTATGTTATCTTCACATCCGCCCGTTTGTACAGCTTCTTGTCGCACATCGCAAAGAGCGCGATGGCGGCGATGTGGAGGGTCGGAACCAC
The DNA here is from genome assembly GCA_001602275.1 of Zoysia japonica. Taxonomy (NCBI): domain Eukaryota; kingdom Viridiplantae; phylum Streptophyta; class Magnoliopsida; order Poales; family Poaceae; genus Zoysia; species Zoysia japonica. Next base: position 69,416 of record BCLF01000057.1, on the reverse strand, counting down.
CAGAAGATGATAAACCAGGTATAGGGGAGTGACAACCACAGTGGCTCTGGTGTAGATGAAGGCGAACGCGCTGCGGAGCCAGCGCGGCAAGGCTTTCTGAGCAATGAGCAGAGGTGGTAGAACCTCCGCCACATCATCGGCTTTTCTCCGAGCTACCAGGTCGTTGGCAGCCGCTATCAGCGACATGTCTGAGAGTACCATTAGGACTTTGTCTCCCTCGGTCAAGAGGACTTCTTTTGCCGGATTGCTGCCAGCCTCTTCCTTCCAACATGATGAGAGGCTTTGACGCAGCTGGGAGAAGCTGAGCGACGAGGTGACGGCAGCGTCCTCGTCAGCACCTGCAGTTGGTTGCGGCAGCCTGGTGAAGCAGTTGCTCTCCTCGAACAGGAAAAAATTATGCAGGCGCTCTCTCCATTTGGAACGTTTATTTGTTCCCTGTATCATGCCCGATACCGACGCCAGCCTTTTGATCTTAGCTCTGTTGAGAGCCCATGGCTTCTCGCTGAAGCTGACGACCCCGATGACGAAGAGCAGGACCGCGGCCGCCAGAAGCTTCCAGTCGCTGTAGCTGGGCCACGACTTGTAGAATGCATACAAGGCCACTGCGACCTGGGACACCAGGGTCACGGTGTGCCTCGTCCACAGCTCGTTGTCTTCGATCTCGTACCCGGCCAGCTCCTCCTGCCCGCCCAGGTGGATGAGGAGGATAGGAGCCCACAGGACCTCCAGGAGTGTGCTTGAATGCTTCCTCCTGGTGGTGCCGCTGCCGCCAATGCCATCACAGCTAATGGCACTAGTGCTTGCCCTGGCATGGCGATTGAAGAGGGTGGCCAGCGCGTAGATCGCCAGAGCATCGCTGCAAATGTACGCCAGCCAGATACAAGTTCTCAAGATGCGTGGGACGGTGTACTTGCGCATGGGGGCAGCCAGCAGGAGGAACCACTGAAGGAAGAGGCTGCCCAGGACGAGGATGCGCAGTTGCCAATCCTCCCACCATAGAATTATGCTCCATACATCATCCATCTCTCTCTCTCTCTCAAGGTTCGCGTATGTGTGATTTTGTTATTCGCAATATTCACTCAAGCTAGGTAGGACTAAGCTGGACCCCTTGCAAGCAAGGGTGGCTGGAACTTGTCTGTGTCCCCCTTGGCCCCATCAGCTATTATGGGCCACGCACGTTGTAGAAGAATACCCTTTTCTTTTTCCGCAAGCAGAATATCATTTTCAATACTTCCCCTATTAAATTATTCTCATCAAAGCAACTTTATTTCATTTTTCAACTTGAATGTTTGTCATAACAATAACAATTTAAAAAGGATCAATCACTTTCAAGTAAAATGAGCTAATAAATGATGCTTAAATCTTAAAAGAAGGATAAAATCTTATTTCTGTGTCTAGTATTTTGATAGTTTATATATGTTACTACCTCCGGTTTTAAAATATTGACACCGTTAATTTTTAACATCAACTTTGACCATTCGTCTTTGTTTAAATGTGTAAAATTTTATTATTATTTGATTTATCATTAATAAAATTTAAATCATGACTAATAATAAAGGCTAATTTGATACATGTCATTACAATTTGCAAACTTTGAAATATGCCATCAATGTGTCAATGACAGATGAGGCTCTGCAAATAAATGACACGTGAGCTCGAATGTCATATTTCAAGTTTCACAAAATTATAATGGCATGTATCAAATTAATCTTAATAATTTTACACATTGGAATAAATTTTTTGCATAAGACGAATGGTCAAAGTTGATATTAGAAGTCAACGGTGTCAATAATTTAAAACCGGAGAGAGTCCTTATCAGAATACCTTGGTCGGAGAGACAAACACACACACATGCTCAACTATATCAGTGCATTCAAGCAATACATCGATGATTCAATTGGACGCCTGACCTCATGTCATTATTCATTTCTCGAGACAATCTGTAAAGTATGAGCACCCCCTACTAAGTAAAATGGTTCTGATATAACATGCATCACTATCGGAAACCGGCTCTTTGCCGAGTGCCAGGCGGTTTGCCGAGTGCAATCCTTCGGGCACTCAGCAAAAGACGAGTTTACCGAGTGTCTCACTGAGAACACTCGGCAAAAGTAAAACACTCAGCAAACCTATTGTTTGTTGAGTGTCCAGTGGCCAGCACTCGGCAGCCGGCAATCGGCAAAGCTGACGTCCGTTTACGACCGTTAGTACTTTGCCGAGTGCGTGCACTTGGCACTTGTATTTTTGTGACACTCGACAAAGTTATTTAGTTTTAAGTGAAATTTGGACTGCAAGTGATTCGAATAATGCAATAAAATGAATGAAAAAATGATATTCATGTTATTGAGTCTAATGTGAGGCCTTATCAGGGAACTAATAAAAAATTTCTAACATCTTTGTTCACGAAACATGACCACAAACGTGTGCCCGAATTGTTTTAAAATTCTATAAAAAGCAAACGAAGTTTGAAAATCATGAGATTTGTTAGGATCTCATGATATCATACGTGAAACATGTGGTAAAAAATTGAGAAGGTTTTGCACAAGTTGTCATGTACAATGCTTACAAATCAAAACATCTCCAAACAAAAATGGTAACATTGAGAAGGATTCGTTAAGATTTGGAGTCAAAGTGACGGTCGAGTTGAGATTTCACTTCAAAACTTTTTGTATAGGCAATAACTAACATAGATTGTTTTATGTGAAATTTTGGTGATTTTTCGAATACATTTGATAATTTTAATTAATTTACTAGGATTATAGAAAAATGACATTTGTTGAGTACATGTCTAGAGCACTCGGCAAAAATGGTCTTTGCCGAGTGCGTGAGGTAGGGCACTCGGCAAACACTGCAATTTTTTTTTAACGTTTGCCGAGTGCCTGGGCAGGGCACTCGGCAAACACTGTAGTTTTTTTTAAAAAAAGAATATTCAACGTTTGCTGAGTGTTACATCCAGACGTTTGGCAAAATCTCCGTCACTGTTTTCTGTCCGTTCGGTATACTTTTTTTGTCGAGGGTCTAAAGGGTACTCGATAAAGCTTTTGCCGAATGCTCGACAAAAAACACTCGGCAAACGGCTCTTTACCGTCAAAAGATAGACCGAGTGGCCTATGCCGTGGGTGGCAGTGTTTGCCGAGTGTTTTTAGCCTTCAGTCGAGTGCCAAGGGCACTCGACAAACAGAGCCATTTCGGTTGTGCATAAGGACTATTTGCAGCTAAAGGTAAAGCTTCTGGGTTGTGCATAAGGACTATTTGCAGCTAAAGGTAAAGCTTCTGGGCAAGAACTTGTCCCAATGCCAAAGCGAACGTTCTCAATAAAGATGTCAAGTAAAGGAGTAAAGGACCTATGCAAAAATCAAAGCAAGGCAAAGATCCTAGTCCTATTCCTTGGTACTGTAGGTCTCATGGCGAAGCCTTTTTACGCTGATTAGGGTCTAGCAAAAATTTTGTTGGCGAGCAACCTTGATCTTTGCATCGCGGTGGATTTGAAGGGAATAGCAAGCAAGCACGATTCCCAAACCCTGTCCAGGTAAAAACGGGTACTCACATCACCAGCTTGCACAAATTTGTACAAGCCGACGGCGACACTTTAAAAATCAAAAGAGTAGACAGAAACCGATCCTATGAACCCAAAAACAGATTTGATGAACCCCCAGAACAACCCCCAATATCCCAGTATGCTAGCTATCTGTCAAGATATGCAACAACGAAGCCGCTAATTAGTTTAGCTTCTATACTGTCTATAGCATAATTTTCCCTCTTTCTGGGCGCAGTCATATCTGCAGGAACAGATGTTACGTCTGCCGTCTGGAATAAAGCAGAGAGCACAGATATTGTTGCTAAAACGTGAGGACCCAGGATCTCGATTACAGCACTATGGCACGCAAAGAATCATTACAAACTCTTGGGGCACGGGAATACTGTCACGAACACGCAAAGGACATAGTCCAGAGATGCCGTGGGAAAGTAACAAAGTTGTGATCCTATATACAGACATATTTATACGCATGTGAACTTTACTCTTTTTTGTATTTTATTTATCTTTTCCTTTTTCGCTTTGACAACACGACATCAAACAGAATGTTAACTAGGATGTTTTCCTTTCTCGCTTTGACAACATAACATCGAAAAGAATGTTAACTAGGATGAAAATGGACTGGAATGGTTGGGAAAACTCGTACCATATTCATTTTCATATTTGTTTTACTAGATGAAAATAAAAACAGTAAGAAAGATATTGGGAACCTAAAAAACGAAATCAATTGGAAGGTAATGCGTCGGTTTCAACGGGAAGCGGTAGTTGAAATTGGGAAAATCGCCCTCATAAAAGTAATATCGAGATACAAATATGTTTCTTTCTTATAACATGTGAGATATACCTTTAAGTCGGGATATATATTTGTTTCTCATATTTGCTTTGTGGCATTTGAACAAACCTTCTAACAAGCCTTGTGAACTCATGACCTTTGCTCCAACAATTCTAAATAAGACTTTCTACCTCTTTAAGTTCGGGATTCATGACCATTGGATGTGAACTATTATATTTGTTCGCAAACGAGCTGAAAATTTCCAGCTGAAGTACCAGACAGTTGGCTCTCATTCATATGAGGAAAATCAGCGGAAACAGACAGAAAAACTTCATCCTCCTCTCCCAAGCATTAGCTGAGACAAGACATTTTTAATGGCCAGTTCAGAGCAAAAGTAGTATGCATAGATAATAGATCTGCATAGATCAATGAATTGAATCAATCAGAAGCTTTATCCATTATCTATTCTATCCTCGCTCGAGCTTGGGTTGCGGGCATCCTAGCTGCTCAAGAACATCATCCATGGGCAGCACCTGCGCGCCAGCTGTTCCATCAAGCAGGCCCTGCTCTTCCACCAGGTTACTACGCCAGGCGACGTGTTGGGGATCAATCAGTGGATGTGGCAGCGAGCAAGCGTGGAGTGCGGGGTGGTGGTTTGCGTGGTAGCAGTGAGCCGGGCAAGCACCACTACCTCAAATTGATACAAAAGAGACACCATCAATAGCGACATTGATGTGTACATGGTTCAATTTCCGATCTTCCGTTAGGTCGTGGTAACTCTCGATTTGATGGAGATACGACACACAATCGATCCGGCCTAAAATCAACACAATTCAAACCCCGCAATCGCAGCACCACTTCTCATCTGGTTATCAACCGTGCACACACGCTTGACCTTGCCAAAAAGGCTAATCTCAGCTGCAAATCGAAGAATACAAGTAAGAACAAAGAAGAACACAACTCAATTGCGAAATCTGAAATAAATCACAAAGTTAAAAAACCAACAAACTGTCAAATAGCAAAACTGTTTGAAAACAGATAAAAACTAATCAAAACCTAACCTAATGATGGTGGCTACTGATTATATAGAGTTTAAAATGACTTTAGGGGTAAACCCTAATACTAATGGCCTAGAAAAGATACACGGCCTAAAAGTCAAAAGATAGTGTCGCAGCGCTATAGCAGTTTCTGGACATCATTTTGTTTCACCGATTCCCAGAGATCTAGGAAGTATTTTTGCACAGAATTAGATATGTTGGAAAGATTATCTTCTTAGCTTTCCATATATATCTAGAACGTTCAAAACGGAGCTCGTATGACCGGGGCATCCGTTTTAGTGCAGGCTGCTCTTAGAGTCTAAATCAGACTCGAACCCGAGTTGGATTGGATCCCCTCCGAGGATGAACGTGCGTTGCTGATCTTGAGTATCTTCAAGTCCTTCTTCATGCTTCTCTTAACCCTCCCTAATGTTTCTAATCATGATAAAGTCATTAGGTAGCAATATATTCTCAAATGTTCTTAATTATGATAAAGTCATTAGGTAGCAATCTATTCTCAAAAGAAGGAAGACATGTGTTTAGGAATGAGCTCACCTTTAATCTCAACTGTCGTGTGTGAGTTTCATCAATACTAATTTGAGGAGTCTTGTATGTATCTAAAGGAGTGATGTCCTCATTATCCTCCCTTTCTTGTTTTAGAGTCGTCCTCGACTCAAGTTCATTGTCAGGATCTCGACTCCACCATGCCCTGCAAACTGCATAAAAAGGTAGAGGCCACGGGAGTATTTGAATGCAATCACTTGGTGGCTCAAATATCCTTATAATCTCATCATTCTCTCCTTGTTGATGGAAAGCCGTCTTCGGCTTGCTCCCTTGGGTATCATGATACTTCTGTAAATGGTTAGTCACAGGAGCTCAGAAATAGCTAGAAAAATCACGACATGCAAACAAGGCATCTTTGCACACAAAAGCATCACATGGAGTATTTTTATGATCATAAAAATCAGCAAGATCAATTTTATGCAAAAATATAATTTTGAAATAATCCGCATGATCAGCATTATTATCATTCTTACGAGAAGCCATAAAGTGTGTTGTCTTAGAAAAACTAGATGAACATGACATGGCATAATATTTTATATTTCCATCATCTAGTTTGCTATTTATTTTCACCATGCAAGAGTATTTTCAATTTGAGCAAATATAAACTCTATTCACCGTAAACACATCTATGATCAGAGTTGCCTGTAACATAAAAATGGGTTCTATTTAACAAAGTCAATTCAGGTTTCGAAAATATCGTCTTCTCTACTATAGCAAAGTCACAAAAAGAATCATATTCAATATAACCCACAGTATTTGGATAAGATAGCAATTTCAGCTCATCATATTCACATGTAATGGGTGTGAAATATTCAATTTCAGCACTAGTGAATGGATAAAAATTAGGAGTATCGAATTCATTCACTTCTTGTTGCATAGAAAGAATAGAAATATCAGCACACACCATCTCCTTATCACAAGAACTAGTGGGCAAATCAAACATTGACAAAGATAATTAGATAAAAGGTGATACTAGCGGTTGCTTTACAAAAGTAGGATAGACAAGAAATTTCAGCACAACTAAAATATTGTCACCTTTTGTAGATTGATGTGCAATATGTTTCTTCTCATTTTCAACAATACCTTTTGTGTTATGATCAGTCTCATCAAAGGCTATGCATGGAACATTGTGTATCTCATCTTTCTCTATGTATGTATCACTTTCATCTTCTTGTTGGATCTCAATTTCCTGCAAAGTGTTAGATGCAATAAGAGGTATAGTAGAAAGCTCCTCTAAAAAGTGTTCATAACAACTAGATATAGGTTCAGAAGATATATTAACAAAAGTTTCTCTCATTAAAATTTTAGCATCACTCCATGTTTGAGGATATTTTTTTGTTATATATAAATGTTGCCACCAAGTTAAAGCACTATCAACTAATGCACTAGCAACATTGAAAAGCTTTCTCCTTTCACACATACGGCATTGTCTAAATAGATTATTCATCTCTCTTTTCCAAGCAATATATTTAATAGAATCTAAACCATTATATAAAGGAAGAGATGAAAGAATATAATTATTCGTGGAAGGAGATGATGTAGCAATGGTCTGAACCTCATGCGTCTTTTGATCATGTGCAACATCTTGGATTACTTCTCTTAAGGCTTGCTGTCATATTATTCACAAACTCAATGCGTTTTTTAAAGTTTGCATCAATATTATCAAGGACCCTTTGCAAAGCACTACTCACATTGTATTCACCTCCTTTTTTTCCTGTCATGGTTAGGAAAATAGCATATGGATAGCGCAAAATATTACTCCTACAACTACAGTGAGATGAGTGATGAAAATTCCGCAAAAGGAAACGTCTTACCGAGCTCTTGCAAGATTCTTACCAATGCAAAGCAAAGGATGGTGCAACCAGTGGCAGCAGAAACTAGAGAGTTGTAATTCCACAATTGCAGGGTCAAACACAGTGTTGATCTGTGGTGGATATGTGGAGCTTGGAGGACTGAAATAATGATTAGGGGAACACAATTTTTAACATATAGTAATATTAAATAAGTGTTCTAAGTATTATGTTCGAGTTGCTAGCCCAATCTTATAAAAAATCCAGATGTTACAAGAATATGAGTGAAGATATCAAATGGCAGCAACAACACAAACGATAAGGCTCCAAAAATCAGTAAACCGTTCAGCACTTGAAAATTCAGCAAAGCTTAATTCCCGGCTTGTTAGTCTTCAAAAGTTTTTATTTTTATTTTATTTTTTGGAATTTTTCTCTAAACTAGAAGCACAAAAAATGATACACGACCAAATTTCAGATCAATATAATGAAAGATATGGCTTGGAGAACATCTCAATTTTTTGTTAAATATGTGTTGAAACTTCGGAGCGTGAAAACAGAAACTTCTTATCTAAAATTGTTGAATCTAGAACCGTCAAAGAATGGGAAATTTTCTATAGATATCCAAAAAGTACTTATATGTCTAATTTGGAGTTCAGAAACAAAAGTTATGACTATTTTAATGATGTATTTCTGAATCAGATTTTTTTGAAAGGCTAAAAACAGATTCAGATTTTAAATTGGATGCGAATTTTATGAACGTTTTTGTGGATGATTGAGCAGCGGATAAATATGGAGAGGTGGATCTATGAAGGATGGATCTGGTTGTGATCGAAATACGGGGTGGGTGGGTGGGATAAAATTTTAATGCAAAAGAAATAATTAAAAGATGTGACACGATAACAGATCTGAACATGATGTGGATGGACGATGAAGGAAAACACCTGAATACAAAAAGATCACAAAATCCAGCGATCAAAACACAAACTAAGGACACAAACTCAACACTGTAGACTTTGAAATAAAATTATGCAAAGGCTAAACACGGCTTGGACAGGGAACACCTAACAATCTACTAATTTTTTTTGTGTTGCGACTTTTCTGTGGACGATAGGATGAATGCAAAATAAACAAGGATAGATGTGAACCTTACGTTATACCTGAAGCTCTGATTACCACTTGATGTGTACGTGGTTCTCGATCTTCCGTCAGGTCGTGTTAACTCTCGATTTGGTGGAGATGCGACACACAATCGATTCGGACTCAAATCAACACGATTCGGACCCCGCAATCACGGCACCACTTCTCCTCTGATTATCAACCGTGCACACATGATTGACCTCGCCAAGAAGGCTAATCCTAGCCTACGAATCGAAGAACACAAGCAAGGACAAGGAAGAACGCAACTCAATTGTGAAATCTGAATAAAATCACGAAGTTGGAAAAACAACAAACCGTCAAACTGTAAAACTGTTTGGAAACAGACGAAAACTAAACAAAACCAAACCCTAATGATGGTGGATACTGATTATATAGAGTTTAGGACGACTTTAAGGAGAAACCCTAATACTAATGGGCCTAGAAAAGATACACGGCCTAAAGGCCGAAAAATAGTGTCGCAGTACCAGAGCAGTCTCTGGATGTCATCTTGTTTCGACGACTTCTGAAGATGTAAGAAGTATTTTCACAAAAGATTAGATCCGTTGGAAAGCTTATCTCCTTAGTGTTCCATACATATCTAGAACGTCCAAAACGGAGCTCGTATGCGACCGGGGCATCCGTTTAAGTGCAGGCTGCTTCTGGAGTCTGAATCAGACTCGAACCCGAGTTGGATTGGATCTCCTCCTGGGTCGAACATGCTTTGCTGATCTTGAGCATCTACAAGTCTTTCTTCATGCTTCTCTTGACCCTCTCTAATGTTTCTAATTATGATGAAGTCATTAGGTAGCAATCTATTCTCAAAAGAAGGAAGACATGTGTTTAGGAATGAGCTCACCTTTAATCTCAACTGTCATGCGTGAGTTTCATCAATACTAATTTGAGGAGTCTTGTGTGTATCTAAAGGAGTGATGTCCTCATCATCCTCCCCTTTCCTATTTTGAAGTCGTCCTCGATTCAAGTTCATTGTCAGGACCTCGACTCTACCATGCCCTACAACCTGCATGAAAGGGTGAAAGCCACAGAGGTATTTGAATGCAATCATTTGGTGGCTCAAATATCCTTATAATCTCATCAGACATCTTACAAAAAGCTGTCACTAATGATACATCAGTGACGGCCGTAGTTGTACAAGTCACAGATATATGCGAACTACGACATATTAGAGACGCAGAAACCAACAAATGTCGCTAATGGCAATCATCAGCGACAGCGGCCAGAAAGATGTTGCTGATAACTGCACATTAGCGACATCGTTTTAAGCGATGTCGTTGATGACTGTCATTAGTGACACGTCACGTTTCACCGTCGCTAACAACTTCACATCAGCGACGTCGTTTTAACCACCGTCTCTAATGAGTCTAGATTAGTGACAGCGGCCAGAAAGATGTCGCTGATTACTAGTAAAGGCCTAAAGAAGACATCACTGGTTACTGTCATTTATGACACGTCGTGTTCCACCGTCGCTGGTGACTAACATTAGGGACATGTCTCTGTTCACCGTTGCTGATGATCTAACCTAAATCAGATCGAGTGGAATTCATGGCCGCGCTGTCTTTCTCCACTGTTGTGTCGTAGCCTTCTCGGACGCGGCCAGCGTCCGTAATCTGCCCACAAGCCGCCTTGCCCTGCCAGGCATGTGATTCGTCCTTGACCTTGCCCTTGCTGGTTCTTCCTCGTCCTTCCTCCCTGGCCTCCCTAGCTCCCTGACCTCCCTAACTGGTTCGTCGACCTCGACCTTGCCCTAGGTGGTTCGTCTGCTCGTACTGCCTCCGATCTGATCTCCTTCGAGTACGACTCCAGCAACTCTGTGCTGAGGGAGACCGATCCAGCCTCTCTGATCCCTGGTCTCCTATGTAGGAGTGATCATCAGCACCTCCATGTTTTATGGTCTTTTGTGCAAGCTGCTTTCACAATTTTGTTGGTAACCAAGAAATTAAAGTTTGCTTCTACCACCGCTCCATGTAAGTATTTCTTTCGATGTAATCAGTGAATTATGGTTCATTATTCCAATTCTTTGGTTAGTGTATGACTTGCATGTTGCTTGTTTTGAAACTATACAGATGTCGATCCGCGATTGGATGTACCTTGAGAACCGCATTTGTGATGAGTACCTTAATGGTGTCATTGCTTGCATCACTATTGCGGAGAAGGACATGAAGTAAAAGAAGAATACGGCTATGTTCTGTCCAAGTTTTGATTGTCGCAATGATAAGAAGTTCCCACATTCCATGCACCTCCATTCTCATTTGATCTTGCGTGGATTCAAAGAGAATTATAAGATTTGTAATAAGCATGGAGAAGAAGGATTTAATCTTGGTGAGCTTGAGCAAGAATTCACAGATGAAAATATGGATGACATCCCCTCCGGCTACAATGTAGAAGATCTACATCTCAGAGATGATGATATCTTATCTATCAATGATGACTATGCTGATGTTGTTGATGATATTGACCAGATGGTGCTTGATGCAGAGGGGAATGATGGGTATAATGATTAAGAGTTTGCAAAGTTTCAAAAGTTAGTACAGGACTCTAAGAAACCCTTGTACCCTAGCTGTGACAAAAAGTTCACGAAGTTGTATTTGGTCCTTAAGCTTCTATAGTTGAAGGCAAGACATGGTTGGTCCGAATTTTTATCAAAGTGATACTAGAAGGAAGAGGGCCAAAATGGAAGTAAATCATTTGATGAAATTCTCGGTAAGGAAAACTTGTTCAAATAGCCTCTGAATAATTTCTAATACTTCTTTGCTTGTATGTCAACTTGTCTCTATATATGTATAGTGCCACCAGCAACTGCCAGGCAACTCTTGCGGCTTCTATACTGCCTACCACAAGTTATGTGCTGCCAGTGCAACAGCAAGTTTAAATGCTCTTGAGGTTAGTGATCAACCGAATCTGAGCTATTTTTCAGTGCATAGTTCATGCATGTGTTGTAATTTGATAATGATGTGTTAAATGAGACTTGAACATTCTAGTGGCATGTGTGTTAGTACTATGTATTTCTTTTGTTGCAACTGCTGGAAAATATTGCATTACAGTTTATATTGTTGATCCTCCTTTATGTAGTTGCTAGTCCTGTTTTTTTCTTTTGTTGCAACTGCTGGAAAATACTTCATTACACCATGGTGGTTCTTCTTGTTGTTGGACAGGAGCTTTTGTTGTTCCACAAAGGATGATATAATGCTTAATTGATTTCTAACCATGTCACAATTACTATATTATAGTATTGTTTTTCAACTGTAAAACTAGACATATTGGCTCCTACAGGTTTCATTTGCTCCAAAACTTGAAAATACAGGCGGTATAAAACTTTCATGGTGTGTTCTGTTTTTAATCAACGTGTTCTGTTTTTAATACCAAGATTGTCATGTGTGTTAGTACTATACATGTTTAACAAAAAAAAAGTCAATCTGTACTTAAATCCTAGTGCATGAAGGGATTTTGTTCATCCAATAAAGCAAATATGATATGCACTTTCTGAAATTTTATACTTTTGCACTTTCTGAAATTTTCTTTGCATGTTTGTGGGACTTTGTCGTGCCTACCTGCAGACCACTCAATGATGCTGAGCTCTCTGATCTTCGAGACATGATGGCTACATTTTTCATCTCTGAGGTTATCTCCAGGAAAGGGGAGTTTCATTGTACTTAGTAGATCTGAAACTATTTGAATCGATGTGTATGTACTGCTGATCAAGCATTGTATAATCTATAACTACGATGTGTACTGCCGGATATGAGATATATGTAGGCCTTGTGATTTCTAATATATGCGTCGTGTCTCATATTGTTTTGTTCAGAAATGTGTGTTTGATAAGAAAATAATTGGCAATACTGAAATCCAAGCTCTATCGAGGATGGTGCTCATCAGAGACGTGCGCAAAATCTTGTCACTAACAGAGACATCAGCGACGGCTAAACATAGCAAAGTCACTAATGATCACATTATTAGAGACGCAAAAAAAAAAAACAATGTCGCTAATGAGGTTATCAGAGACGCGGAAATGAACTGATGTCGCTAATGAGGACACCATCAGAAACGGGGAAACTACTACGACGTCGCTAAGGAGTACATTATCAGAGACGTGTCTAAAACGACATCACTAATGAGTACATTATCAGAGACTTGGGTACAGAACAACGTCGCTAATGTATAAGCTATTAGAGATGCGGTATAGTAATGATGTCGCTAATGTGTACGCTATCCGAGATGCGGTATCATAACGACGTCGCTAATGTGTATGCTATCAGAGACACGGAAAGTGAACGCCGTCGCTAATGTGGGACGCTATCAGAGACACGGAAAGTAGACGCCGTCGCTAATGTGGGTGTGATCAGAGATGGTGATTTGTTATAGACGGGTACTTACAGCCGTTACAAATGGAACCTATCAGCGACGGTTAATTACCCGTCGCTGATGACTCAACATCAGCAACGTGTAGGTTAGCCGTCGCTAATGAGGTAATTTAGCCGTCTCTAATGACTCTTTCTGTGGTAGTGCAGCTTGGTGTACTGGGTAGTGGCGTGTGTGGTGGCGGCAACTGGAGAGTGCACGCGAGGTGGCAGGCGGCCACGGCACTCGGTGGGGTGGGTGGTGCCAGGTGGTGTGGGTTAGGGTTCAGATAGGACCAATATTTATGTATGCTGCTAGGTACGCTGTGTGGTGGGCTGATTGACTGATTTCCCGTAAAACTGTAAACTGGCCACAAAACGGGAAAATCCCGGCTGAAAACAGGATCCCAGGAAGCAGTCAAGAAAACAGCCATGCTGTTTTCAATCCCTCATCCCGTATTTTATTTCCCATTTAATTTCATCCAATCCCTGTTTACCATCTTCGAAATCGAAAATGAGCGAAAAAAAATTTAATGAATATGGTATACGGGAGGTGGTCAGAACTGGATTTTCCCTCTGTTTTCATCCCTAACGTTAACACATGAGCTTACCTTGGGATATCGCTTGTAGTGCTTCAAGCAGGCAAGCGCTCCGATTTCATGTTTGATTCATGAAGATATGTGCTGCTGCTACTCATTTAATCTATTTATCATCTAGCTTTTAACACCACCTCCGTTGATACGAACTGAATTCTGTAGTTCTACATAGATTAATATAACCTGGCTACTCATTGTTTCAGGTCAGTCATGGCAAGAAATTATTCAAAGCAGTCAAGGAACGAGCGATCTTAACGCTATTGGGGGGAAGTATGCATGTAAAATGTTTATTAACCTTCTAGTTATTGCATACCCTCTGTTCTTTAATTGATGTAGCTGTTGACTTATAAATTCAAGTTTGACCATTCATCTTATTCAAAAAATTTGTTGAAATGTGTAAAATTTTAAGTTGGGATTCAATTAACTCTAATGACACTATCACAGATTCATACAAAGAAAACATCATCATTAGCGACACGATCAAAAAAATTGTCATTAATGATACATTAGAGACGGGTGTTTTGACAGCCGTCGCTAATGTGGTTACATCAGAGACACGCGTCTTACAGCCGTCGCTGATATGACACATTAGAGACGGGTGTTTAACGGCTGTCGCTGATGTGAGAACATTAGAGACGCGTGTTTTACAGCCGTCGCTGATGTGGCATATCAGAGACACGTTTTTTACAGCCGTCGCTGATATGGCACATTAGAGACGGGTGTTCGACGGCTATCGCTGATGTGAGAACATTAGATACGTGCATTTTACAACCGTCGCTGATATGGCATATCATAGACACATCTTTTACAACCGTTGCTGATGGAGGAATATCAGAGACGCGCGTTTCACAGCCGTCGCTAATATGTGGTGCAGCGCTTTTAACCTCACGTGTTTTGAAACATCAGACCGGGTTTTGAAACATCATCACGCCCCTCTCCAACCCTAGTGAGATTTTTCAGTTTTTAACCTTTAATACGTAAGCCTTTCGATTTTCGCCCGTCAGTTCGTGTCACTTTTATTTACAGCCTTTAAATACTTTTTCATTCGATAACGTACCCTTTCTGTCATTTAATTATATTTTCACTGATTTTCTATTTTTCTTTAATCTGAAGTGACTCTTCAACCCCTGCTAAACATATCAGACTTGCACCATTGAAACGGAACTTCATCTTTTCCTCTCCCAGTCTCCTCACCTCTAGGGTTCCTATGGCGACGGCGGAAGGTTGGTCGGCGAGGGCGGCGGATCCTGTCGGCGGCGCTCGAGGTCAGCCGGCCGAGCCCGGATCCGGGGGCGCGCGGGGCGGCCGCGGGCAGGAGCCGCGGCAGGGGCGCGAGCTGGATCCGCGGCGCACGGGGCGGTTGTGGGCACGAGCTGCGGCGCACAGGCTAGCGAGCATAGGGAGGATGCCGGCAAGAGTCACAGCGTGCACAGGCGGGGTCGGTCAGGAGCTGCAGTGCTCTTGGGCGAGGTTGACCAGGAGCTGCGTGCGGGAGCTTCGGAGAAGACAAAGGGATACTGCTTTGGTTTTTGCAATATGAATATTATATTTCTAGGTTATTCTGTCATGTATTTTAAGGACTAGCTTCTTAATAATGTTACTGCCACATTATAGGTTGTGGATATATTCTTT
>BCLF01000057.1:35484-48240 GCA_001602275.1 Zoysia japonica | reverse complement strand
CTCTTTTCTGGCCCGGCCAAGCGCGCCCTGCCCTTTCCTCCTTCCTTTTTCCAGGCCGCCGACCCAACTGCACGCTCCTCTCTTTTCTCCTTTTCTCTTCGCGCCGGCCCAGCCCAGTTTCCCCTCTCCTGTTCTTCCACCTCCGGCCAGACAAGCCCCACGTGCCGCACCTGCTCGCTACGCCTCCTTTTTCCCTCGCCGGTCACCTCCAAACTCGCCCTTGCAGCACGCTATCATGGCCCCGAAGACCTGGAGCTTGACCAGTCTCGCTACCCTGCCGTCGTCATTGGCCGCAAAACGCGCTGCCGCTCGGAGTCGCATCCTCGCGTCTCGTCCCCAGGACCAGGCACCAATGCGTCTGCTGCCTGCGCCGCGTCCTAGCTTTCAGCGCCCTCATCGTCGCGGGGAAACGGAAGCCTCTGCTGCCTGCGCCGCGTCATCTCGCTGTCTCATCCCCGCAAACCTGGGCACGCCCTCGCCAGCTCGCCGGCTCGGCCTCCGGTCGACCCCCCTGCCGTGCCTATAAAAGACCCCTGGAGCCTAATTTTAGCTGCGCCACACTCCGCTCCCTCTTTCCCCCATCTCGCTTGGCTCCATTTCGTTCCGAACAGGGCCGCTCGCCGTGCTACTAGAAGGTTTAGGAATGGTTTAGTCCCTTGCTACTAGAAGGCTTGGGAACCTTTTTATCGCAATGCTCCGCAACGCCACCCCCTATTATACAGATACATATACCCCTTTTATAAATGAGTTATAGGTGATTTTGGTGTGTGTAAAGTAAAATTGGGATGGGTTGTTAGAGCAATCAGTGTTAGGGAGGTGATGGAGATTTTATTGGTTGTGGGCGAGGCTTGTCTATGTGTTATTAAGCTATATGCGCCGTTAATGAGCTTTGTACTCCAGTAACATTCTCTTTTGTGAACGTAGCGCTCGCTCTGGCCACATAAAGACCGGTTCGTTGGATCCCGAGTTTGGCGATTTTTCATACAGCTGTAGAACCCGTCATGGGCGGGACTTGCCCTACTTCTTGCTGTTGCCATATCGAACCCCTAGACGGTCGTAGGACATGAAATATCAAGAGAAGGACATGAGAGTATGATTCATGTCCCGGCTCGATGCATCTCCCGCGTCGTTAGTGAACACATTTCACTGCCGATATAGCCCCTGAGGGTAATCTTAGTTGCTCCAGGTAAAAGGATACGAGAGTATGATTCACGATCCTGCTTCGAGAATGTATATATCGCGTCTCAGTGGTTCCATTGATGATATAGCCTCAGAGATATTTTGAGGGCGTCTCTGTTGTGGTACTATGAGAAGGTGCGACGAGCATCATGTCACTCCCCCGCGTAAGAGTGCATGGCCTATGGGGAAATGTATACACCCTCTGCGGAGCGTATGAATCTTTCTGAAAAGTCTGTTGTCACTGGTTATGACACACCTCTTGTTTGGGCTCCTCTCGATTAGTGTTACTTGGTTTCCCAATGTGTGAGTGTTTTTGGAGATGAGATGGCTTTGTGCCAGAGTTGTTATGAAATAGTGTCAGAAGGCCTCCTTAAAATTGTGGGAACTGGCGAGATTGAAGTAATTCTCTCTCAGGTCCAACCAACTAAAATATGACAGATAGATACAGGTTGGCTTTCCTCTGATTACAAATCTTCTGTAGATAACCCTGCACAAAATTAGCTTTTTGCAAAGAAACCAAAAAAATCATTATTCTTTGATCGGCCTCTATGCATGTTTATGCCCTTGAGTAGTGTTAGAGCTTGCTGGGTACCTTCCGTACTCAATCTTCCTGCTTCAACATTCAGATGAAGACGGAGAAGATGTGAAGTCGTAAGTGATGTTTAGAAGTTTCATCCTGCGCTTGAGTTTGCCTGTGGAGTTGTTTGCTGAGTTTCTCGTGGAGATCTTCTGCCTTGCTGGTGTTTGAGGAAGCTTCGTCCTCCTCTTGCGGATTGTAATCTAGTCTTCTTGATTGTAAGTTTCTATTTTGGAATAATTTCCTTTCTATTTGACATGTGCAATGAACATTCTGACAGCGTGTGTACCAACTACTGATTCAGAGATTGGTATGTTAAACACGAATACTCCAGAAATGGGTACGACAATTGATGACTTCATCTAATTCATTACTAGCTATTAGATTTATGTCACATCCTCACAAAAATTTTAAACTTTGAAATCCAAACCTGAGTTCCTAAATTGTCAACTTTTTCCCTCCTCAAGTGTTTTAAAACGTGAAAACCTCACTAAAATTAGATAGAATAGGAAAGAAAAATGGAAATTTCGGAACTTTAAAATTTTGGAGTTTGAAAAGCGTTTGTTTTTCGCCGCAAGTTTATTTCCGGAGTTTGATGATTTATTCGACTTTCTTTTGGCGCGTTCTCAAGTAAGTTTGTTTGAATCTTATTTGGACACCTTTCAAATTTGGAGTGGGCCGGCAACCTCCAATCTGCTTCAACCGGCCCAACTCATGCGCGCCCAGCGGCTTCGACATGGGCCAAACCCTGTGTCCGTGTGCCTCTGCTCCGGCCTGGCCACCCTGGCCAGGCGTCTTCTTCCACCTGGCCGTCATGGCCACGGCCACGCCATGCCGGCCGCGCCGTCGAATGCCGCCTGACAGCTGCGGGACGTCGTCAGCTTTCACCGTCATCCTCCCGTCCTGTCACCTCTTTGAGAATCCCGCGCGCACAGCTTCGCGGAGGCGGTTTTGCACAGCTGGACGCCGCTCGACGTCCTTCGCCGGACGCCGTCGCGCCTGCTGCACCGCCTGCGACAAACCCCATTCCCCCGACGAAATTCACTCCTCACAGCCGCGGCCGACCCGGGCGACGGCCATTAAACCCAATCTCCCTTGCTCAACTTGTCACATCAAAATTGAACTCTGGCGCGATGATTGACTGTGCCGCCGGTCGGGAGAGCTCGTCGTGGCACCGTGCCGTCTGCACCTTGGGCACGCTCTCACCTCGACGCGCACCCACAGCCGCCACGGGACACGCCAGCCGCCTGCTGGCCGATCCGGCTGGCAGATACACCTTCAAAGCGTATAGCCTCCCCAGACACACCGGTCAGAATACCGCCCATTTCCCCCTTCTGGCTATAAGTAGCAGAGCCCGCCGCTCTTGCGCACCCCTCTGCACCGTTGCATTTCCCAGGTTTCGCCACTTCCTCGCTGCACTCGCCACAATTTGAGTTTTTTCCCTTTCTTCTTCGCAGTCGGCTATCATGCGCCGCCGTCGATTTCCCAGAATCTAACAGCGGTTGGCCTTCTGCAGCACCTCGCCACCCTACTGAAGCCCCTCGAGCACGCCACACCGCCACGCGCCTCATTTGGTTGCTCGGCGCGCGCCGCCGCCGGCCACAGCACGGCTCACGGTGCCGGCCTCTATGGCGCCGTCTTCGATCGAGCGAAAGATGCTCCTTGCGTCCGTGCGCTGCTCCTCGCCCGAGAGGGGACCTCCTCGTCGAGTGTCATCGCCCCGCACTGATTCCGCCTCCCCACGCACCTCTGGCAGTCCACTGTCGCCGACCCAACTCGCCGCTGGCACTGTACATGAGAGTTGACAGGTAATCTAGCTGCAGATCACTTGTTGACCGATTGGGACACGGTCATGATCTTGTGACCTCGAGCTGGGTCACCACTGGACCCAGGGCATGTATCCACAAGCTCGGACACAGTCACGATCCTGTGACCCCGAGCCGGGTCACCACTGGACCCGGGGCACGTGTCCACGAGCTCGGACACGTCACGATCCCGTGACCCCGAGCTGGGTCACCACTGGACCCAGGCACGTGTTCACAAACACGGACACAGTCACGATCCCAAGACCCCGAGCCGGGTTACCACTGGACCCGGAGCACGTGTCTACAAACATGGACACGGTCACGATCCCGTGACCCCGAGCCAGGTCACCACTGGACATGGAGCACGTGTCCACGAGCTTGGACACAGTCACGATCCCGTGACCCCGAGTCGGGTCACCACCGGACCCGGGGTACGTGTCCACAAGATCGGACACGGTCACAACTATGTGACCCCAAACCAGGTCATCACCGTATCTTGGACGCGTGTCCAAGAGCTTGGACACGGTGTCTGCCGCGTGATCCTCGAAGTTGTCACCGGCTACACGTCTAGAACACGAACTGGGGCTTGGACACGGCCATGGCTGTGTGGCCCAGATCTGGGTCACAGCCAGACTTCGCACACGTGTCCTGAATACTGGACATGACGCCGGCTGCATGACCCGTAGCACGGTCACAACTCACCTGACAGTTGCGAACCTGTGTGAGCACGACCCACTACTGAGACGATTGCTGCAGCACCACCCGAACACCCACAGATCACCCGACAACGACAAAACTGGGATGGGGACACAGCTGAACCCGCGTGTCCCAGACCCAAAAAACTGACCCGAGCACAACAACACACACATCTTCTAGGACTACACTCCTTTTTGGAAAACACTAAGTAACCCCAACCACAATAGGTTAGTATCACCATGCCTCTGCACCTTACCAACCAATGACCTACCCACCACTAGAACCATCATCGCAAACCTCGTCGATCTGGACCATTCAAACTTTATGTGTCTCTTGATCGTGTTTTATTTGGAGTTTTGTTGTTTCTCTTGGTAGGCTTATTGTGGTGTTTTGCGTGTAGTTGAAGAAGAGCCCGAGGAAGAAGGAATCGATGATCTTGAGTACGAGGAAGAGCCCGAGAACACCTCTGAACGCAAGCCCTAACATCCTTGATCATATTACTCCTATATTTTGCTTGCGCACTCATAGGACCTATATATATATATATATATATATATATATGTTGAAATGTTGTGTAGATAATGATCCTACTTGCTATACGTATTTATATTAATGTCAGTTACTTGCTCTCATTAATATGGAATACCACCTTGGTACCCTATTAGCGACATACACCCTTGTTAACCATAGGAATTTTCGTCGTTAAATTCTTTGAACAAACTAAAAGTTGCCTTGATACTAGAATGCTTAAGAACCCTCTTGCGATGCTAAGCATCGCCACACCATATACCAATATATCATTTACAAAGTGCATTAAAATATGATTTGTGATGTGAGTAAAGCAAAATGGGATGGGTTTAGTGCAACTGGTGTTATGTGAAGATGGGGGGTTTTTGGATGGGGGGCAAGGCTCCTGTTTGGAGATGGTGTTAGGTGTATAAGCTTCGCTCTGGTCCACCTGTCGTGGACAAGTCATCGCCCCGTCCATATAGGGACCGGTTCTTTGGACCTCAATGTAGTGATTTTGTGCTACCACAGAACATGTTATGGGCAGGACTTAGCTTGATCACTAAGCAAACCACATTGAGCC
Source organism: Zoysia japonica (assembly GCA_001602275.1). Lineage (NCBI taxonomy): Eukaryota > Viridiplantae > Streptophyta > Magnoliopsida > Poales > Poaceae > Zoysia > Zoysia japonica. Next base: position 42,893 of record BCLF01000057.1, on the reverse strand, counting down.
TCTAAGGGGTCAAGTAGGACACAAGTTGCCAGGAGAAGACGTGGGTTCCCCAACGGTCCGGCTCGATATAAGTAATAGCCCGTGTCGTAGGATCGTATTGCCCGTTGATATAGCCCTTGGTATATTAAAGCCCCGGTGTAGAGAGGGGACCAGGAAAAGATGAAGGCCATTGAAATGCCCTACGAGCCGGCTTCGGGAATGTATATAAATCGCGTTGTCGAAACTTGGAACCTCCCGATGGATGATGCCCCTGGTTTTATCTTGAGGCGGATTCTGTAGTAAACTTAGATGGTTGAGTTGAACGTTATGCAGTTCTGTCACGCAAGAAGAGCATAACCTGTGAGTACAATGTACAACCTCTACAGAGTGTATAATCCATCCAGAATGGCTGTTGTCACGGTATTGACACGCTATAGCTTGGGCTCACTCAGATTAGTCTATGTTTTATCCTTGATGGTTTGAGTGATGGTAGCTACCCGTGTTTTGGAATGTGTTGGTTGTGTGCTAAGGGTCGGTACGGTTGCGTGCCAGTGCCCGAACTTAAAATCTTGGGAATTTATTGGAATGGAAGAAACTCTTCCACAGATCCACCCTACTAAAATATGAAAAAAAGATATTTTTTCTCTTCTTGTTTTGGAAATCTGTCCTATAGGAAATCTTGCATGAAAATGTGCCTTACGCAACAAAACTCATTGCTGCCCTTGTTTGACCTCTGTGCATACTAGCAAATCCTGTTGAGGTTAGGGCTTGCTGAGTATATTAAGTACTCACCCCTTGCTGAATTTTTCCTTAGATGAAGAAGAAGAGGAAGAGGAAGAGGAAGATGAGGATTACGATGAGTAGAAGTCTCGCCCAATGCTCAAGTTGCCTGTGGTTTTCGTAGTGTTTAATCTATGTATTGGTTGAATAAGAGTTGATGTATTCAACTCCCTGGTTTGTAATCTAAGAACTTGTATGATGGACCTACTTGTAAAGACAACCTATGTATTATCCCCGTATGTGTAATGTTATCACTATGTTTGCGAGTACCAAATACTGATCCAGGGATTGGTACGGTAAGCGCAAGATACCCCGAAAATCAAGGTATGACAAAGTGGTACCAGAGCCATACTTGACCGTAGGACGAGACCCTAGGATTTGACACGAGACCATGCATTGAAAGGTCGAAAACTATTTTATAAAACTATGACTCTAGTGGGGCCCCCCCACGCATATCTTCTGCTATTAATGTACTTTATTTCTGTACTTCTCTTTTGTTTTGTTGTCTTCTCACTGACTCTTTTGTTTACCATCTCCTTGCAGATGGAGCCTGATGGGTGGACCTACTTGGGCGCCGAGACGGCCGGGATCGACGGGTTTCCCGCAATCCTGACTCGCACACTTACATGGTTTGGGTATACCCAGCCCGTGATGTACCACTGGAGGAGTTTCCAGTCCGGCGAGTACACCTTGTGCGAGATGGAGGCCTGTATCTCCGCGCACCCACTACCACCGTGGACACTGAGCGTCACCGGCGCCAGCTTCGACGACACCCTTCAGGCCACAGCTCGTGAGGCCCTGCTACACGTGTGTTCAGTGAACCTAGAACTCACCGGACCCATGCCAGTGAGGTACTTTCCCATGCTGCTCACCAATGACCTGGTCTGGATTCACCATTTGGGCACCCTCGGGGGACCTACCAGGACGGTGGACGACACCACTTTGGTGGAGACGGCACAGTACCTGGTGGCGCAGCACCGCCTTTGTGAGGAGTTCCACCGGCAGTGGATTGTGCAGTCACTCCGCGCATTCACTGCTGAGGAACACGCCCACGACCTGCAGGTACAGCTGGACACGGTACAGGCGCAGCGCAACAACGTCCAGACCCAGCTGGACACGGCACGGGCGCAGCGCAACGCCGTCCAGGCCCAGCTGGACGCTGCCCAGGTGCAGCGTGGCACTGCACTTGCCCAGCTTGGTACTGCTCGTGCTGACCTCGATGCAGCACGAGCAAAGGAGTAGAGCCTGCTGAAGGCTCTAGCGGACAACCGAGCAGCCCACCAGCGGGAGCTGGAGGAGCTGCACCAACAGGGACGGCAGCAGCCCCAGGCCTCTCTTACTCACCGCACTGCAAGGAAGAGTGTGCCCCGGAGTTTTGCGTCGCTCTGGCTGCCGCGAGACTCACCGACTTCCGAGGAGAGCGTTCCTGCCCGCCAGGAACCTTGCACCAAGCTCATGCCCCGCAAGCGTGTCCTGGTGCGCCTTTCTGACGGGAGGCCAGCCGTGGAGTCCCACGCACCGGTGCTAGATCAGCGCACTCGGGACGCCGTCTACGAGCGGCTGGCACAGCGACCACGCACCCATGGTGACGTCTGTAGCTGCCACGGAGAGGACAGCTCCCACGTCTCCAACTCCGAGGACGACAACGACCTTCTCACTGACTCCAACGAGCCTATGGAGGAGGACCCCGTGGACGACTCTAGCGTGGATATCCTTGGGTCCACGCCGGGCCGCCCACAGGTCTCTAGCCGTGTTGACAGCACGGCTATGGTGACTAAGCCCGCCGTTGGCACTGGTCTGCTTCAACCCCGCAGCGGCGACCAGTAGGTCGGCCTCACTTCTGGACGCTGGCCTAGAGCAGCCACCGGCAAGGGAGTTCTAGCAGCTGTTGCTATATAGGGGATAGCAACCCTTTTGTATTCACTATTGTAGCAGGGAGATGACCTACTGATGTAGCAGTAGATGATGCTGACAGTAGCAGCGGCTTTTGGCCTTGTTAGAGACTCCTGTGCTATTGCCACGTAGTATGTTATGCCTAATCCCCGAGATGTGATCTGGTTATGGTTTGTAATATAAAAACTTGGTTGTGTGCTATGTTTGATTCGCTTCTTCTCGACTCTTTGTTTGATTGTTATGTGTGCCGTTTTCTTAAAAATTTAAATCACCTTCCTAAATAGTTCTGGTTATCACCTTCCCATCATAGCTAACCCCTGCTGCTGTGGTACAGGATGGCGGGAAAGAAATCTGCCCGTAGTCAAGCTCGTGAGCGCAACCTCAATGATATCAATGAAGGAGAGCAAGCAAGCTGCGCAACCCAGGAGGGGAGACCTTCCAACAGAGGAAGGCCTGCCACATGTGAGGCACCCTCTAGTCGACACCGCTCTGCTGCACCTAACCGAAGCGCCCCATATCAAGCTCGGGACGATGAGGCACAGTCGAGTCATCTTGGTGAAAACATGGAGGCCCTTTCAGCACAAGCAGCTGCGAGCGCTGCTGCCAACGCACGTGTGCCGGAGGCTGCCAGAGCACCATCTCAAGCTGCGGCAGAAGCAGCTGCTCAGGCAGCGGGAGAAGAACTCCCGTTACCACCCGCCACATTAGCTGATGTGATGGCGACACAGACGCAGCCACTGCTCATATTGGCGCAGGGCCTAGGTCACCGAGGAGGACCGAGCTCACCGAGCCAAATGTCGAAGTACATGAGGCTTAGGCCTCCTACCTTCGATAGCACCGAGGAAGAGCCCCTCGCAGCCGATGATTAGCTGCGCGATATCAACAAGAAGCTCAACATCGTGGCAGCAAACGACCACGAAAAGGTGATATTTGTTGCACACCAACTGTTTGAGGTAGCCGGTGAGTGGTGGGACAATTACCAGGAAGCTGTCGCCCACCCAGCTCCTATAAGCTAGAATGAATTTCAGCAAGCTTTCCGCGCCTACCACATCCCGGACAGCACCTTGAAAATGAAGGCGGACGAGTTTCAAGCTTTGAAACAGGGGGCCATGACGGTAAATCAGTACATCAAAAAGTTCATGAGGTTAGCCCGTTATGCTCCGGAGGAAGTGGACACTGATCAGAAAAAGCAAGACCGCTTTCTTGATGGGCTTAGTCACGCAATGCAAGCTCAGTTAGTGGCACACATCTTCCGGATTTCAACACCATGATGAACAAGGCCATACTCCTAGAGGGGGCCCTGGGCCCCCTGCCGGCTATTTGTTTCCTGGGTGCTGTATAACAGTAGCTGAGGTGGCATTAAGTGATAAATTTATCTAGAACAAGGTGTCTGTTGATATGTAACATTAACTGATAAAATGTTCTTATGTTCCTATCTGCACTTCTCTATATTTTTTGTTTTCTGAATTTGTACTGATTATTGTTTAGTAAGAACCTGTTTTATTTAATAAAGAAAAGTGACGATCACAATATATATAATTTATTTGTCATCTGCTTACAGGTTTTGTTTTGGAGGATGAGTTTATGGCTCGGAATGTTGATTTTATTCACTTATCGAGATGGATGACTGTGTGACAGTTTGATCACTTGGATCAAAATCTATTGTAACAGATTTCATTTGAGTCTAAACTGAGGTTTTCATGATGGATGACTATGTGGCAGTTCGATCTTGAAACTGAAAGTTCAGGTGTAAGCTTCATTCTGAAAGCCATCTAACGTTTTTTAATTAGCACATGATAAACTATTTATTTCCTAATTCTGGAATATGTTTTTGATTAGCACAGAAACTGCTAAAAGGACATTTATCTTCTCTGACTTGATATTGTTGGCTGCCTAGAACTGAACTAAATATTTTGATTTCAGGAGACTAGAATATGCTGGTTATGCTGGATATTTTCTTACAGTTTTGCACTCAATTACTATTTTGCCTAACCTGTATGATTAGGATTAAATTAGTGTTTTCATGTCCAGTTTGCACTCAATTACTATTTTGCCTAAACTGTATCTTCACTGCTAAAGAAATTGAACAAATCAGCATCTCACTGTAATGACAAAACCAATCAATTTCTGAAATTTCTCCCTGAATTTTTTTTTTGCTGAGCCTAAAATCAAGCTTCAGCCCTGTCTGCAGTAGCAGAATAATTGGGGACTCGGCGCATGATTCTTGCAGCGGCACAAGGCTGTAGTAGCATAGTGTTGAAATTACTTCATCTTAGATATCAATAATTGATGGCAAAAGAAAGTACACATGGTACTTGTCACCCATTGAGTACTTTTTTGCTGATATTTATAAGTGTTAGTGCATCCTGTCTAATGCATTTCTTTGTTCAATACTAATTTGTAACTACTGACCCAAACATGATTGCAATTATGTAGCCTTCTCGATGGAGCTAGCCATGCAGTGTCATTCGCGCTCGCTGATTAATCTAATGTCTGAAGCACAGATTGTTTAAAAAGAATGAAGACCAAGTCCTGGCTGTTTTACATATGTGTCCATACATCAGAATTTGAGGTGCCTTCCTATGCCACTGTCTGTAACTTCTGTTTTTTTACACTTATTATACTTCTGTCAAAGAAATTAACAGCCCTAAATTTTTTTCCAAAGTTATTTTAATTAGCAGTCTGCTGACTTAATTACTTCCACATGTACCCACCACTCTTAGTATTTATTATCTTTGCTTACAGTTTGACCTTGATCGCACAACTAAAACATGCAGCAAACCTCTTCGTTTTGCTCTTTCCTTCCTACAGTTTGTACAGCCGTGTTTATTTTACTGAGATTCAATTTCGTAGCTTCACTATTTCCCTTTCTAGGTAATATAAACAATGCTCGCGGCAAGCCTACCATTTGTTGTTAGATTTTTTTATATAGTATGCTTAGCTTAGGTGCCAAGCGGTCTCAGCTGCTAGTATATATAGAGTGCTTTGGACTGATACAAATTGCGATTAATTTTAAAAAAAAAGCAATCCTAATTTCCTCGTGTGTCACCAGAGCATACGGGGAAGATGCTCCTGTGGGAAACATGGTTCCTGTGTGTAAGAATTATGCCGTGTGTCACCAGAACACTAGGGAAACTGATCTTTCCCATGTGCTGACTTTAAAACACAGGGGGTATTCCTTCTTCCCCGTGTAATGTTCGCCGTGTGTCTATCCCCGTGTGCTTTGTGTTTTGACACAGGGGGAACATGTTTCCCTAGTGTTTTATGGTGTTTCCCCTGTGTTCAGAGCACAAGGGGAAATTGACTTTTCTGGTAGTGACCATCCATCCGTCAGCCAATGGCACCACCGCCCCAAGTCAATCCCAGCAAGAACCAAGCCTCAAATGTGGTGCGGACTTCCTACAACTGTCGTGACCTGGGTCAACAAATTGCTCCCCAAATCGACCCGCCAGCAGTGGCGCCCATGCACTCCCGAGCAAGGACTGCCGCATCCGGAGCACCTCGCGGTGCGTTGCAAGCATCCTCGCAGGCTCGAACGGCGCAACCATACGGGCGAGGATGCATGAACCACGTCCATGCCGAGACAGCTGAACAGGCCTCCAATGTGGTACTCAGCGAGTATTTAGTTCACTCCACCTTCGCAACGGTCCTTTTTGACACCAGAGCTTCACATTCATTTGTTTCTTTGGAGTTTGTTAAAAAGGCCTTTCTGCTTATGGTTCTACTTAAGAACCGTATGAATATTGAGACCCCTGGAGCACTCATGGTTTGCCAGTATGGGAGCCTAAGGGTAAAACTTCATTTAAGTGGGGGTAGAGTTCTGAGCTGATTTAATAGTCCTCAAATCAATGGGCATAGATATAATTTTGAGGATGGACTGGTTGGCACGCCATAACAGCAATATCTCATGTGCCGACCGTAAGGTCACGGTGACCAATATCAAGGGGACCACAGCAGAATGTTACCCTCGGAGACAGAAAATTAGTCCCATAGTTTATAACATGGAGGCCACTTCCATGGAGAGGGTACGGGCTGTCAGTAAATACACCGACGTTTTTCCGGAGGAGTTACCTGGCATGCCCCTGGATCGCAACATTGAGTTTCATATTAATTTGGTGCCAGGAGTAACCCCCATAGCCAAGAGGCCCTATCGGATGGCAGCTAGCGAGTTAGCAGAATTGAAGGAGCAACTGTCAGAACTACAGGAGAAAGGTTTTGTACGGCCAAGTTCATCGTCTTGGGGCACTCCTATGCTGTTTGTAAAGAAGAAGAACGGTAGTCTCAGAATGTGTGTTGACTATCGAGCGCTGAATGAAGTCACAATCAAAAATATGTACCTTTTGCTTAGGATCGATGACCTTTTCAATCAGTTAAAGGGAGCCTTGGGGTGTGTTTGGTTGAACTCTGAGCTGTGAAAAAGCAGCTGTGAGCTGTGGAAAAGCTGCTGTAGAAAATTAGCTGTGAGAAAACTAAAAGCCGTTTGGCTTAAAACAGCTGTGAGGTTGTGAAACTATATAAAAGTATAATATATATAATATTATATATATATATATTACTAATATAATATATAATAATATTATAGTTATATAATTATTAATTATAGTTATATTACATAACTATAATAATATATAATTATAATATATATAATATAATATAGATTATAATTATATATATTTTTTCTATTCTTCACCCTAGGTGAAGAATATCTTATTCTTCACTCAAACCCAACTGACCGAGCCAGGCGCCACGCTCGCGCG
>BCLF01000057.1:0-35010 GCA_001602275.1 Zoysia japonica | reverse complement strand
GCCAGAGCGGGGCGACGGAGGAGGGGGGGGGGGCGAGATCGGGCTCGCGCGCGATCGGAGGTGCCGGTTTAGGTCCGGGTGATGGGTGAAGAATAGCAACTTCGTAATTATATATTAGATAATTGTAATTATATTAATATATAATTATATATAATTACAATTATATTATATAATTCCAATTAAGAAATATAATTATATATAATTATAACTATGTAATATATATAATTATAATTATGTAGTATATATAATTGTAATTATATTATAATTACAAAAATATGATATAGTTATAATCATATTACATAATTGTAACTATAGTAATATATAATTATGTATAATTATAATTATAATGATAATGTATATAAATCAGCACCCACAGTCGGCAAAAGCAAGTTTAGACCTGCTTTTGCTTTTAAACTAGAAAAAAGCTGCTTTCTAGAAAGAACTTTTGTCACAGCTAACCCCTTTGGTTGGGCTTTTGACTTTTACAAAAGCCAAAAGTCACCCAACCAAAGGCACCTCAAGTATTTTTCAAAAATTGAGCTAAGATCTAGGTACTACCAGCTGAAAATCAGGGAAGCCAACATCATGAAAACGACATTTGTCACTAGATACGGGCAGTATGAGTTTACAGTGATACGGTTCGGGTTAACCAATGCCCCTACTTATTTCATGAATATGATGAATAAGATATTCATAGAAGAGCTAGATAAATTTGTCGTTGTATTTATAGACGACATACTTATCTATTCGAGGGGGTGCTTCTGAGCATGAGGCCCACCTACGAGTTGTACTTGAGAGGCTAAGGGAGCATCAGCTTGCAAAATACAGCAAATGCGAATTCTGGCTCCAAGAAGTTGCGTTACTTGGACACATCATTAGAAAAAACTAGAGTGCACTGAAACGATAAAATTAAAGGTGGAGAGAGAGAGAGAGTAGTATTGTATCAGGAAGTGAGAATGAAACTTTGTTTTTGATAAATTTTGAATCCTAGAATGACACACTTTTTTGAACAGAGGAAGTAATTGCTCCACACGTATATTTTTATTGTTCTAGCTTCACAAAAGAAATGTTTCACGCAGGGTTTCTGTTTTCGTTTTAATCTCGAAAGCTAGACGGCGCTGGTTTGGCTGGTTTTCACAAAAACCATGAAAACCGCAACAGTAAACCATAAAACCTGGTACAAATGTAAAAATCAGGTTTCAAACAAAAACCACTCCGGTTTTCCGGTTTACCACTCGGTTTTTCAGTTTACCGCTCAGTTTTCCGGTTTACCGACCGGTTTTTTCGGTTTTGAATCTTTGAATTTGAAATCAAATTGGTTTGACCTGTTTTTTTGTTTACCTCTCGGTTTTTCTGGTTTATCTGGTTTGACCAGTTTTCAAATTTTCAAATTTTTTCAAATTTTTTTAATGTTTTGAAATTTTTAAACCGAAAACCAGTCCGGTGAAACTGGACCGGTTTTCCCGTGAAATATATATTTTCATTGAAATAAAATTTTGACGTCGACAAGTATATAATCTAACTCAACCTTGAATTAGCAGACATCATATACCTTTTTCACGGCTCAAAAGGAACGGTAGTGAAGATGGAATACTTTTTCCCTTCACGTCCCTTGCAAATTAAGTTTCCTCTGGTTCACATTTCGCGAATCACGATACCCAATGCCTAATATTCTCTGAATCTTTGATCTAGCCAAGTTCGAATTTGCAACCACACGATGAAAGAAAAAACATAACGCATGGAAGATGATCATCTTTGTTTGATAGGATTAGGACGTTTTGTCATGTGCTTAACATTATTTGTTAGTTTAGAGGACAAACCCAAGATAAAACTATTTAATATTACCTGATGAATTAATCGTAATGTGCCAAATTCTTACTCCCTCTGTTTCAAAATATAAGCATTTTTAGGTTTAGTCAAAGTCAAACTTAAATTACTTTGACCATTAAAAATGTAGAATTAATATTGTTTTATCATGTAAAAATTATATTTTTTGAATTCAGCATGAAATAATCTTTCATAAAAAGTAAATTTTTATATTAGAAATTATATAATTTTTTAAATATTATTAGTAAAAGTTAAAAGAGTTTGACTTTATTCAAACTCAAAAATGCTTATATTTTGGAACGGAGGTAGTACTTGTTAAACACCATTAAACACAAAACCAGCAACGAAGTAAAAGTAATCTGGAAATATGGCTGCATGGGTCGGCAAGGAATATTTTCTTTTGGCAACATATGTAAAGGAATATTTTTCTTCACAGCGCAAAAGGAAACCAGCGTAAGTGGAGATGGAATCTCTTTTTTCTTCACGTCCCTTTGTTTCTCTTTCCACGATGCCCACTGCCAAATATTCTCTGGCTTTTTGATCTACTCAAGTTCGAATTTGCACTGGCACCACTGAAGAAAAAAATATAACGCGTGGCAGATGAGCATGTCAGTTTGAGAGGTGTCCAGCGTTTTGTCGATGCATAGAAAATAATGTGAACGCATTTTTGGAACCTTTGAGGATAAATCCAAGATGCAAGCGATCATATTACCTTGACGCAACAATAAATAAAATTATGAAATAGCTGAATCGACCATTGATAAAAAAATACATATTAAGCTACTATTCATAGTTAGGTTCACATAAAAGTTTAAACTGATAAGGAAGGGGCGGACAATTAATTTATAATTCAACAAACTCCCTCTCACGTGGAGACTCGCATAGGAGTCGGCTATAGATAATTTTATTAAATGATGCCTGCCAAGATTGTAATTCTAGATCTTTGGCTTTAATACCATATTTATTTTTTTTAAAAAAAGGCTATTCTCATAATATCATGCTTCAATTTTAGTGTAAGAATGATACCATACATGATGGAAAACAGCGAGATACTCTCAAGAATGAGACTTTAAATGCATACTGACAATTAATTCTTGTGATTTTGCATCTATTAGTTTTATTCCTGACAATAGATATTGTGTCATAATACAGGATTAATGTTTTGCCACATCATGGAAAGAATCATATATAATACCAAATTAACGAGTGCCAAACGAAAGTACTCCTAAAACCATTGGCACTGAACATATGAAAGGCATCTATTCCTTCCCACCCAAGTGTTCAATCTGAGAGGCGCGAATCGATGCTCAACCCACCTGCAAACCTCAAGAACAGCTATAAATTGCAATCACCACTTGCCGCCCTGCCTTTTCCCATGCGAGCTTGTTCGTTCTCCCCCCTATAAACTATCCCCTTCCCCGTCTGGTTGTGAAAGCAAAGGAGCATGTCGTTGACAGACGAAGGTAACAGTGTTACTTGTTCGTTCTCTCGCCTATATCAACTCCTGCTTTTCATGTTGGCAATCTCAAAATTTCTGTGGAGTCCGGTATTTTCTGATATTAAAATTTATTTACTTCATGTTTTATATTATTATTGCATCATCTTTAATTTTTGTCACCGTGGAGCTTAAGCAAATGGTATGAATGATGGATCACTTGTAATGCCTCGTGTCTGAAATCTACTTTCATTCTTGCTTTGTATAAAAAGTGTTAACCCAACAGATCGAGCTTACTTAAAACGAACATACTACTAGATTATAAGCTAACCCTGACCTACCTAAACAAACCATGTTAGACTATCCTTGTAATCTACTTCTAGGCTAAAATTTGCCATAATAGAGAAAAGATAGAGAATACGATCGTATCCTTTGTCTTAGCCCTCCTATGGCAAACTTTGCCATACTTGATCTTAGCTACTTTTCACAGAATCAACGCTCTGTGATTTAAAATTACTTTCTATCTAAATTTATATCAATCTATTAAAAAAGAAAGACCATGAATCATACAATCATTATTAACCGTTGATTCTGTGATGAGTAGTTAGGATTGAGTATGGTAAAATTTGCCATAATAGAGAAAAGATAGAGAATACGAATCCCTAGAACTAGAACTACATGGACCGCTAACAGAATAGGGTGCTACATCATTAGCCTTGCGATGGCTAGGGACGAGATTGACGGGGGAAGACGTTGGGGTGGTGCCGCTTTTGCTGATGGATTTTTTTGTCATTATTTAATATATTTTCTTTTAGAATCCATTATTATTTAATATTTGCTGAGTGATGTCTCTAACGAACACTTTGTGTTGTGGTGTAGTGTTTGGAAAGCCCGCTCTTCAAGGGTATTTTAGGGTTTTCTACAACTTGCAACAGCAACAGGAGTTAGGAAGAGCCATTCAAAACATGAAACCTGTATATACCTAGCCATTTTTAAATCTGTCTGAATTGTACCTTTCTGAAGCTCTAATTTATAATCCATATCTCTCTCTCTCTCTCTCTCTCTCTCTCTCTCTCTCTCTCTCTCTCTCTGCTTTGAAAGGTGGTGGTGTTTTTCTGGGAAGGCAGGAATGAACCATGTAAGGCCATGTTCCGACCGTTCAGGAATATTGCCTTGGATAACAGACAAAAAGCCGCATTCTGCCAAGTGAACGTCGACAAGTTTAAGGTATGACCTTAAACTGCGAGTCTGGCGCTAAGCAGCGCCCATTGATTCAGTATAGACTATATATAGATCATATATATCGGTTCAGCGCGTCCTGATGCTTAGTTGACCATTGGTTGCATGCATACAGAATTTTGTTGCCGAGTACAAAGTGGAGGCTTTGCCGACGTTCGTGCTGATAAAAGATGGCGTAGAGTGCCACAGGATCGTTGGCAACAAGACGCAAGAACTCAACAAGGCCATTATTAAGATGGTGACTGACAAGGGCACAGCCACAGATGATGGAGCAGGGGCCTCAGCCTCTCAACGCTGACCAAATCAGGGATAGGACATGAGATTGGGAAAGAAATGAAGTGCTTACACTGGTTGACAAAAAGGAAAATAAAGGATGGGAATGAGATTACAAAACAAATGAAGGTTAAGATGTAACGAGGTGGATGAACGAGGGGAGATATCTCACTTTATGTCCTAATCCTATTTCCGCCCGCTCTATTTCATGATTTCGAAGCGCCATGTAAAGAACACATAAGATCTGCCTGTCCATGCATCGATCATTGCCGAATACTACTCCTTTCGGTTTTTATTTTTTATCTTGATTAGTGCCAAACTACATTAACCAGTGTCAACAGTAAAAAAGTCTGGAGGGAGTTCATAGGCATGCACGCACCCAAATGTGTACACCTACCTGATTTGCCACATAGTAGGGTGCATGTTGGCAACGATCGACTGTGCCATGTAACTAGATCCCATCTTTAATTTAGGCCCTAAAGAAATGCATGCGTTATGATACTCACGCCTCAGTTACGCCATAGCTATCGATCATGGCTTCCCTCATGATGAAGAACGGGCTCTACTGTACCTCAACGTTCCTCCACTGCACCTATCTTCATGCGAAGCAGCCATGCCCTGCTTCGAATTTTGCAGCGTCGTCACGGCTTGTCCGAGCTCCTTTGCATTAAATTGAGAGATGCTAATGTAGCATGAATTTGGATCTATTTCAAATCGTTCGATTTCATGGTACAGCCCTGCCTGGATGGTCGATACGTTGACATATGCCCCATTTGGAACCACTTCTTTCCAACATGCTTTGGTTGGAAGCTAACTTTAGATGAAATCAGTCGGTGAAAGAATTGATGTGAAAAAAATCTAACCGTTTGTTCCTCGCATCACTGCACTTTCATCAGAGGCAGGAGGTGAGCACGAAGAACAGGGTGGCCGAGCTGAAGGCGGCGAGCGCGGCCAAGCTCGTGGCAGTGGACCTCAAGACGACGGGGGTGACCAAGTTGGAGACAGCTGGGGCGGCCGAGTGGGAGGCGGCAGGGATTGCCGAGCGGTAGAGGAGAAGACGGGGGCAGAGCCGGTGCAGGCACTGATGGCAGCGCGAAATCGGGGAGGGGGCTGAAAACGGTAACCATGACAGGGGAATCTAACGGTGCAGCAATCGGCTTAGTTTCAGATTGTGATTAACATCATTGTTGAATCTGGCTTGGACAAGCCCTATCGACGTTGCAAAATTCAGAGTAGGGCGTGCGCTGCTTCATGTGAAGATAGGCGCGGTGGAGGAACCTTGATGTACGGTGAATCCGTTCTTCATCAATCAGGCAAGCCATGATGATCGATCAGTGGAAGACCACGGAAGCGAGCTATTCCCTACGTCTCAGAATAAATATTCATCTGAATTTAATTAAACATATATTTAATAAATAATTTTTAATATATATAAAATATATGTTATAAAAATATTTATTATAATAAATTTAAAAAATATAAATATTAGATTTTTAAAATTAATCAAATACGTAGAAATCATTGGTCAAGTTAGCAATACGCAGGCAGTACGAGTGAGCCGAGCCGTGGGCAGACGCCTGAGTTTGAGCCGTGCGCGGAGATACGCGGACCCAATAACAAGCAGTCGTCCGATGAAATCTCGGTCCACGTGGCAAGAATCCAGAACCGGTTCGCACAGGCCATTGCTTACCTAATAGGAGTACAAATACCAGCCGCACGGAATTTTTTTTTTTTCTCGCTTTGGGGTCCTCCTTCCGGTCGAAGAAACGGACCAAGAAAGAAAAGAGCACTCTTTTCGTCCACCGCGTGGAAGTGCCCGACCCGGAACGAATCCCCAGCGCGGCGTCGCCGGCAGACCACTCCATCTCTTCGCCGGATCCGCACCCTGCCCGTCCGCCGCCGCAACGCTTCTCCTCGCTCCGTTCAGCGAAGTAAGTTATCCTTTCTCGACTGAACGTACCCAAGATTCAATTTTTCTCTCTCTTTTGTTTTGGTTCTCGATCAAACCTGGAGGTTGGACCTACCTTTCTATCCAGCTTGGATTGATGTGTCGGGATGTAAGCTAGAAAGTGGAAAGAGATGTTCTCGATCCGACTATTGAAGCTGTCGTGCTAAGAAATTGTAATTTACAACTGGACGAGGGAAGAAACTATTCTTGTATTGGGGTTCCATGTGTGTGAAATAAATGATTAGAGAAGGTATAAATGCGAAGAATGGAGATGGGTGGTGGAAAAACTATAAAACAATCACCTGTTTTCTGGGTCTCCCCCTACTTGTTTGTTTAGTGTAGACACATGATATGGTACTCCGATTCCATGCTTGGGGTGTTTCGGAAATAGACTAGTTTTCTATTCTGTGTTCTATGGGAAAAGAAGAAGAAAAAGAATCAATTAGGTTGAGCAATTAGCTGAATATGTCCAGAAAGCTGTTTTCCTACATCATAAAAAGTGTTTCCATCTTTTACTGCAACTGTTGTGCAGATATGGCAAGGATTGAAGTATAGAATGGATACTGTTACTGAAACTTGACCTGAATTTTTAATGTTGCAGTATAGATTTTGGGAGATTGTGGCTGCTGTTTGGCAACATCTTTATAAATCATCTCATCTATATTACGCTGTACTCGGATATCTTGTCCTGTTGCTCTGTGTTTATGATGTTATATGCCTAACGAAACAGCAAAAGCATCTGTCACTGATCAGTGTCCTAAATAGCCCTATTGTATGCCGCATTATGCTAATGATATTTTGTTGGACTTTCATTCACCACCACATAAGTCGAATCATTCTCGTTTAGCCGTATCATTATTTTTGACTACTTATGCTTCTTCATTACAGCCATGTATGATAGCTATGGGAATCATCCTGGCATGCAGATGCCCCCACCAAATCATCAACCTGGCCAGTTTGGCAATGCATTCAATGGTCCAAATTCAGGTCTAATTCGAACTGGCTTAGAAGCATATGGAGGGAAGTTCTTGGATTCTAGTTCAGAATTCATGCAAAGCAATGTAAGAGTTCTTTGGTGAACCTTGATACTCAAAATTATCAGTACTTGCAATTTCTCTAACTTATTTGTTCTGCTCTTTCAGATCAATAGATACTTCTCCAATCCACAGTATTACTTCCATGTGAATGATCAATATGTCCGGAACAAGTTGAAAGTTATACTGTTTCCATTCCTTCATAGGGTAAGTTTTCTCTCATAATTCACAGCATATAAATCTGTTTCATTTTTTTTTTCTGGGTCAACCAAGAGTAATGAGTATTTCCAAAAAAAACAATATTTGCAGGGACATTGGACTCGGATAAGTGAACCTGTTGGTGGACGTTTGTCCTATAAACCTCCAATCTATGACATAAATGCGCCAGATCTGTACATCCCTTTCATGGCATTTGGAAGCTTCATCATTCTTGCAGGCTTCACATTAGGTTTTATGGGAAAGTGAGTTTTTGACAATCATTTTCCAGTCATGATATGGTTCCAGATGAATGCCCTAACAGTGTGCATATTAATTGAACAGGTTTACCCCAGAAGCTATCAATTTGCATTTTACAAGAGCACTAATCGGATGGGCCTTTCAACTTGTAATCCTGAAAGGTCTGCTTTACTCGATGGGCGGTGGTGAGGTGCCACTACTTGACCTGGTAGCTTATGGTGGCTATTTATTTGCTGGGCTTTCCCTTTCTGTTGGTGCAAGGCTCATATGGGCGTACTCGTATTATGTTGTGATGCCATGGATGAGCTTTTGCATGGGTGTGTTCTTGGTGAGGACAATGAAGAGGGTGCTCTTCACTGAGATGAGGAGCAGCGAACGGCACTCATCACGGCAGCATTATTTTCTTCTCTTCATGGCAATTGCACAGTTTCCCTTGTTCTTCTGGCTTGGTAGCATAGGTGCATGAGATAATTTTGTATTACACTTCGTCGGTATAATTTTGCAGGTGATATTTAAGTACTTAGGTATGCTGTAAAATAGTTTGGTAGAATGGTCTTACGGCTTTTGCCGTTTCAGCATCAAAAGTATGTTTTGACAGGGTCTGAGATGTAGTTGTTTGTTTTGTGAATTGTACTTGTGAAGTCTTTTTATGATTTTGATCTTTTGTAGAGGAAAAAATGGACGGTGCTAACAGTGGATACTCAGAACTTCTTGTTCCTGTGCTCTCTTAACTGATAGTCCATTTCAGAATAAGTCCTAAATGATTGAGCAGTATCAATCTGTTACGGATCTGGGCTGTTACTACTTTAACCATTAGGGCATGTAAACTGTTATAGACAACAGTTGTCTGGAAGAAATGTCCTATATTGCGCAAAATCAATTGTTACAATTCATCGTCTATTAAAGGATGTCTAGAAGGATTATATGTATTGCTTGTAAGTGTAACAAATACTACTTGAAAAACAATTAATAAACAAAACCGGACTGAACACTACCAACTTTAATGCTCCAACAAATCTGCTACTTCGCCAAGAAATATTTCAGTAAAGCAATGAAAACAGAGGCAAGGATTCCCCCTCTTTTTTTGTCAAGCAAAAGCACGATGCAAGTAAGTTGCTCTCACCGAACAACCAAGGCCTCAGAACTTTGCAGTATAAAAATCTATATTCTACAACCATCTGTCAAATGTACATCGCTGCAAATAGTAGCAGGAACCTGAAAAACATGCGCCTCTGATCATAAAAATACAGTAAGGTAATCTGAATGACAGGAGAGAGATAGCATGTTCAATATCTGCAAGGAACTCATTGCCGGCTGTAAGTGAATCCCAGTCAAACACCAAATTATTGCATTGGACATATCATTTTCGTCGTCGTCACAATCGCTACAACCATCTTGGTTACATTTTCCGGTGACTGAAATCCAATCAGAGTTTTGCATCAGTGGAGAGCACCTTGTGATCATCCTCTGCTATTGCAAAAATATTTCATCACTCAAAGATTCATAAGTTGCATCAGTGGAGAGCACCTTGTGATCATCCTCTGCTATTGCAAAAATATTCCATCACTCAAAGATTCATAAGTAAAAGAGAAAGGTATTCATATGTAAAAGGGAAAGGTATTCATATGTAAAAGGGAAAGGTAAACATTCAATATCAATAACATTGATCACAAACTAGAGTTCCTAATGTAGCCGTGCTGCCCAATTATCATCACATATCAATAATCTGTCCCAAAATTAGATGGTTCACGACCAAACAGAATTAGTTACCATGATCATTTTTGTTCTCCAAATTATGTTATGTTGGTGGACAGAACTAACATTGACTCATTTTATGGTCCCCAAATAAATAGTTGCAAACTAGTAGGTTTGAAGGAACAAACTAGTAGGATGAAGGACCAAGTTTCATTAGTCAGTACAAAGGGAATTACATGTCAGCCTTGTGGCAAGCAGTTCCATATAGAGCTTTAGGTACTACACAAAACAAGCTAGACCTATAAAGCAAAAATGTGCATCAAGGATCTTAACATGAAAAAGAAGACTAGTGTGCCAAAAAATAAGTTTTGATCTGAATCCGAGATGTTAAGTAAACGAAGACCTAAGAGGAATATATAGATCTGTGGCTATTGTCCTCTTTATGAAGCAGGAATTGCTATTACAATACCAGTGCTAACTCATGCATGAGTGTTATGCATCGATACATCTGCAACAAAATTATTTTGTAAACGTTTGGACAATTTAATCCTAGCCACGAGGCTTTAGCAGACCAATGTTTCAGATTCCAAAACAGTGAGTAGAATAATCATTCCATCCCTGATATTAAGGAGAAAGGAAGGCTCATTTAAATTACAAGACTCATGTAATGTAACATCATGGTTCAGCTACAACCCACGTTGAAGGATTAACAGAATAAAGGATATACCACAATAGAATCTGCGGTCCAGTCCAGAAGTTCCTTTTTTCGTTCTCAGTTTTGTTTATTCATTTATTTACGTTGTATGTCTTCTCTATCCTTGTTTTTAATAAAGTAAGTAGGGTCTCCCTTGCTGTTTCGGTTCAAAATATCGGGACTCTTCCCCGCCGTCTATGCCAACACCACACCTAGGGATGCCAATATCGGGACTCTCTAAATAAACTAACTCCACTTCCACCTTATACTGTTAGTAGGATGCAAATGAACTAGAAGATTAACCTATAAATACCCATTAAGTACCCACATGCATCCCTAGCTATACCTCCCTCCGCATGCCCCTTTTAGTTACTCTTTTTTTTTTGCCCAGTAGACATTTTTCCTTTTTGCTGTGGCCCATTACACATTTTCTTTTTTCTATTATTTTTTCTTCTCTTATTTTATTTTTAATTTTCATCATTTTTATTTTTCAATATTCTTTCATTATTTTCAAAATTTACTTTTCCTTTTTATTTATTTCTTCTCTTATGAAATATTGGAGTTGAATTTATTTTATTACTACAAAAATTTAATTTTACTACTAGAACAATTAACTACTATTACGTATAGAACATTTTTTCTTTCATAAGTGAAGCACTTGAATCTTACTACTAGAACATGCATTTTATTACATCCAATTTTTACATTTTTTTAAATTTACGTTTTCCTTTTTATTTTTATTCTTTTTATTGCACTTATGCATCCATTTAAATATTTAGAATTTATTTTATTACTAGAACAATTGGTTTTACTACTGAAACAATAGACTTTTACTATTGGAATATTTTATTTTTACTGCTAAAAAACTTGAATCTTACTTAGTAGTACTTAGAACATTCAATTCGTTATGACTAAATTTGTTAAAAACTTTAAAAATTAAAATTTTGAAAAATAAAAATATATTCATGTAATATCTAATTTTGTTGCATTAATTCTAAAGAATATAATGGTTTAAATAGATTTTCAAAATTAGCAATGAAAAATTAGAAAAAAATGATTTAAATGTTACATTCATTTTTGGTGTAATTTGGTCCAGCAGGCTTACTTGGCCCATGAGGGAGGTGGTCAGAGAGGGGCTAGAAATTGACATAGATGTACCTTTAACAGAACCCTCAAAATGTGAGCCACCCAATTCAGACCCAAAATTATACCTAGGGCTAAGCGGATGATTGGACATTGCACAGGGATACGAGGGCCACAATTTGGTAATCCCTCCGATTTTAAAATATTACCACCATTAACTTCTAATATTATCTTTACCATTTCATCTTATTAAAAAAATATTATTTTGTAATATTTTTTTTATCGAAGATATTTGAAACGGTGCTAATAATTTTACACTTTTAAACTAATTTTTAAATAAGACAAATTGTATAAAATGATATGGTGTTAAAATTCAATGATGTCAATATTTTAAAACCGAATAGAGTACTTGTCCGCGACTCGACCAAAGAGAGTATAAAATAGGGGAAAAGACAAAACCACCAATCTACAATACAATCTAGATCAACAGGAACAAGAAAAGGGTACAAAATAGATACATTTTTGGAATCTGTTTGTACGATTGGTTTTAGAATTGAAAATTGCTAGTAGTTAGCTTGGACTAGGACACATAAGGGACAAGGTTTTAGAATGGGAAAAATAAGGTTTTAACTCTTATAACTTATCTATTCATCACTTTGGCTTAAATATGTATTTCAATAATTTTTATGTAATATAAAACTTGCCCTTAATGCAGTTGAGAAATATAAAGTTACATCGTTTTATGATAATAAATCTTAAAAAACTAGCTGTTTTATGCGTCTATAAGCCAAAGTTGAACCATAATTTTGAAAAAGCATTTCAGCATATAATTTGGTCAAAATTGAAACATGAAACTTTCTGTGGAAAAACAAGAAGAGGGGAAATAAAGAAAGAAAATAGTGGGATTTCTTTTTTTTTTAAATAGAAAAGAGGGATTTTCGCAGCAGCTATTCTTCGGCCACGCTGCCTCCCTTCCCCTCTTCTACGCGGCGAGCATCAGAGGCGGCGGAGCCCTGTGGCGGCTTGCTTCCCCTGGTGATTCTGTATCTGCGCATGGCGAGAGCGCGGACCCTCGTTTGGCCGTTCGTGAAGGGTTGCTTCACCGGCAGCCTGATCGGCCTCACCATTTCCGACCGGTACGCTTCACTCGTCACCGTGGATGGCCAATCCATGTACCCCACCTTCGACCCCAAGCTGGCCAAACGCGTGCTGGTGGAAAAGCTCTGCCTCGACCGCTACACCTTCTCCCGAGGTGACGTCGTCGTTCTCCGGTAAGCTCGCCGCCGCCGAGGCCGACGAGTTCGTCACCATTTCTTGTTTCTTGATTTAGTTCCCGTTTCCGCTCGTCGCAGATCGCCATCGGACTACCGGGTTCTAATGGTGAAGAGGTTGATTGCGCTGCCCGGTGACTGGATCCAGGTCCCGGAGAAGCAGGAGATCCGGCAGATCCCGGATGGCCACTGCTGGGTGGAAGGGGATAATGCCAGCGTCAGCTGGGACTCCAGAGAATGTGGCCCAGTAAGACCCTTCGTTTCATTTCTTTGCTCCAATTAAGTAATCTTACTGCACGCTCACAATGGCACTATTTCGCGAGGGGGCAGGCACAAAATTATTATCATTGTAATCAAGAAGTATTTGGTGTCACTGAGTTCAGTGCATCTTCAGGAGATTTTTTATTAATAGCTTGGCCAGTGTAATTTTGCTACTAAATTAGGGTAAGAAAAACATCCTTGTCAAAGAGTACAGAAAACATTTTGATTTATCGCTTTTAGTTCATCTTCAGGAGATTGTTAATTGATATCTTCGCTGGTGTAATTTTGCTGCAAAACTACTGCTATATTAGTAAAAGCATCCTTTTAAAAAAGTACGAATAACATTTTGGTATATCGATGTTAACTTGTTCTATTTCACTTTGATATCTGCTCTATAATCATTTCTTGACCGTGTATTCGTTACAAGATAGCATGCTGGTTACAACAATGGCATTTTCAGCACTGGATCCTTTTTTTACTGCCTTGATAGATCAAGAGGCATGTGACATACACTTGTAAACCTGAGTGCACTGTAAACATTGCTGCTTCTTTACATATCTTTGTATTCCTCTGCTGAACTTCCATTTTAAAATTTTTGTACAACACATTTCTGTATTCCGCATTTGCTCCTCTAGATAAATACCTTGGCTAACAGGCATATGCTAATCACAGTTGGAGAACTCATGGCCCATGGCCATTTTTATTGGCATATTGGTGTGTGCAATTTTGCAAAATCTGTAACAGGAGATTTGCAGTTTGCGATTGAATAAAATTCGTAACACAGATTTCTTTATTTATGTGTGCAAATATTGCAAGAGATGGTTGCGGATGCAATGTTTTAGGGATCCATTTGTCCTTGATGTAGAAATTTTCAAAATAAAATGCTTCTGGTGACACCTTCGTATATATGTTTTTACCTGTTTCCACTGTTAAGTTTCTGGACTTCTGTAGTCTTGATACTAAAGATCTTGAACTTTCTGCATCTACAGGTTCCTCTTGGTCTGATGCAGGGGAGGGTTACACACGTAATCTGGCCACCCAACAGATTTGGCCGAGTCGACAGAAAGATGCCGGAAGGAAGGATTATGCCACGGCAATGACCTCCTTTTTGTTCTATTGTTAGGCTGGTTATCCAGGTCCTCTTTTCCTAGGATAGAGCACGTAATCACAAAAGCCAAGCGGTGCTAGTGGAATTGATTTTAAGTATCGGATACTGTCTGATGGTAAGAACTTTATCCATTTTAGAGAGTTCATGGTGTCAGCTTTATTCGTTGCTAGCAGTTGGGATATAGTATAACAACATACTGAAATATCTGACTTGGATCCCTTCAAGAGGAAAAAATATGTACAACTCGTCTGAAATATGACTATTTTGGGCAAGTTTGCAGATTTCAATGGTACTGGAAGATTTCATACTTACGATTCTATTTGTTTGATGAATAGGCAAACTGAGTTGTGATATATCTGGATAATGGAGAACTAATCATGGTGCCCATCAGTACCATAAGTTGATTTGATTTATAAAATCAGCGGTAGAGGAAATGATCTTTTTGTTTACAATGATCTGAAGAAATCCGGGATCCCGGACGAATGCCAAGATGAGAGGCTGTAAGGTACTACGAGTTTATTCAAAGAAAGCTGAATTTGCGGAGAGAGAAGCTTCATAACTGATAAATAATACAGATAAATCTTTTTAAATTTAAACTTAATTAGATATTCAAAGAGATCTAAATTTGTGGAGATCAACAAACTTCGTAACTGATATACACAATCAAGATAAAATCTTTTTCGATTTAAACTTAATTAGATGCTGTAGACGTCATGTAGGAATACATTCGAAACGCACGCGTGCAGCGGAACAGAAATGGTCGCCGATTGAGATCCCCTTCCATCGCTCGCGAGCCACAGCCCCCAGCATCTGGCTATAAATATTTGGAATCGGAATCTCATGCAGCTCCGTCTAACCAACCTGTTGAGCCCTGTCGATTCCGAACACCATGGCTGCGAAACTCGCCTCTCTCTGCTGCCTTCTCCTCCTGCTCGTGATCCATGCAGATCATGCCTCGGCAGGTTCGAGCTCTCGTCCATCCCGTGCCCTGCGTTCTTGATTATATTTATCAAATATATATGTGATTCTCCTGTCGATCTGTTTGCAGGCAGCTGCGGATCCACGGTCATCAAGGTCCCCTTCTGCAAGGGCTGGTCGTGCAAGGCCGAGTGCTGGCTCGAGGGGACGCTGACGGGCTCCACTGTCAGCCAGCACAGGTGCATCAAAGGAGGGGTCAAGGGTCAGTGTTACTGCCTGTTCTGTCAGAAGTAGGCTCGTGTCGATCGCTAGTTCGTCGTGCCGTTTGATAGATTTCATCATACGTCAATAATTGATTTAAGGTAGTGGATCGAGAGTTGTCGACCCTGTTATGTTTGACAATGACAGATTCTGTTCTAGTAGTATCTTTCTTTTTGAAGGTACGAAGATACGTATGTATGAAACAAGATCCAGTGAAAATCGTCTTCTGTTGTGCTAGGTCCACAGTAAACAAGTGCGTCATGTCTTTTGATAGATTTCATCATATGCCAATAATTGATTTAAGGTAATGGATCGATAGTTGTCTCTCTGTTATGTTTGGCGATGTCAGATCCTACTGTTCGCAATGTTATCTTTGGCTCAACATGCTATCAGTATCTCGTTTTGCCCTAATGCCACCGATTCTCTTCTACCTTTCTTTTTAAAGTAGAATCGATCATAACTATGAAATTAGGTCCTTTGAATACTCTCAGTTTATAATAAGCCAAGGCTCCAAACAGGACGGTTTATTATTCAATTTATAAAAACTGAACCACCAATTTATTATAAACCCATAAACTACTTCATCCTAGCTTTTACTGGTTTATGGATTACAAAAGACATGTCTCCACTTAAATTAACTCATTACCGTTATTGCCACCGGCGCCTCCGCTAAAAAATATGGATGAAAAGATCATTATACAAGAAAAAACTGAATTGTAAGTCGTTTATGTACTTTATCTTCTCTCTTAATGTGAAAAAAAACTGAATTGCAGTTTATATAAACTAGCTTCCAAACATCTCTACCTAATTTTCTTTAATAAACTACATCTATAAACCAATTTATAATAAACCGCGCTAGTTCCAAACAGGCCCTAAGATCAAATGAAAATTGTCTTCTATTGTACTAGGTCCACAGAGAAACAATTCTAATGAAAATTGCTACGCGCGGTTTTGAAAAAACAATTCTAATGAAAATTCATCACATCCGTGGAAGGCATAGGGGAAGAGAGAAGCCTCATTCGTTCTGGAAAAATCAGATCATGTAGAATTTAGTCAATTGAAGGATGAAGTAATAGGAAATTAAAAGTCTATTTTACTCCCCTGAACAATCCACTTTGTCCATTTAACCCTCTAAACAAAATTTTCGCTCAATTTACTCCCTCAAACTATTCAATGCAATCTACCCTCATATGCAATTTATCTTTTTAGTTTCTCTTTGTACAATTTAAACTTGAAGCTCAAATTTTGCATACTCTATGTTAAAAAAATCACATTATATTTTTCAAAATAATATTTATATTTTAATAGCATCTACCAGTGTGTTAACAACTTATATATAAAAATAAATAAAATAGTGTCGCAAAAAATTATAATATATTTTTTAATATTGAGTGTATTATCATTTACCTTTGTACAAAATTTGAGCTTCAAATTCAAATTCGACAAAGAGAAACAAAAATGAGAAATTGCATATGGGAGTACATTGCACCAATTTGAATAGTTTGAGAGAGTAAATTAAGCTAAAATTTTGTTTAAGGGGTTAAACAGACAAAATAGATTGTTTGAAGGCGTAAAATAGGAAAATATAGAATTGTTTCTCCTTCCATCGCTCGCGGGCCACAGCAGCCCACAGCACCAGGCTATAAATATTTGGAATCGGAACCTAATGCAGGTCTAACAAACCCCTTGAGCCCTGTCGATTCCAAAAAACACCATGACTGCGAAACTCGCCTCTCTCAGCTGCCTCCTGCTGCTGCTCGTGCTCCATGCGGATCACACCTCGGCCGGTTCGCGTCCTCTCCTCGAGCTCTCTTCCATCCCGATCACTGCCTTCTTGATTATATTTATCGAATCGATCCTCGATCTGTTTGCAGGGAGCTGCGGATACACGGTCATCAAAATCCCCTTCTGCAAGGACTGGTCGTGCAGTGCTGAGTGCTGGCTCGAGGCGAAGCTGATGGTAGGCACTACTGTCGGCCAGTACAGGTGTATCCAAGGAGGGATCAAGGGCCGGTGTTACTGCCAGTTCTGTCAGAAGTAGGCTCATCTCGATCGATATATAGTTCGTCATGTCGTCTGTCAGATTTGATCATGCCAATAATTAATTTAAGGTAGTGGATCGGGAGTTGTCTTCCCTGTTACCTTTGGCAATGGCGGATTCTACTGTTGGAAGTGTTATCTTTGGCTCACCATGCTATGATCAGTATCTTGTTTTGCCCTATATTGTTGATTCTTTTCAAGATAGAATCATACGTATGAAATAAGATTCGATGAAAATTGTCGAGAAACAAGTTCTAATGGGAATTCGCCATGTCCGTGGAGGATGCAGAGGAGAGAAGTCATATTCTCATGCTGGAAAAATCAGACTGTAAAATTTGGGGTCCGTTTGACACGGTTCCAGATCCATGAGAAACAGAAACGTTTCTCTCATAGAAATGATTGTCAATCTAAATCAGAATTGCTTTATGAATTATTTGGCTCATTTGTTGAAATATTTCGGTTCAGTTAAAATGAGAAGGAAGTGAATCAGAATCACTTGTGAAAAAACTGTTTGGTCTAGATTCAGTGATTCAAATCAGAACCTGAAATGTTTCTCCTATTCAAATGCACGCTTAGTCAACTGATGGACGAAGCTGTGACAATTGTAAATAAGACAGATTTTATGGTAGTCTCAAATAATTATGGACCATTATGAGATTTTACTATTTATAAGGAGCTATTATTGGTCGTCCATATTTTTGGAAAGCCAACTATTGGAATGATTTCCTCCATATATTTATGATCTCAATCATCGTTAGTTGTTAAAACGTACCACAAGAGATATTTGTGCTATAAAACCTGAGATTACATTTTTTTATTTTTTTCTTTTGATGATCCAAGTATAATTTATTATTTAGAAACAGATCTTTGGGTGTATTCGTTTCAGCAACTCAGTGCACAACGTAGAATATAGAAAATTTGATCTGGGTAATAGATTATGTTTTCTTAAGCAATTAAAAATAGTATGAAATAAAAAAATGTGAAAAATCAAGCCCATGTAGCAAAAATCATAAATGGTGGCATGTATATCTTAAGTTCCTACATCTCACCACATGCACCATATTAATTCAATGCATGGCCGCAAGAAAAATATATTTCTATTTATTTTTTGACTCAAAATTATGGTTCAGGATTCAATAATTCTTAGAGCAAATTAATTATTTTTTCTTGTTTTGGAAAGCTATCACTTATTTGTCTCTAAAAGTTTCTACTTCCCTTATATATCCGAATTCTAAAACTCTATCCCTTTTATCCTCATTTTCCATATATTTTTATTATATGAACAATTTTACCCTTAAGAAGTTATCCCTTATTTAACCCCAAATTGAATAAATAAACAAAAAGTGTCATTTATATTTCTTTTCAGATTACTAATTAATCAAGAGGCAAGATATTATGAATAATATAATTATATAAGAACACAAGTATGTAACAAAACTAATTTTACACATTATAGAAAATAACTTAACGCATCCATAATATCATTTGAAATAATATAATAATATGTGAAATTAGTATTGTTGTGTACTCATGTTCTTATATTATTATATTGTTCGTAATATCCTAGCTTTTGATTAATTAGTAATTTGAAAAGAAAAAGATAAATGACCATTTTGTTCATTTATTCAATTTAGGATAAATAAGGGATAGTTTGTTGAGGGTAAAATTGTCCACATA
This sequence comes from Zoysia japonica, assembly GCA_001602275.1. Classification (NCBI taxonomy): domain Eukaryota; kingdom Viridiplantae; phylum Streptophyta; class Magnoliopsida; order Poales; family Poaceae; genus Zoysia; species Zoysia japonica. Next base: position 15,790 of record BCLF01000057.1, on the reverse strand, counting down.
TTAAAAAAATATGAAAAAAAGATAGAGTTTTAGTATTCGGGTATATAAGAGAAGTAAAAACTTTTAGGGACAAATAAGAGATAACTTCCCAAAACAGAGGGGAAATAAGTAATTTACTCTAATTCTTATCTTAACTCTTAAGGCCCTGTTTGAAACTTCGGAATTTCACAAGAATCTTACAATTTCATAGGAAAAAAAAATTGGAAATAAAAAAATTCCTGCGTTTGGCCTAAATATGTAAAGGGGATACGCTTGGCACTACAGCAAAAGAGCTCGTAAATAATTGTGGCAAAACAGACCTACCGTAATCTCATGAATAAATTTTATAAAAAGCACACAATCAATCTATGGAAGCAAGTGTGGTTTTTCACTTTTTTGAAATCGACGTTTGACCATTTATCTTATTAAAAAAAATTTAAAAATACAAAAATGAACAAATCAAACTTAAAGTACTTCTAATAATGAATCGATTCACAATAAAATAAATATTTTAAAAAAACTTTTTTAATAAAACGAATGGTCAAAAAAAGAAGTTTAAAAATCTAAAATGATACTTATTTTGAGACGGAGAGAGTACCATCTAAAAAATCGTTAGACCACATGTAATCTGAAGTGTCACTTAGATCTGAAATCAAGATAATAGGTTTGCACGTAGAGGACAATTCCAGTTTGAAACCGAACGTTTATCGGTTCAAAAACTGCCAGTACCTCTCTTCTTTTCAGCATTGAAAACTGGTGGTCAGTACGTGGCACGTCGCCCCTGAGTAGCGGATCCCGGACAAATGCATGACGAGAGGTTGTGGAGACAAGCGTCGTAACTGTTAAAAAAGGCATGAAAATATAGTTTGATTTAACCTTAATAATTCGATGTCCTACACTACACCCCTGCCAGTCAGCTGGATCATTTGCGATCAAGATAAACGGAAGATTTTTCTAACAAACCTAATCTGCACGCATGCATGCAGCTGCGAAACAGATTTTACGTTCAGTCAGTCGTACGTGAGAGTGACCCGGAGAACGAAATGGTCGCCGAGATCCCCTTTATTCTCTCGCGGAGATCCCCTTAATTTACAGCCATACCTGGCTATAAATATACGGAATCGGTATCTCATTATTTATATATCATTTATAAGTGTAACCCGCTCAGCTGTTATCACGATGAAGCCAAACAGCAAGATGAGTTCGAAGAAACTTGCACCTCTCTGCTGCCTTGTCCTTCTTGTGCTCCTGCTACACGGAGATCAGGCTTCTGCCGGCGGTTGGTCTCTCTCTCTCTCTCTCTCTCTGTCTCTCTCTCTCTCTCTCTACATTTCTGTTAGTTCATGGGATCACACATTCCAGTGATCAAGAAGCTAGAGAAATGATTCTTAAAAATTGCTTTAATCTACGTGCAGGCTCGTGCTTCTACAGGACACCAGTCATGCCGTTCTGCAAAGAATGGATGTGCAAGGCCGAGTGCTGGTTCGAGGCCAAACTGCTGCTCTTAGACGCCAAGGAACACAAGTGCAGGAGAGGAGGGATCAAGGGCTGGTGTTACTGCCGTATATGCGCATAAAAAATTAGCGTAGCTCATGTTAATCTATGAAAGGGTCGTCGATGAAGATCAGGAATAAGCCTTTTTTTTTTAGAAAAGAGGAATTAGCTTGTTAGTCAATAGTTTAATTTTCTCCTGTTTTTATTTAGTCCTGTCCTATATCAGTAACTTAATAAGGTATAGTAAGCTACCATGATCCAGTACTTAAGTTCCTTGGCGGAATATTTATGCTCCCACCTGCATTTCAGTTTGTCCTCCTGTTTTGGTTTGTGACTTTGTTTGCCTTATATCCACGTTTCGTGATGATCGAGGCCTCTAATACCAAATTCGTCCTTTTGGTTTCATTAAAGGACAATAACCAACGCTCAAAGATAATATACAGCATATTCGATTGAACCAATTTCACAAAAAAATATATTTACTATATATATACAAGCACATAACTCAACATAAAGAAATGTTGAGATCGATAACATATTTGCTCTTTTTTTTCTTTTTTAGATAGATTTATAGTTTTTGACAAGCTCCACATATGTCACATAATTAAACAAGGTTTACCTGGCTCCACATATTGGTCATAGTCATGCAACCATGTTACACAATGCACTTACTTCAAGTTTTAATAATACGAGCAACACCCAATAAGCAAATCCTTGCATACAAAATACTGTTTTGATCAAAAGAATCTCTTAATAACTCAAGAGAAGAGAAAGCTGGTTCGACAAGTTTGTTGTATCAATAAGGATGGTCATAAAGATAAAAAATTCAGATTTGAACTTAAGTGAAGGAAAGGCAATTTATGCTTTAAAAACTTTGACTACTAATAGCAAAGAGATGAAACAACCAAGTGTAGATATTCTTGATGCAAAATTTTCTAAACCAAGAAAGTTGGAGGTATCCAAGAGCAAATTAGAATTGCCTAGACAAAATCATAACCGAGAAGTCCACTTAGTTTCTCAAATTTGCAACTAAAGAAATTTCAAAGACTTTGCAGAAAAGTTGAAAGAGAAGGGCGTGACATGGGTTCTCAAAAAAAGTCTGCAAGAGCATGACAATGGTGATGGTCAAGCGATGGGTGCAAAGAAGATAGTGGAAAAGAAAAAGGATAAAAGATAATTAAGGTATATGCCTGATCATCAAAATTATTGGTCATGTTCTCATCTTTATTCATTCCTTATGTCACCAATGCATATTCTTGGGATCCATCTTTAGATATTTATTCTCATCCTTCTTGTCCTTGTCTTAACCCTTGGGTGTCTAAAATATTAGGGACAATTGCGTTTCGACCATCATTTTGAGGTTCAATTGTGATATAGCCATCAATTTTCAAACTTTGTGTTTTAGCCATCATTTTTTTTCAAATGAGTCAGCCATTAGCCATCCTTTTGTAACAACGTCTTTATGGTCGAGCTAAATAAAAAAAAGAAAAATAATTTGTAAATGGAGAAAGACCACCCTACCCTTGAGGATTCAAACACACCAGGCAACGCATGACTATGTCGAGCAGAACATTTGGTCCCTCCCAGTGAATAAAGCAAATACAAGCTGAGTTGAAGAAAACATACCAGGTGAAAGTTCCATATAACATAGTGTTTAGTGGAAGAAAGAGAACACTTGACAAGATATATGGGGCATGGGATGCCAGTTATGATCTGTTACCTACATATCAGTATGAAATTCTAAGAGCAATGCCTGGTAGTGTTGTTAAGTTGGACACTGAAGATTGGAAGGGTGAGAAGTGCTTCAGGAGGTTTTTTGTTGCTCTCAAGCCATGCATTGATGGTTTTCTAGAAGGGTGCAGACCATACATTGCTATGGATTCAACTCACTTGACAGGAAGGTTAAGAGGCTAGTTAGTATCTGCCGTTACAGTGGATGGCCACAATTGGCTCTATCCTGTAGCATTTGGGGTTATAGAGACAGAATCTAAGGAGAGTTGGACTTGGTTCATCGAACATTTAAAGAAAGCAATTGGTACTCCTTCAGATATTAACAATTGGACTACTCAATTTATCTTTCACATGATACATGCATCTATCAATTGGTACTAACTCATTATGTTATCTCTACAGGTTTGGTCATAAGTACAGATGCAGGGAAGGGGCTTGAAGTGGCTATACATGAAGTATATCCTGACATGGAACATAGAGAGTGCACGGAACATTTGTGGAAGAATATGAAAAGGCACTACAATGGCCCTTTTTTTGCTCAACATATGAGGGCAGCAGCCAAGAGCTATGCAATTGAGAGATATAACTATCATATTGGGACGATGGAGGAGAAAAGTCCTGCTGCTATGGCATGGGTGGATGATAATCATCCATACATATGGAGCAGAGCCAAACTCATATGAGATTGCAAGGTGGATTACATCAACAATAACCTTTTTGAGAGCTTCAATAGTTGGGTGTCAAGGATAAGGATCAACAAATTGTCGACTTGTGTGATAATATTAGGTGGATGATCATTGCCAAGTTTGATTTGAGAAGAAAAATTAGAGAGAAGATGCATGGTAGAATTATCCCAAAGATCATCAAGACTCTTAATGCAAGAATGAAGGAAATCAAGAATCATGATGTACTACCATGTGGAGGTTTGATAGCTGAAGTTACTGTGTCCTTAGTAAGGTATGCAGTCAATTTAGAGGACGAAACATGTACTTGTAGGGCTTGGCAAGTGAGTGGAAAGCCTTGCAGCCATGCTTTAGCTTTCATTGCCACACTTACAAGAGAGGTCAACATGGAGGAGTTTGTCCATGAATATTTCTCCGTTGATAGGTTCAAAAAGGCACTTTCAAACCAATGACTTCAAAGCATCAGTGGCAACGTGTCAATTTAGGCTATAAAATCAGGAAGCCAAAATTTAGAAGGAAACATGTAAGGCCTAGAGTAGCTAAAATTAGAGCATCTGACGAGGGAGGCACTAGTAAGAGGAAAAGGACATGTACCAAATCTAATGGAAGTGGCCATACCGCTAAGTATTGCCAAAGTGGTCTCACAGCTAGTCAAAAAAGGAAGATCTCAAAAGATGCACAAGATACTGCTGGATCAAGTGGAGAAAACACCACGGAGTAAGTCATTGCAGATTTTACTAATTTAATCACTAATTGTTTGTTATTTTACTTGTTTAATAACATATTTATTCTCTTTTCGAGTGCAAATGCTAGTGTGGATGACATTGACTTAGGAGGAGGAGGAGAACAACCAAAAACAAGGGGAAGAGGGAGGGGTAGAGGAAGAGGACAGCAAGGAAGATAAGGAGGGCGAAGAGGATGAAGGGGAGGGAGGCTAGCTCACTTACTTGCGCTTGACTCTTGAATGTGATGTTTGAATCAGCACATGTCAAATGCTTTTGTTGGATGTTTCGTACTTATTTTGGACATGTTTTGGTGGTTTATGTTGGACATGTACTGAACTAGAACTAGACAAGTTGGAGACTAATTCTATGTGCTTTTTTTAGTATATGATTGTTGCGTAAAATTGTTTGATATGTTTGTTGCATGCGTGAAAATTTAGTCAAAATGCTGCTGAAATTAAAATTTGAAATGTTGATGTGATTTTAACTTTGAAATGCACCTGAAAGCTAGATTTTAAATTTTAAGTGCTGCTGAAATTCAGTTTTCAAAATTTGATCATAATTTGAAATTTTAATTAAATTCTATCCGCATTTCAAAATTCAAAATTTTCTTTATTCAAATTCATATATTAGTATGTTTGTATGCTGCTAGCTTTTAAAATCATAGTAAAAACAGAATTAAACTAAGAAATCTGTAGTACATTCATAAAGGCAATTCAGTCTTTTTGCATCAAAGTTAACACCGTTAAGGTCTGATAACGAACTAATGGTATAGTTGTCGCTCATTTGAAAAAAAACGATGGCTAAAACACAAAAATCTGAAAAATGATGGCTAGATCACAATTGGAACTAAGAATGATGTCTGAAACGCAATTTCTCCAAAATATTATTCATATTATGAAGGGTTATTTCAAAATAGTCATACAATTGCATAAGTGAATATTGTGTGTAAAGATCGAAATAACTACATATATTACATTTGTATTACTTCCCGTTGTTTATAATTCAGTGATATAGTTTATATGGAGGATGGATCCTTACACTCATATTGATGAATGCTTATACGCTAAATCTCATATTATGAATTCGGTGTTATTAAGAATTTAGGCATAGCAATGATTGTAGCTATGTATTTGGCATGATGTGTATTTGGTTACAATGCCGAGCAGACTTAATTTTCAATTTTCCATGGACCCAATCTCAAAATTATCAATGCTGAAACTCAGGAAAAACCGCAAGTTTCAGTTTGGTAAACAGGAAGTTTCGATTTCAGTAGAGAAAGTGATAATTCAGCTATTTTTATTCTAAAGATTGATAGAGCCAAATCAGTGTATGGGAGTCTTTATACTCATTACCCATATGATTCTAGCACAATATTTCAAAAGGGAGTTCACAATTTAGCATATAAGCATTTCTATAAACTAGAAGTTCAATTGCTGAACTTTGAGAAATTTGATGAAAGTGGTTAAATTTAGAACAACATAGTTTTGACATGTGTAGAAGATCATGAAACTTCCCTGACTGTTAAGTTATAACCAACCATCGTTGAGCTACTCATAACAATGATACTCGAGGAGCAAAAAGCCACTAAGTGAGATGAAGAAAACGAGTGTTTCATCCATGAGAGTCTATATTTATAAGCTATCACTTTGAGTATCTAGTCTTTAATTACCCAAAGAACCAATATTTGAGCCTGATAATATCAAATCCAGGAAATCAAGAACTTTGGATTCTCATTTCGAAAGTTTGTGCTTTGAAAGTTAATGAAGCCAAATTTAAAGATGTGAGGGTGATTCCTGGATCTTACATGGTGAAGACACTATAAGGTTAATATTTGCAAAGAATCATGCCTATTGAGAATGTTATTTGTTACTTAGTTTCATTTCGCTAATAGTGTTAATATCATCTTTTAAGATAATATGGCCAATAGCTTATTTGAGTAAACTATCACTATTGGGTAATTTTGATCTAAGGAATATTTTTTAGCATATAAGATTTACCAAAAAAAGGGGGCATCTTTTGATGACCAAAATTGACATTTAGGGAAATGGAAAGTTCTTGTATCTCAAACCGTAAGTTTCAGTTTTGGCATACTCACTAGGGTCAAAATTGTCTAAATCAATGCTAACTTTGATTATTTCGCACATTTGGTGTGTAGATATATTTTACGGGCTACAAGTGTAATCCTTACGCATTTTGGCCAATTATTATAAATAAAAAGTGCTTAAAAAGTAATACGATGAAGTCAAATTGTTGTGTTGAACCTTTCATGCTGCAGCCCTCATCAAATTGATCGAAACGAATATATGAATTACCTAATTTCGAGCTCAGGTGAGGAAGTTACATAATTTTTTAAGTGCACATAGACTGCTTTTTGTAAACCCGAAATTCTGGTTTTTGCTGATTTGCACCCCGATGAAATCGGAAGTCCCACTTTTGGGTTTTGGAAGTTCTGGTTTCGACAGATTTTTAGGAAAGGGATAAATTTTTCTTTATTGCATTTTTTTGGAGTTACCGATTCTCTATGGGTAAGACCATCCTCCCGCTGTATAAGAGAGGGCTATAATGGATTGAGGGACAACAATCACATCTCTAATCATAACTTTACATTTTCACCTTCTAAATCCTAATTCTCACTTTCTATCCCATATGTTGTTCATCTATTGATCTCCAAGACCATAGATGGCGTCTTAAGCCCATTGGCCGACCTAGGGCATGTCTGACGACGCTCATGTCAATACGGGATCCCTCACGGGTGGGAGATTCAAGGCATTTGCTAGTTTGCTTGTAAACTAGCCGCTCTTCATTATGAAAGCACATTTTTTTTACCCCTTGCTGGTTTGCTCGTTAATCTAGCCAGCTTTCACAGTAAAATCGTGATATCTATCTCTTTCCGATACAACTCAGGAAAAATCAGAAGTTTTGATTTGCCAAACCGAAAATCCGGTTTGGGCAGCAACTTTGATCTGGTCCATTGCAGCCTGCACAACCTACTCTTGGTGTGTGGCTGGATTTTAGCGTCAACAGGTTCCTATCTGCATATGCATAACTCTGTTCCTTATGTGGTCAATATTTGCTCATAGTGAGATGTGAAATTCTTGTACGCCTACCAAAAGATTAGTGTGGTTGTCCAATCTTAGTTCCATCCAATCTTGTAGGCTTTCTCTTTACCTTTTGACCCTGCCCGAATTAATGTTGATAACAACTTTAGCTTACTTTCATTCCTCGTGCTAACACAACGATCAGCCTGCTCCCTGTTTTCTGCAAATGCTTGGTGTCACGTTGCCATCTTAAAGTTATAAGTGTCCATGAGAATAAAAAAGCTGCAATTTGAAACTTCTCGAATCTTTTATATTCTATATAGATTCTTTATGCATATGAGCACTTTCTGAAAATAGATATCCTGTTGCTGAAACATTCTTTAATTAGTAAGTTCCACTGACCAAATACACTACTGGAATCGACTAATTTTTCTATGGACAAAAACCCCAGCTAGGGAAAAACTAAAAAACTCTAAGGAAATCCTTTCCCTACGAAATGTCCTAAGAAAAGATTTCTAGAGAAAATGTAGACGGAAAACAGCGGTGCCCTGCAGTTTCCAGTAGGAACCGTAGCGGAAGATTGTTTTCCTAGGAAACTTGGTTTCGAGTGAAAAAGTCTTGGGCGTGGGAATTAAGGACAAGTGAAAAAGTACAGTACGTAGAAAATGAGGAGGAAAGAGATATATAGATTTATTGGGAACAGAGAAAGTGTATTGAAAGGAGAGAAATGTGCATTGAGAAGTGAGAATAATATGTATTGGGAAACAAAATTTGAATACTAAAATGACTTATAATTGTGAACGGAGGGAGTATAACAAACCTGATTGGTAATATTGTGCTAAAGCAGGGGTGACTTTATATGTAGATATGTAGTGAGATTCTCGAGGCAAGTTATTATTGCAGTAGTAAATTTAGTTTCAATCGCCCATATTTTGACAAGCTATAAGACATTCACAAACACAACACAGTTACATTGCTATTAATTCTTTAACATTTTTTGTGGCCTGCATCGCTTGTGTTAGTTAAAACCCATGTAAACACTGATAATTCTGGGTTTCTCTTCTTCCAAGGGGTTTCTGAAGACTACTGTTTGCTTATCAGGTTAGACTATTTTGTTGCTGTCTTCAGATAGGAATAATGCTTCACTTTAAGAAGATACAAACATCTCTATTATTGAGAGGGGTGAATCAATATTCATATCTCATGACCAAAGAGAGTTCTGGTGTTTTCCTTAGAGCTAATCTCATTAATTCACTCCAGCTAATCTCATCAATTCCCACGCCCACAAGCTTAGAGCGGATTTCACGGGATGAGGAGGGGCGCTGCGTTGCAAACCGTGCGTCCGTGTTCCAAGCCAACAAATGAGCCGGCCGCCGCGCAATCATAGGAGCAGAGCAGAGCAGGCAGGACTAGGGAAGAGCTCATGTGCAGAGTTTATTTTTCAGCGCTGTCCACTGGGCGGAAAAAAGATCTATGCATGGATCAGCAAACAGATTAGCAGGATATGACGGCGCTGGATGATTAATGGTCCAGTGTTTGGATGTGGTTTAGCGACCTGCAAGAGGTTATATACTGATTACTGATCAAGCTTCGGCTCAACTCGATAACAGCCAAGCGTAGCAACAAAACGGGTGCACCCACCGCTCTGATAAACCTTTTAGTAGTATTTCCGAAACGTCCGGCGCACTTTTTGGGACTTCGGATCTTTAGACTTGGAAAATAAAAAATGGCACAAAAAAAATCAGAACTGTGCATATTGTGGATGCTGAAAGCCTGAAACAGTGTCCAGAATTTTTAGTAGGTGAACTGCATGGTACTGAAAAAATCTGCACTCTGTAAACTGACAGGGCTCATGGGCTCATAGCTGGAGTGAATTAATGAGATTAGCTCTAAGGAAAACACCAGAACTCTCTTTGGTCATGAGATATGAATATTGATTCACCCCTCTCAATAATAGAGATGTTTGTATCTTCTTAAAGTGAAGCATTATTCCTATCTGAAGACAGCAACAAAATAGTCTAACCTGATAAGCAAACAGTAGTCTTCAGAAACCCCTAGGAAGAAGAGAAACCCAGAATTATCAGTGCTTACATGGGTTTTAACTAACACAAGCGATGCAGGCCACAAAAAATGTTAAAGAATTAATAGCAACGTAACTGTGTTGTGTTTGTGAATGTCTTATAGCTTGTTAAAATATGGGCGCTTGTTAAAATATGGGCGATTGAAACTAAATTTACTACTGCAATAATAACTTGCCTCGAGAATCTCACTACATATCTACATATAAAGTCATCCCTGCTTTAGCACAATATTACCAATCAGGTTTGTTATACTCCCTCCGTTCACAATTATAAGTCATTTTAGTATTCAAATTTTGTTTCCCAATACATATTATTCTCACTTCTCAATGCACATTTCTCTCCTTTCAATACACTTTCTCTGTTCCCAATAAATCTATATATCTCTTTCCTCCTCATTTTCTGCGTACTATACTTTTTCACTTCTCCTTAATTACCACCCAAAAGACTATAATGATCTATAAAATTGGATCCGCAAATTGGATCCGCTTTTGGATTGCGATGGCCGCGAGCGAGGCCCGTGGGCCGAGGAGCCGTTGTTGACTAGCCTGCCTAGCCTAACGAGAGAGGGAGGCGGAGGCCCGACGGTGGGGCTCACGGGAGGATTCCCCAGCGCGGCGTGGCCGCATCTGGACGGCGGGATGAGTTTGAAAATTCTCCGTGGGACCGGGAGTCGCGCTGTATATAGACGTGCGAGGAAGGGAGGGAGAGAGGGAGAGAGCAGGCCATCTCCTTCCGCTCCGGTTCGACGCGACCAGCTGCTGCTGCTACTTCCATTTCTGCCTTGCGAAGAAGAGAGACGCCGTCCCCATCTAAGGTCGGGTTCAGGGAGCCAAAGCCAAGATGCCGGCCGGAGGGTTCTCGGTGTCGGCGCCGTCCGGCGTCGAGTTCGAGGCGAAGATCACGCCCATCGTCATCATCTCCTGCATCATGGCGGCCACCGGAGGGCTCTTGTTCGGCTACGACATCGGTATCTCAGGTACGTCCGTGCGGCGACCTCCGCATGGATCATGATCTCCTAGTATTCCTACTGCTGCGCTAGCACCCGGGAATCAACGGAGAAACTATCGATGCGCGTGTCCTCTTCTTTGTGTATGCATATGGAGCACATACATGAGCTGGTGCTAGCTCTTCGAGTTTATTTCGATGGATTCCGTACAGATGGAGCATTGGGTTTCCTCTTTTTTTTTTTGCATGCCTGTTCACCTTGTTCTGAACACAAGTGGATAAGCACAAATATTCAAACGAATTAATGGAGTGTTTTCATGGCCATAAATACGCACCATGAACATCAGATTGCTAGGAAAAAATCCATTTTCATGACCTCCAAATTTGATTATATTTTTTTTAAGATTTCATTATCTCCATTAAGAGTAAAAATCAGTGAGGATCTACATCATTATTTATTTACTTGTATATGTACGTAGCGTCTTAGAAATATCATGCTTTTTCTCTTCGAGGGCATCTTAGAAATACCATGCTCTGAGATGCGAGCTAGTCCTGTAGTCCATCGCTTGACAGACTGGTAAGTAAACACATGCGCAAAGCTGTGGAGCCCACCTGGTGAAACACAGCTTTCTTTCCAAATTTTTGTGTGGTCCTTGTTTCTTTTTTCTTTGTCAATAACTAGGTGCCAAGAAAATGAAAAAAACTTTACCAAACGAAACATATGGTCCACTCATGTCTGAAACTGTGATCTTCCTCCTTTTATAGGAGTACAATAGAAATCTGGAAGGATAACCTGGAAGGTTTATACATATACACACAAATGGTGATACACATACTCCAAGGTGTGCACATGCACGCGCACAAGAACACATGGGAATTATCATAGTGTATCGTCGTGATCCAAAAAATAATGGAATTGTGTCTCAAAAGGGCAAACGATGGTAGTACTAGATTATCATTGAAAGTATCCACCTCAGTGAACAGACACACAGAATGACAGAAAATATGCACGCTTCCTTTTTTTGAGTAACTCAACTTGCATTTTTTTTTTGAAAAAAAACTGTTTCTAGAACAAATATATTTTGCCGATGGTTTCATGGCACGTTTTCACTGGCTCTGATGGATATTCTATTTCTACGTACCGTCAGCAGCTATCACCAGTTTTGTTTGCTCTAACATGTAGTTCACTCATGTAACCATGCTTGATTTTTTAGAAGAAACGCGATGAATCTTGTACGTAGGCGGCGTGACGTCCATGGACGATTTCCTGGGCAAGTTCTTCCCGGCGGTGCTGCGCAAGAAGCATGAGGACAAGGAGAGCAACTACTGCAAGTACGACAACCAGGGCCTGCAGCTGTTCACGTCGTCGCTGTACCTCGCCGGGCTGACGGCCACCTTCTTCGCGTCGTACACGACGCGCCGCCTCGGGCGCCGCCTCACCATGCTCCTCGCCGGCGTCTTCTTCCTCGTCGGGGTCGTCTTCAACGGAGCCGCGCAAAACCTCGCCATGCTCATCGTCGGCAGGATCCTCCTCGGTTGCGGCGTCGGCTTCGCCAACCAGGTAACTACTCCATAATCCATCTGCCATCGATGCACGCACCGGTCGACATTCTGTTTTCCAGTTACTTTCCTGGGGGTAACGTGTGGTGCACACTAGTCAAAAAGAAAGGCATTAGGTTGATGCTAGGAACGTATTTCAAGTCAAAGCAGCGTCCGGTTTCAGGACTGTTATCGCACGCACGGGACATCGTTTTTCAGCGCCCATGAGAAGGACGGGTTTCCTGTAACGTATTAGAGTCGCCGTCGTTGGCATCTGGGAGTATCTTGTTGTTATCTTTTCTCTGGGCGTAGGAGTGTAGATCTGAGAGTTTCTGTGTCGATAATAAATCTGTGGGTCGGAGGTGGTCAATACCTTCGGATCCGGTCGTCGGAGTCGTGGAAGACGATCTGGCCATCTGCCCTTTGTTGGTGCTGTCCTCTGCGCTTGGGCAGCGTCGGTCGGTGGAGAGGGCAGTGACGTTGGAGTCACGGCGACGTCGTCGATCTCTCGGTGACGGCGGTCGTGGTGGCGGTGGTGCTTCCCGTCGGCACAGCGCCCCCTCACAGATCGGGTTTAGGGATGTCGGTGGGGTGCGGCGGTACAGACGAACTTAGGTCATGAGTTCCGGCCGGGCCCCCACCTCTATTTATTGTGACGCTGGCGACAGGGGCCCACCAGCCATAATGGGCTGGGCGCCCCCGATCAGGGCGCGATTAGGTTAAGGGCCCATTAAGGCCGTTGGGCCAAAACGGGTGGAGATCAATTCCTAACATTCTCCCCTTTGATCTCACTTTATACTTTTATCTTTATTGCTTTTTAACTTCACTCATTCCATTACAGATTAACGCATAGAACTGTCTCGTCGTCACGGTCAATCGCCGATAGACTTAACAGCTACAATACATTTTTCTGTTCTGAAATAGTTACTATACATTTTGGGCCATCTTTTAGTTCAGGAATCACAGGCTTTCCCTTAAACCCATGCCGGCAACATGTTCAATAAATACTTTGGGTGGTAAGCCTTTAGTAAGCGGATCCGCTAGCATCTTTGCGGTGCTTATATGCTCAAGACTTATGATTTGATCCCGAACTTTATCTTTCACAACATAGTACTTTATGTCAATGTGTTTGGCAGCACCACTTGACTTATTGTTGTGTGCATACGTTACTGCGGGTTCGTTATCGCAGTACAACTTAAGTGGTCTATAGATGTCGTCAACCACTTTTAAACCGGGTATGAACTTCTTAAGCCAGTTCACCTGCCCCGTAGCCTCATAACATGCTACAAACTCGGCATACATTGTGGACGATGTAGTGACGGTTTGCTTTGAGCTTTTCCACGAAATAGCTCCTCCAGCGAGAGTAAACACATATCCGGATGTAGACTTTCTATCATCTCCCGCATAATCAAAATCTGTATACCCCACTATATGGAGTGAATCTGATTTTCTATATGTCATCATGAGGCCTTTTGTTCCTTGCAAATAGCGCAAGACTTTCTTTATCAGTTTCTAATGCTCTATTCCAGGATTGCTCTGAAACCTGCCAAGTAACCCGGTAACAAATGCTAAGTCAGGGCGTGTACATATTTAAGTATACTGTAAGCTTCCGACAGTTGAAGCATATAGAACCGTTTTCATTTGATCGATCTCATATTGGTTCCTGGGGCATTGAAAATCCCCATATCTGTCGCCCTTGACTATAGGTGCAGGTGATGGACTACATTTATGCATACTATATTTCTTTAATACTTTCTCTATGTATGCTTTCTGTGACAGTCCCAATATCCCTTTGTTTCTATCTCGGTTAATTTCGATTCCTAGAACGAAGGAAGCTTCACCAAGATCTTTCATATCAAAGTTAGAGGACAAAATCTTCTTTGTCTCCAGTAGCAGACTGACGTCACTACTAGCTAGTAAGATATCATCCACATACAGAATTAGGAAGATAAACTTCCCATCTTTAAACTTTGAATAAACACAGTTGTCCTCTATATTTTCTTTAAACCCAAATTTCTTTATCGTGCTGTCAAACTTCAAGTACCATTGTCTTGAAGCTTGCTTTAACCCATAAATCGATTTATTTAGACGGCATCCCAGTTTTTCACTTCCTTCCATAACAAAACCTTTCGGTTGTGCCATGTAAACATTTTCCTCCAAATCCTCATTTAGGAATGCTGTCTTTACATCTATCTGATGTAACTCTAAATCATAATGAGCCACTAGTGGCATTATGATTCTGAAGGAATCTTTACATGAGACCGGAGAAAAGGTCTCATTGTAATAAATCCCTTCTCTTTGAGTAAAGCCTTTTGCCACGAGTCGTGCTTTATATCTTTCTACATTCCCTTGGGAGTCGAGTTTTGTCTTGTAGACCCATTTACAGCCTACTGTTTTGGCTTCTTTAGGAATTACTTCTAAGTCCCAGACTTTATTAGCCTTCGTGGACTTCATTTCTTCTTCCATGGCCTCAAGCCATTTTGAAGAGTTTTCACTTCTCATGGCTTCTTCAAATGAGGTGGGATCATCCTCCATTTGAAATTCTTCTGTCTGATAAACTTTATAGTCATCAGAAATTGCTGATCTTCTTACTCTTTGAGACCTTCTCGGGGCATCTTCATTCTGTACATTTTCTGTTTGAGGCTGTTGTTGCTCCCCCTCATCTGGCCAATAGGTTCTATTAGATCCTGAGAAACAGGTTCCTCATTCTCATTCATTGTTGCCACAGGAGGAACAATAACAGGTGCTTGCATCACAGTATCTCGCACTGTCGGTGCAGCGACAGCAGGTAGTGTAAAGAATGGCTCTTGAATCATCGGAGTGGGCGCATACGCCCGCTTCTCTTCAAGATCAATCTCTCGAGCTACCATGCTCCCCTTCATTATCTCATCCTCTAAGAAGACAGCGTGTCTCGTTTCTACAAATTTTGTATGTCTGTCTGGACAGTAGAAACGATAACCTTTTGACTTTTCTGGGTAACCAATAAAATGGCAACTCACAGTTTTGGGATCTAGTTTCCCAAGATTTGGGTTAAATACTTTAGCCTCAGCTGGGCTCCCCCACACTCGTAGGTGGTTTAAGGAGGGAACTCTACCTGTCCACAACTCATACGGTGTTTTCGGCACCGATTTACTGGGTACTCTGTTGAGAATATGAATGGCGGTTTTTAACACCTCCATCCACAAGCTCAATGGCAGTGTAGAATAGCTCATCATACTTCGCACCATATCTATCAAGGTACGGTTGCGTCTTTCAGCTACTCCATTTTGCTGAGATTCGCCCGGCGTAGAATACTAGGCTACTATTCTATTTTCCTGTAGAAACCTTGCAAAAGGTCCAGGAACTTGTCCATACGGGGTATGTCGACCGTAGTACTCTCCCCCACGATCAGATCGGACTATCTTTATCTTTAAATCGTGTTGGTTTTCAACTTCAGCCTTAAATATTTTAAATTTATCCAAGGCTTCACTTCTTTCTTTGATTGGATAAATATATCCATATCGGGAGTAATCATCCGTGAATGTTATGAACGAGTCATAACCATCTATACTCTTCACAGAAAAGGGACCACAAAT
>BCLF01000056.1:1924058-1937085 GCA_001602275.1 Zoysia japonica | reverse complement strand
AAACGAAAAGGAGAGAGATAAAAAAAAGTATTGAAAAGATAAAAAATGTAATGAAAAGTGAAAATAACTTGTAATTTGAGAAAATTAAAAAGTTTTAAAATGACTTATAATTTGAAATGGGACGGAGAGAATACTATACTATAGCTTATCCTAGTCATGCTCTTCTGTCTTGCATGTTGATCTGGTCAGCATTGCAGTAAGTCTTGATGGTTCGGTTCTGTTTATTTTGTACTTGCCCAACATCAGCAGTTAATTGAATGGAACGAGCTAGTACTCCCAGGTTTCCAGTCGGTCGATCTCGCCCGGACGGTAGAATAGGTCTGAATTCAAGTACAGAGCACTGTCTACTGCAATGCACCGCAGATGGCTGGCGCTACTAGCATTTTAATTACTGGATTGTTTAACTTTATGTGCATACACTAATTGAGTAGTAGTAGCAAGATTCAAAAATGGAAACTGAATCCAGCAAGTGACTCGAGCAACGTTTACAGACAACTTTACAGAACGACCTCTCCAAATGAAGCTTGACAGGAGAACTCTTCTAAAAGTTGCAGAAATTGAAGATATGAGAAAGTGCACTCGTGGATATAAATTAGCAATAAAGCTCATGAGTATAAATGGACCACGAAAACCATGGCCGAAAAGCCACTCTGAGTCTGTCAGATATCCATCAGGAATGCAACCAAAGGCGATCATGCAGTCTCTGACTCTCTGCTCCCCTGTGCCAAGCATCTCATCAACCCTTTCTCCATTCCAATAAAAGTGGAACGTCGGAGTGTAGCTTATGCTTTGTGTCGTTTCAGGGCATTCATCGGTATCAGCATAGATGAAAGTGAGATTCTTGAATTCATTGCTGAACTTGCTGAATGATGGAAGAATCTGGCTACAAACACGGCACCTGCATTTATCATTCAGGTTAACCATAAAAGACACGAGGAGCCGCAGCAAGTGATACGCAGATGCTTTACCAATGCAAGTAGAATTGTGAAAGCATTGCCAAGGACAGTGCTACATGTAGAGTGAAATAGATTATTTTAAAACCTTCATAGTGACAATAGTTGTTTTCAGCACATTATTTTAAAACCTTCATGTAACTTCAAGTATTAGATGAATTCAGCTTATATTCATTGCAGTAATTGGCTTTGAAAAACATAATCTCTGGAACAGCTACAACATCAGACACTTGTATAATTTGCAAATCAAATGCTGAAGAGTGGCAATAGTTGTTTATCAGACAATCAGGTCAAGACAACAAGACAATGGGCATATTGAAACTAAAATGACATGGACATAGCACAGGCAACGGCAGTTTATAAGACAATCAACTTGGACAGCCCACTATGCAGGTCATCAAGCGGTTCAAGAGATTGATACCCTATCCACATATTGAACAATGAAGGTACACGCATCACAAGGAAGAAGGGCTGCATACCATGAGGCACCGTAGCTGATCACAACCTGCAAAGGGACACACCAAACCAAACAGTTTAGTCAAAATAGACCACTATCATGGGGAACTTCCTATGATATCTTCGTCATTTTGCACACAAAGAATCTGTGGGCTGTTTTGTTTGTTCCATGTAAAAACAAATTGGGTGCCGTGGAGCAGCTGGACATACAGGAAACTTGGAGGATTTAAGGGAATGGAGCATCTGCTTGAGCTGCTGGTCGTTGCCGGCGCTACGAAGGTTGCCGTGGGAGCCGCCTTGCAGCAGCAGACCAGTCCTCTTGGTCTCCTCTTTCCCGTCGCCTGAATCCCCCATGCTCACCCCTCACTCTGTTACCTGTTCTTCTCCAAACCCTGAAATTCGAGAGTGAAATAGACTGAAGGCAGAAATGCCGAGTAGTAACCTGAACAGGCGGAAGACGAGTGGCTCCAGATAGTGGGAAACGGCGCAAGGGCTCACTTGGACGGACAACGCCGCAGCAGTCGTCGGTCCTCGTTCGTACTACCCGAGAACACCGCCGGTGGACGAGACGAAAGCGTCTCCACTCTCCAGCAATGCGCCCTGGCTCTGTTCACTGGTGGCTCCATGCCCATCTGTCCTACTTTGCGCTAGTTGTTGGGTCGGAGCCGCAGGGCACATGAGGCCCAGCACTTTGGGCTCGTCACTGCACAAGGCCCGCGCAGTGGTTCGCTTCACGAGTTACGGCCCAGGTTTTTCCCAAGCTTCGGGATTTTTTTTTCCCCCACGTCGCAGTTGAGACTTGAGATAGATCGTCTTGCTTTCTGACGGCGCGTTCGTTTCCTGAGGCTGCAGCGGATTAGTCCTGCGGCTGCACCGCGCTATCATATCATAACAGTGTCAATTAATTAATTTGCTGTAACGGCTGTTTGTTTTTTCAAGTTTATATTCGGCAACCGAATAGCTGCAGACTGCAGCCGTCGCTGAAAAACGCCACACCCAAGGTACCGAACACACTCTGAGTTCTGACGTGAGCTAAGCAGTGTTTTGAAGACAGCAACGCGCAGGTTTCAACATGTACGTACCAGCTGGGCTTATGACAGGCTCCGGATCAAGACAGGGTCACGTGAGGGAAGTTATCGCCGTGCTTTCGATTCCTTTCCTTGGGTCAGGTAGGCAACATTGACGGCCGACGAGGGTACCAACAGCGCAGCCGAGAAAAGAGGTCCCGTTCCAAATTCCAAGCAACGCGACGCTACAAACACCGGACTGGGTCTGTCTGGATGATCTGATCTGAGCTAACCTTGCTGGTGCTTGAGTACGCTAGTAGGATTGGGTTTGTGTGTGTGGTTGGGTGACCCAACCCTTCCAAATCTGCTTCGCGGTACACCGTCTTCCCCCGTTTCGTCAAAACTACCCCAAGCTGACTGCCGGCTCGCCCGGACCATCCAGAAACGGCTGGCCGGTTTCGGCCTCCTTTTCCGGTCGTCCATCTACCTGCGGCTGCGCGACATGTTTGGCTGTTTGCCTTGTTGTCCACTGTGACTACGATACTGGTGGTATCACGTTCACGTCACGTCACGTCTATAGCTCGATCGCTCACCAAATTGCGTTACGTTGCGTAGTGCATTCCTAATTCCAGCTCTCGGTCGAGTTGCTTGCGAGTTTTGTGGCACTGCAGGATCGCGGCAAAGACGATGATTTGTTTGTTCGTTCGCCCGGCTGTGAACTGTTGTACCGGCGCGCGCATGCCGATCCACCGGCGCGCAGCAATGGCGCTCGATCGGTTGACGGATTACCAGTCCGTACGTCCGTCCGTCCGTAGATTTGAATTCAATGTGCGCATGCATTGAAATCGTCTCCCCCACAAGTAGGTGAGGGGGTGAGAGCTCCGTCCAGCTCCAGCCGCTGCAGCTGCCCCGGCCGCACGCGGCGCGCGAGTGTTGGCTTCGTTGCGGGTCCGGTCGACCAACCAACGGCCCCTGGCGGCAATTTATGGCCGACCCCGTTGCAACCCCGTTCCTTCTCCATTCCATTCCATGGCATCGACTCGCCGCTCCGGCGGGCAGGGGGCAACGAGGGACGGGACGATGCTCAGGACTAAAGCGGAGTAGCTAGTGGAAATACAGCTGGAGTGGCGTTTTCAGTTCGAGCCCTAGCGAGCGAGAGCAGAGGGAATTAATTGCGAGGGTTTCGGCGCTGCTCCTATATAGCCGCGCGCTCCCACGTCGCAGCTCTGCACTACTCAGTCCTCATCCTCCGGCCTTCGGCCCATGTGAGCTCAGTTATTTCGCTTGTCAGTCAGTCCCCCAGCCGCTGCATAGCTTGGATCGGATCGGAGCTCGGTCACTCGCTGCGGCGGCGATGGAGGCCGGGGCGTGGGCGGTGATCGCGGCTTCCGTGGCGCTGTACATGGCATGGTTCTGGCGGATGTCGCGCGGGCTGAGCGGACCCCGGGTGTGGCCGTTCGTCGGCAGCCTTCCGGGGCTGGTGCAGCACGCGGAGGACATGCACGAGTGGATCGCGGGCAACCTGCGCCGCACGGGGGGCACGTACCAGACCTGTATCTTCGCGGTGCCCGGGGTGGCGCGGCGGGGCGGGCTCGTCACCGTCACCTGCGAGCCGCGGAACCTGGAGCACGTCCTCAAGGCGCGCTTCGACAACTACCCCAAGGGCCCCTTCTGGCACGGCGTGTTCCGGGACCTCCTCGGCGACGGCATCTTCAACTCCGACGGGGAGACGTGGGTCGCGCAGCGCAAGACGGCCGCGCTCGAGTTCACCACGCGGACGCTGCGCACCGCCATGTCGCGCTGGGTGTCGCGGTCCATCCACAGCCGGCTGCTGCCCATCATGGGCGACGCGGCCATGGACGGCGCGCACGTCGATCTACAGGACCTGCTGCTCCGCCTCACCTTCGACAACATCTGCGGGCTCGCGTTCGGGAAGGACCCCGAGACGCTCGCCAGGGGCCTGCCCGAGAACGACTTCGCAACCGCGTTCGACCGCGCGACGGAGGCCACGCTCAACCGCTTCATCTTCCCGGAGTGCGTGTGGCGGTGCAAGAAGTGGCTCGGGCTCGGGATGGAGACCACGCTGGCGCGCAGCGTCCAGCACGTCGACCGCTACCTCTCCGCCGTCATCAAGGCGCGCAAGCTCGAGCTCGCCGACGGCAACAAGACGGCCTCCGCCACGCCGCACGACGACCTGCTCTCGCGGTTCATGCGCAAGGGGACCTACTCCGACGAGTCGCTGCAGCACGTGGCGCTCAACTTCATCCTCGCCGGCCGCGACACCTCGTCGGTGGCGCTCTCCTGGTTCTTCTGGCTCGTCTCCACGCACCCCGCAGCGGAGCGCAAGATCGTGCGCGAGCTCTGCGCTGTCCTGGCCGCGTCTCGCGGATCCGACGACCCAGCATTGTGGCTCGACGCGCCGTTCGACTTCGAGGAGCTGGACCGCCTCGTCTACCTCAAGGCCGCGCTCTCGGAGACGCTCCGCCTGTACCCCTCCGTGCCGGAGGACTCCAAGCACGTGGTCGCCGACGACGTCCTCCCGGACGGCACGTTCGTGCCGGCGGGGTCGTCGGTCACCTACTCCATCTACTCGGCGGGGCGCATGAAGACGGTGTGGGGCGAGGACTGCCTCGAGTTCTGTCCGGAGCGGTGGCTGTCGGCCGACGGCACCAGGTTCGAGCCGCAAGACTCGTACAGGTTCGTGGCGTTCAACGCCGGCCCGCGGATTTGCCTGGGCAAGGACCTGGCGTACCTGCAGATGAAGAACATCGCCGGGAGCGTGCTCCTCCGCTACCGCCTCGCCGTCGCGCCGGGCCACCGCGTCGAGCAGAAGATGTCCCTAACGCTGTTCATGAAGCACGGGCTCCGGATGGAGGTGTGCCCGCGCGACCTCGGGCCGGTCGTCGACGAGCTCCGCGGCGCCGGGGAGTACGACGCTGCGGCCAGGACCACCGCGGCCTGCGCGTAGAAGATCGCCACGGCCAATGCTCGTGCTCTACTGCTCGTGCTGGTTGGAAAAAGAAACACTTTGGAAATGGGGAAAAAATACTGTGTAGATACACGACTCCGTGACAGGAGCGTGTGAGTTACTAAAGGGTTTGCTACTTTGCTGGGGTAATTTCAATCTCTTTTTTCTTTCATCTACAGATTATTATCAGTATATTAGCACTTATTAATTTGTACGGTAAAAAATATGTAAAGTCCATATCGTTTGGATTTGGATGTTAAGAAGATCAGCAAACAGAATGGGGGTGAGCCAGTCTCTCTGATGTAACCAGAGACCAGGCGTCAAATTCGTTGGGTGGCTTGTGTTAAATGGCCGCCAATTGTTGTTGAAGAGTTGTTTATCAAACCAACCCAAACTTGTCCCGAATTAGGAATGTGAGTATGACGGGTGCTTGATCAGTCAAGCCTACGAGGCATGGTCCTGTTCTTGGCATGCGACGTGCTCCATGAATAAAGCCGGTGTTGCTTTCCATCTAAGGATCGGTTTAAGAGTTGTCCGAGAGCAACTTGTCTCTTTCGTCTACTTGATCCGTGTGTTGAAGACATGAAGTCGCGTCATCGGTGTTTCAATGCTCTTGGTTGCGCCGTTTTATCTGATGCGCGGAGCTCCAGCCTCCAGCGAACACTGGCTCGCGGGAAGCTGATTGATTGAAGAGCGTGATGTTGACGCGCTCACATCTCTCCAGTGGAGGGATAAAATTCAGAGAGCTTCTGTAGCGAGAATTTATATATTTTCAAACCATCGAATCTAAAATGCCAACAGCTACAGTAAATTTTATATACATTTCAAAACCATTGAATCTAAAACATCAACTGCTACAGTACTAATGGACATTAAAATAAAGCTACAGTAACACCAACAGTGTTCTTTAAATTGGTTATACGGCGATTTGCTACAGTAATACGGACGAGTACTGTTCATCACCTCGCATATTACTGTACTCATGCTACATGTTATCGGCATGAAAGCTTCAAACAGCAGAGGATATAGATCTGATGTTGACACGATGACGCTGGTGCATGCGTATGTGCTCCGATGATAAAATGATGAGCATCATCACCGACACTTCTGTATGGACATCACCTTGGCTGATGACACAATCGTTGGTGGTGGCATGCATCCATATACAAGTTCCGCATCCGGAGATCTAAAATGTGACACCAAACAGAAGTCCTGAAGAGGGGACACTCGCAGCCTGATTAATCGCTCTCAAACCGAATTTTAGGTGCCAGTAGAATTTATATTTGATCAGATATATTTCATCGCTTGGTAAGTAGGAGTACAAATGAGTAAAAGGGAGGCACAAAATCAAAACGGAATTCTAGACGTGGCAATAGTACAGTTGCTGAAGGTTTCTCGGCTGATAGACCACACATGCCCAGCCACTTTCGATTCCTGGTGTCCTACGTCCTTGGGTAGCGCGCACGGTTTCTGATGTCATTGGGTCAAAGCCCATATTACATTCGAAAACAAAAATCAAAGCCCATGTTGGAGAAGCGCGGCAAGCCACCCCTCCTCCTGCAGCTTACTAGGCCCAATCGGCCTCGCAGAAGGCCTGGAAATTTTACTCTGGTTGCACTTTTTTGTGCTGCATGTATAAGTTTTTCTTATGCTTTAGATTCTAGTTTTATGTTTGCTCTTTACAATTTGTAGGGAAAATAAAAGGTGCAAACATAATAGTGGAGACTTTGGAATGTCGAAACATGCAAGTTTACAAGCCATTTATTTTGGTCAGGAATTTTGCTCTTTTAGGTGGAAATCACCTACGGCTGGCTTTGTTGAATTTCAAATGTTTTTCACCTGAATTTTCCCCTGTGCTTGCTTCTTCTTTTTTTTGTTTTATTACAGTGGTACCCTTTCTCCATGACATCCTTACCAGTAACAAGGAGAAGTAGTATCTGGCAATTGGCCTACAAAGATTGAAGGTAGGTGTGCCTGACAAATGTCAGAGGAGTTTGCGCTCAACGCAAATTTTGGTTACTCCGAATCCAGAGCAATCTGAATCCCAACGGTACCTCTGCGCTCTGCATGTTCTGGCCAGGTATGCGGTCACTGCCGCGCCGGGTTGGCCTGGCGATCACGGTGGTACCGTAACCCAGGCAGCGGTCCAGACCACCGTGCCATGCAGAAATTCCCAAAACCAACAGCCCGCTCCGGCTGAAAGGACCAAACCACCAAGCCAAGCAGGTCGCGGGTGCAAACAACCAGGCAGCACGGCATGTGCCACGGCGTCACCGCGCTGGTTTTGTAGCGTTGCGGCGGTGAGGGAGGCCCAGACAAGAGCACGCACAGCAGAGCGCGCCCACAGCCATAGCTGGCAGGGGCCACTGCGTCGCGGTGACTCATCATTGGCCTGCCGTCGCCACCATCCCCATCCCCCCTAATCCTGCTTCATCTACAGCCTGATTGATGAGCTAACGGTACAGGCTGTGTGATCGTGGCTCCTAATGGAGTACTACACAATCAACAGGTTGCGTTTGGCCGCATCCTAGCTGAACAACGGCTCCAAAGATAATCGTTTTCTTTTCTCAATTGCAGCAGGACAGCGACTGAATTGACGAAATCGTGGGCAGTCTCATTCATAACTTAAATTTGCACAACGAGTGTGGCGTACACAAATGGGTAGTGGATTTTACAAGTCTGGGTCCTGATGATAAAGACGGCAGCAGTACAGCAAACTTGAATAGAAATGGAGCTTCACGATAACACTAGGAGGCTGGTGCGTCTTGGCTTGGCGTCCTACAGCAGCAGCAGCAGCTTAAGACCTGTTCTTGAACGGGATGGCCCTGATGATCACCTGGTGGTAGATGGCAGCCAGGAAAGCGCCGATGAAGGGGCCGACCCAGAAGATCCACTGCAAGGCATACACCAATTGATGGGTTAGCACTCAGCATTATCATGCGCCCCTAATAATTGGGCTTAGCAAACAAGATTGGACAGTGCAAGTCACTGTCCAACCGGCAGTGGTTGCTTGCCACAATAAAGCAAGTCTATCAGCAATTTCCTTTCGGATGAGGGCAGGTTTCCATAATTAAATAACCAACAAAAAAATTTTGGGCTTATCCTCCTAGCTAGACCTTTCTAGATAAGCTATTCTGAGTGATGTATAGTAGTTGGCTACTGTAAATCAGTTAGCCTGTAGTTACTCTCCAATTTTACATCAGTTAAATCAGGTTATAAAGTATGCAGTTTTCAGTATATCAGAGTAGATTCAAAAAATTTCATCAGTTAATCAGATTACACTCTTCATCTTACCATAGGAAATTTTTAGTAATTTTCTAGTGAAAACGTTTCATCATGTGAGTGAGTGAGGGAAGAAGTATGTTAGTTTTGATTCACTTCACTTACGTGGTCACTCCAGGCGCTGTTCCTGTTGAAGATGATGGCAGCGCCAAGGCTCCTCGCGGGGTTGATGCCGGTGCCGGTGATGGGGATGGTGGCCAGGTGGACCAGGAACACGGCGAACCCAATTGGGAGCGGGGCAAGGATCTGTTGTTCGTCCCACAAAGAAACCATGTCAAGCTTCGAACCTTTGATTCCAAGATGAATAATTAATCATGTAACGGTACTGGGTTTTATTCTGAAGAGTGAACACTCACCGGAACGTGGGAGTCTCTGGCGTTCCTCTTGGCGTCGGTGGCGGAGAAGACGGTGTAGACAAGGACGAAGGTGCCGATGATCTCGGCGCCGAGGCCGGATCCCTTGGTGTAGCCCGACGCGACCGTGTTAGCGCCGCCGCCGTTGCCCATGTACAGCGTCTGCTGGAACCCCTTGACTACGCCGGCGCCGCAGATGGCACCCAGGCACTGCATCACGATGTAGAAGACCGCCCTGGTGAGCGACAGCTTCCTCGCCAGGAATAGACCGAAGGTCACCGCCGGGTTGATGTGTCCACCTGCAGTTTTACCCATGACCAGCTGCCTCAGAGCAGAGGAAACCAAGAAACAGAGGAGGGAGCCAACTCCAGAGGACCAGAAGCGTGCAGTACCGGAGATGCCAGCGGTGCAGTAGACGAGGACGAAGATCATGCCACCAAAGGACCAGGCGATGCCCTGGATGCCGACGGTAGAACACTTCGATTGGGACTTTGAGACGCCCATGACGGTGAGGATGCTGATGTAGAGGAAGAGGAAGGTTGCCATGAACTCGGCGATGCCGGCGCGGTAGAAAGACCATGACTTGAGCTCCCCCGGCTCGAACAGCGGCGCCGGTGGAGGCTCCTTGTAGTCCTTGTCCTCGGCTCCCTGCGCCGCCGTGCCGATGGGCTGGCGCTCCGAGTACTTGTTCGCGCCGAGGCGGACGTCCTCCTCCTTGCCCTCCATGCCTTCTCTTCTTGCTTAGCTTGCTGGCTAGCTTAGTGGCAGCTGAACGGAAACGGCCTTGTGCTTTGCGGTGCGGGCTGGGGCTGCGGAGTGAAGAGTCTTATAGCGGGCAGCAGTGGCGTGGCTTGGAGGTGGTTCTGGAATGAGTGGGGTGAGGTGAGGTGACGACGACGGCGTGGGGACGGTGACAGGGAGGGGAGCGGGATGGTTGTTGCGTCGCTGCTCTGGCCTGATGTTATCGTATCTGAAATTCAAAAACAAGAGTCATCGCGTTAAAATTATTAACAGGAACTGTTTTTTGGACGAACAACTAAGTGCTCTTCAACAACAGTAATTTTGGTGTAGCCATTGACATTGACTATAAGCCAGCCATTATGGCATCATAGTGTCATACAAACAGAAACAGCCAGATCTGAAAGCATCACGTGGCTGCAGTCACTTGTTCAGTTATATCTGGTTCATGTTATCTTGTTCTTTTTGTCAGGAGGTATGATACCTCATTTCTCTTTTCGTAATCTTTTTGGCACCCTTCGCCGAATTTCTTCACAGAAAGACCAGATGACAGCAATGAACAGGACAAGGTGATGTAACATGAACCTAAAACGGTACTCTTGCCCAATAAACCTCTTCCTCAGACTGTTGACCATAGAAAACCGTCTGTAATGTTGGTACAGTACTTGTATTTCATGGACCTTCAAACATGCTTGAATTTTCAACAAATTCAGGCGCCGTCTACCCCCAGCCACAGGCCACAGTTGAAGATGGTGATATCTTTACACCTAGCCACCTAGGAAAGAGGACGATCAAGAAAAACGTGCAGTTCGAGCACCCATTTGTTTTTGGTAAATCGGCGAGCTTGTAGCTCGTTGGTAGAGCCGCTCGTTGAAGCCGACGCCGTTTGGGTTGGAGGCCGACCCAGCCCATCGGCATGGCGTAAAAATCCCTCTTTCAAAAAAAAAATAAAATCGGCGCCGGGGACCGAAACCTCCTACGGTCTACAGTGCCATCTCCAGTTCCATCTCAGAAACAGCAACAGTAACATATTTCAGCCTTCTCGTCGCCCCAGCGCAAGCATCGGCCCCTCCCGTCCGCGCCGTGGTCGTCTGACCTACTGGCCAGCCGGCGTATCCTCTCGGATCTCTCACCTCACCTTGCCGCCGGCCCTCTCATCTGCACCACACAGGTTAGCAGAAAGAATAATTCAGAAACCCCGCTAGCCGTCCAGCTCACCATGCACGGTCGCCTCTATTCGGGGCGGCGCAGGCGGCCAACGTAAGCTCTCGGTTTGTGGTGGTCGATTTCAGTTGGCGACAACGTTGCTTTCTGGTGCTTGTTGCGACACCCGATATTTTTCTCTTTTTTTTTTTGTCCCTACATAATATTGTATTGTTCTAATGCGATTGAGGCCCTAATGATTGGCTCGATAATTAAGCTACGGCGGATAGGAACTTGTTAGCATAGCAGGCTGGCTGGCTAAGCAACGAACCTGATAAGTGATAAACAAAGCTATCTCAAAACTGGTGATGAGCATTATCGACCTGGATCTTGTTAAATGATAATACTGGTCTCGTTGTGGTCTGGCGTCAGAGGCGCGAAATGATTTGAGCACAACAAGAGAGTAAATAATGGCTGGCTATAGGAACGTTTCGCGTAATTAACCAAGTAGACATACTATGTGGTACCGTAAAGGTAAGGTGAGCGGTGCATCGTCGGAGCTGCCCTGATGGACCGATGGCTAGCGCCAGCCACAAGTTCAGTCACAGGTTCAAAATTTTCGTGGAAATCGGTTTCACCGAAAACGACCGGTTTTTATTTTAAAAATTTAAAAAAATTAAAATTTGAAAATTTTTGAAATATGAAACTGTAAAAACCGATCGGTAAACCGATGAAATCGCTCAATAAACTAAAAAAACCACCGATTTACCATAGCAATTCGTTCAAATTTTAAATTTTCAATTTAAAATAATTTTCGATCAATTTTTTCAATTTTCACGATTTTAACCGTTTATCCTCAAGTTCCACGGCATGTACAGAGATGGCGACTGCTGGCACCGCGCAATGCAACGAGCAGTGCTCGTTCCGGCAGAATCTGGTGGAGTGAGTAATGAGCCACGACGACACGTGTACGCACTGATTTGAAGTCTCGAAGCTTCTCTTCTCCGCGAGACACACGAGGCTCCGTCAAAACCTGTAGTCTTCACACTTCAGAAGCGATCAGGTTCAGATCGATGCCAGGCAGCGTTATCCGCTGCGTTCTTTACTTGGCAAAGAATTCCCCTGTCTCTGTCCGGATCCTCTGAATTTGATACAAAACGAAAGGTGAAATTTTGAATGCTACTGTACAAACCGAGGGACGATCACGAATGAAGGTGCATGCGCTGTCAAATCCTTGGATCAAAAATCCAAATGACGATGATCTCCCTCCTCTCGGTCAATGGATCAAGCTCCAACCACAGAGAATGACAGGCCCAGACCTTATCAACCCTCCCTCGCGGCCATATGGGCGGCTGCCCAGACCATTCGGCCCATATACAGTAATCAGAGGCCGCACGACCTTTACGGCTCGGTAGGCTTTGGTATTACGAGACCATACGGCCCATGTACAGTAATCACAGATTCACAGGCCTCACGACCTTTCACAAATACCTTGGAATTTCGGCTGAATGCGTACTACTTTCAGCCTTTCCGGTAAGTGAACGCATATAGAATTGAACACTCTTATATACATTTATAAAATTAGCACTTAGGCCCGTTTGGATGCCTGAAATTGAAATTGTTTTCTTGAATCACATTCTAAGAATTGAATTGGCTAGAATTGAATCATCTGAAATCTAATTCACTAGAACAAATATTACTATTTTTGGAAGGGGGGAGCAATAGTAATTCTTGACATATGACACCTCAACACCGTCGTCTTGAATATTTGAGCTGAATTGCATTTTATAGCAAGGAAAGAATAGATCTCAGCTAATTTTATTGCAAAGCAGAAGCATTTTTATAAAAGCCAGTATCTATGATATACAACTTTACCTCCTAAGAAACTCGTGACCATCTTGCGGCTTAATATTTGTTGCTGACGACACACCAGCCCTTTCAAGGCCTTCAATCATTTTAGCAGACTGGAGAAGAGGTTGCTTCGCCTCGCATTGCTGCTGCATCTAGTGGTCAGGAATGCCTCGCTGTCGCGGTCGCCGTGGAGCTGCTGCTCGCGGTCAGGAATGCCGCGCTACCTGCTCCTCGGCGTCGCGTGCGGAGGCCAGGGAGCGCGCGGGTGCGGACGGT
>BCLF01000056.1:1877815-1923432 GCA_001602275.1 Zoysia japonica | reverse complement strand
TAGCTACCAGCTAAACCTCGGCAGGAGACCAGCATCAGTGCATCACGATGTGAGGGAGAACCTGGCGCTGCTGTCGCAACTCAATGGGAAAACATTCTTCGGGGACTCCCTCGGATACTTCGACATTGCTGCCTGCGCTCTGGTCTTCAGACTCAACGCAATGGAGGAGACTTTCAGAGCAAGCCTGCTGCCGGACGATGGCGGGTTCTTTGCTCTGTGCTGGTGCGCGCCCGACAAGTACCAGAGCCTCGGCGGCAGCTTCTTCGGCATCAGCTCCCTCCGCGTTGGCTTGCTCGGCGATGGAAAAGGAGGCTCCCTCCGCATTGGATTCCTCGGTGGCGGAAGAAGAGGCTCCCTCCATAGAGCCACGTCGCCGCGTCGCCTTTCCCTCCGCGGCGAATCCCTCTGCGATGGATTTCTCGACGAGAAGAGGAGGAGGAGGAGGCTCCCTCCGCACGGACGTGAACGCATGTGGGATTCTCCAACGGCGGCGGCGGCGCGAGTCGAACAGGGGTGGCGAATGGAGGGAGGGAAGAGGATTCCGAGCATTTCAGAGGCTTCGGGTTGGAAAGTGAAATAACACATCAATTCCGACCGTAATGATTCCAATTCTTTGACAGACAAACATGCCGAGGTCGGAATTAATTTCAATTCAGCCCAATTTCACAGAAACAAACAGGTACCCCGCCCCCACTGCATTGCATCTCCAGCCGGATCTCCTTCCATGGCTGTCGGCGGGCATCCACCCATCGTCCCCTGCTCTGCCCCTATTCGATGCACCACCATGCCGGCGCGCGGCCTGCCTGACTCGTCGACTCGCTCGACGCGCGCGCCGTCCCCACCCGTGACCTTGGTGTGGTCTGCTCCACCGTCGACCTCTACACCACAACGTAAGAGGTCCTCTGCGCCCCTGTCACCCTCTCTGTCCATCGCCTGGAAGCAGGAATGGTGTTGATTCCTTCACGCTCACCAGCGGCAAGACAAATGACATGCTCGGGCTTGGGCCATCGGGGCTCCTCCACGTTGCCGCCGGCAAGGTTCGTACCTTAGTTTGGTCTCCATAACAGTGCTCTGGGAACTGCCTCATCTCGGAGGCCAATCTCTTACCGACCAGCTCATCATCCAACATGTTGTTCAAGTTGCCCACAAGTTGCTCGTGGAATTGCCAACAAGGGGAAAGCCAATATAAAGCATCATTTTTGCATCATTTGTTGTAGCCCAGCACTATGAATCCTTAAAAATGAGATTTACAGGATCTTTAAAACTGAATATGAAGCATCACTTTTACAGCATCTGTTTAAGATGCTCTTAGGTAAGTGAACAAAAGTGAATTAGAGAGGTAGTTATATATTCACGTTATAATACTTCTCAGAGAACGCACATCGTTGAGTATTAGTAGAAAGATAAACCTGCTTACAGTTGGGTTTACAGTTACAAGATGGCAAACTGCCTGTATCAAAGCGTGGACGCCTTTTCACTGCTGCTGCCACTCAAGGATCGCTGAACGGAGTGCCCGATTTGGCACGAGTAGGCGGTGCTCGAGCTTCAGATTTGTCATTGGCGATGTGCTGTGCCCGCTGTCAAGCCACCCCTTAATAGCCTCACGTTCATACGTGAATCCATCTGCAGCGACGTGAGGATCGCTCATGGTCTCCTGTACGTTCGTCATCAAATGGCAGCTGGTCAGTTTCCCTTACTATATATCGGCGTGTTCAGTCCTAGTATCATGCATTTTGATACGTACAGTAACTGAATGTTAGTTGACAAGAGATGAATTGCACCTACGATTTTACCTGCAATATTGGACATATGAAGTAAGATGGGATGCAAGTGTCGTCAGTAGGATTTGTGCACGACAGTGGCCTCGCTGTCATTGAGGCTGTCTTCGTTAGGGGCTCAACCACCTTCCACACATCCACTGTCAGATCTGGCCTGCGCCTCCTGCTTAACTGAGCACATCTCAAGCCAATATGTGCAAGCTGGTTTGCTTGTACGAAAGGCCAATCGCCTGCAGTGGGGTCAATGATGGAATGCAGGTTGTTTTTCTCAATGGCATCTTCCACTATTTCAGCGATCCTTTGAGGTTGCTTCCCTGTCAGGAGACGCAGGATTGTAATGCCAAAGGAGTATACATCGGATCTTGGCGTGAGTTCACCGGTGGTCAGAATTTCAGGATCCATATATGACAAGGTTCCTCTGGGGTTTGTTGTTCTGTAGAGGGTTGTGCTGCAAGTGTTCGCCGGCATCAAAAGTCGACAGATCCCGAAGTCTCCCAATTTGCTGGAGTAATTGGCGTCAAGAAGAATGTTGTCAGGTTTTAGATCACCATGAACCACAGTGTGAGGCTTGTTTGAATGAAGGAAGATCAGAGCGGAACAGATCTCCCCAATAATTCGGGTGCGGGTCTGCCATGTGAGTGGTGGCGTATTGTTTTTGCACGCAAGTCGATCTTCAAGGCTTCCGTTTGGACAAAACTCATATACCAGGGCAAAAGATTCTGGGCATGTACCAATCAGTGCGACGAGATGTGGATGCCTTACTGTGCCGAGAACAGAAGCCTACAGCAGTATAACCAGAAGCTATCAGACCATTGAAAGTTAAATTTCCATGTAATTGAAACTTTGGTTCATGCACAAACAAAAAAGAATGGACACTTGCCTCTTGATGGAATTCTGACTGGCCTTGCATGCTTTCGGGATGCAGTAACTTTATCGCTACTGTTGTATTGCGAAGGAAACCTTTATAGACACTTCCGAAACCACCTCCGCCAATCTTAAGCGTTGGATCAAAGACTTTTGTTGCTTGCTGCAGCTCAAGAAGAGAGAACTCGGTGTTTACTGCTTCATATGGTGACAAAATACCTTGCTGGATCCTTTCTCTCAATTCTGCGGCTTCCCTTAGGGCAGCATCTCTCTCATGTATCATCTTTTCGTAATCTGCCTGGAGCACTTCGAGTTGGTACTTGTTTGCTGCTAACCTGTCTTCATTATCTTTAACATGTAACTCAATCTCACGTATTCGTTGCTCTAGTGTGAGCGTCTGCTCATTTGCATTGCACAGAGCAGCGTATGATTCATCCTGCTGTCTTCTCAATCCTTCAATCTCCTGCCTTTGTCTTGCATGAATTTCCTCGAGTGTCCTCCGCTGCTTTAACTGATGTATATAAGAGTTCTCTAGTTCTTTGATCTGGAAGAATACCTAGGATTTTATTAAAGAACATACATGCATGAGATGTGGATCCTGAGCTGTACAGAAAATGGGCAAAACGTACCTTCTGAACAGCTGAATACAGCTCTCTTTCAGCATTTCGCCGTTTGTTACATTCTTGATGTATTTCCTTTTTCAGGAACTTGATTTCAGTGAGCATCTCATTAAGTTTATCCTGTGACATCAGTTTGACATTTCTGATGTTATACACTATCTTTAGGGGTGCTTAAGCCCTCCTGTATCTCCTCCTTCAAATGTAAAAATTGCACATAACACATACCAGTTGGTGTGAACTTGATGAGATGTGCTCATATGAGCTGTAAATTGAAATTTGCGTGCATGTTCCACCTTCAATTAGATCATCATTAACAACTACAGCTATTCCAGAGGCACTGGCTGCATCGCCATCTGGTGAGGTGCCGTAATCAGAATTCTGCGATTTGCTTAAGTCAATTGAGAAGTCTTCTGAGTTTATTGGTGCCCTTGTTTTATCATCAAGATAAGTGTCCAACTGTTCAAGCGGTTGAGGGAGTGCATCACCAGTTCTTTGGGATGAAGAGCAAACTAAATCTGTTTGTGATCTTCCCAAATCCCTTTGACTAGAAATGCTTAACGGTGGAAGCAGGCCTGTGTGGCACGCTGCTGGAGATGATGGCCCTGCAGAAACTTGTGCACGGGCCTCCCTGTCCATTCCATAACAAATATAGTACTAATATAACTTATGAGTTATTTATTGCAGCTGTATTCTGTTTCTAAAATTGAGAGTGCAGAATTGAGCGTACGCTGTAATTCGCTGGGATTGATAAGCTATGTCACACTATTATAGATGGCTAGATATTGATATCATTCTAGAGAAAATAGTAACTTGACTGGATGGATAATCACGAACGCAGGTCAACGGTACCTGGTAGCTATTAGAACTCCTTTACACGTAAACCATATCTTGCATGATGGAGCTGCTTTTTCCTTTATCCTTAATGCGGTGTTGGAAGTTGGTGCTTTCATTTTCCTGTAGTTGATAGACATTAGTTAAGCCGGCGATCAAGGAACAGCGAAAGCGCGAGTGAAGTACTCCGCACTACACCAGTTTACAGTCCATAAAATGTGTTCTAAGAAAGGGGAACTTCTCGTTACGGTTCAGATATTAGCCTGTAGTCAAGTAACTATGGTCATGTCATTAAACTTTTGAGCACGCAAATGCTAAATCTGAAAACTCTTAGGGGACTGCTCTGCAACCCACATTTCAAGAGTTGTTAAAATATTCCTAAAAAAATGTGAAGCTGTTTGCTAGTTTCGTTAGCCATTAGTCAATCAGTTATGAATTTACCATCAGATCATGAAGTTCTTGGGTACACAAATGTTTGTTCTTCATGATTATACCACAATTTGGATGTCATACACGGATCTACATGTGTCCAGAGCATTGAGACACTACCCGACATTTGAGCCTTACTTTGAGTAGTTTTTATCTGCTGCCGCTCCCATGACAAGCTTTGTGATCCCATTTAAAGCAATAAGCTCCAAAATCCCTTCAGCAATATCACCTTTTTGTATACATAATTTGTCACAGCTAACCTGGAAAAGGACAATGCCAATAATGATTAATGGGATTTTGTATGTTCTTCAAGCTCTTCATTCTCTAGTTCAATCTTTGTCTCAACTGAAAAGCGTTTGGTTCTGTCAGAATGTGATGGTTGCTTAATTTTGTATATCATGAGGGTTAGGAAGATAAAAGAATAGAACCAAACCTGTGCTTGTCTGCATCTCAGAGCATATTCATTTAACTTCTTCTCCACCATTGCTCTCTCGTACTGCCTGGATGTTTGTAGTTCTTCTGGTGACATTTTGCTACAAGGTACAATTGTCCCCAGACGCACTGGAATATAGGAAGTATGGTCAAAACGGGGAATTCAAGAAGTACTAATCATTCATAATAGGAAATGTGGACTTCTCAGAACATGTTACTATAGACTTTAATTTAGCAATAAACCTTTGTGGACCTGACGAGATTTTGGCAAGAAATATATTTTGGAGCCTTGATATGATAGTTTGTGGCTGGTTTATCTCATCAGCCATTAAAGCATTCCTGGGGTACAAAAGAGAGCAGTGTACAACAAAAATACAGCTATTTCAAACCACCTCTTTTGTTTCTACTCTAGGAACTGTAATACCAGGTATTGGTTTGTTTCCTGATCTGGAGATAGTTCATGGTAGTTATTTGTGTGTAGAAGTTTCCATTATGGTTTCATGTTCACAAAAAAGTCAAAAATTATGATAATGTTATGCATGTAAGACGGGTTCTGACAGCTTGAAATTCAGCTATTTGAGCACATGAACAGATTCTCTTGAGGAACGAGTAAACTGTGAGAGATAGGTATCAAGAAGAACTTACTGGGACTGGGGATCATTTTTGCTGGACTGTGGACGTGAGCTATGACGATCCTGGACATGGAGCCAACCTTGATCAGATTGTTCAGAGCCCACACCAAGGTGCTCATGCCGTGCTTGGGCTCTTGCGGGACGGCGACGAAAATCTTTTCATCGACGGCCACAGGCGGGCTCGCCGCCGCCTCGCCGGCGTTGCTTGCAAATCTGCTCGCGGCTGTCCGGAAGCTGAGCTGCCCACTCTCCGACGTCTGTCCCACCATCGCGGCACCCTCCATTTCTTCGCGTCTTCTTCGAGAAAAGAACGCTGCAGAGCACTGAAGCCTTTACCCGACTGTGTTTGTGCAATGAGCACCAGGTTATAGTGTAGGTCGTCAGCCGGCTATGGAGAATTGCCCCGGCTATTCTCTTCGAAGGTACTCTGGTTAACGTTATATACAATGGCGACTTTATTGCCTTCGTTAAAAGCTATTACATCATGATTCCAGAAGGTGCATGCTCCACCTACATTATTATATGGCCTTCGTTATGCTCGATCGTATGTGAAAGTTACATCCTGAAGGTGCAGAGTAAGTACTAGAACTGTCTATCGATGAGTGCAATGCATTTTTCTGCCAGTCATCGTTTTTTTCTTTTTTTGATAGGCTGCCAGTCATCGTTGCTACCGTTTCGATGCACCGTTGGTATATTCTGACGCATTCTCCTATGATACCCGAGTAGCAGGCCGCAGGTTCAGATGGGCTTAGGTGGAGTAGCCCACAACACAGTTCCGTTGCTGTTTTCCTCACTCGCTTTTCTGGGCCGGCCCATATAGCAGCTGAGGCCCATGCGAGACGTGGGACCCAGGCAGACTCTTGCAGGAGAAGAGCCACTCTTCCCTGGCCCACAGAGCAGAACCGTCCGTCCCAGGAAAAACAACCGTCTTTTCTCAAAAAAAAAAACGAAAAACAACCGTCTCCACCGCCGCCCGTTTGCACGCACCGTTCCAAGTTCCGTATGCACCCGCCGCACTCACCAACTAGTGGGTCCATGTATACGTCCCATCCCACTAGTCATCGACTCATGAGATGGCGTCTCCGCGAGTCAGACGGACCCCACGTCACGCACTCACGGGGTCAGCACTCAGCAGCCGCGACCCGACAATCGAAGCGCGCGGCCAATGGCAACGAGCTGCCGTGCCGACTGCAGAGTCGACGGAGTCGACCATGACCAGTTCGAGCAGGAGTCGGGCAGTGCCTAGCCTAGCAGCCGCCACCATCACCGGCACGCCTCCACTCTTCTCCCCACCAAACCTACCTACCAGCCGGTCGCCGGGCCGCCGGCTAGTGGCCTCGGACAAGACTACTACAAGTGGAGGTCTGCCCCTGCGCCGTACGCAGCTTCGCTTCTCCTGCTTCCAGCCGCCTCACGGAGCCGTCCGTGCCCCTCTTCCATCCAGGAGTGAGTAACTTCGTCCATGAGTATATTCGGGCTTCCGGCTATGCGCTGCCGCGCCAGGTCATCTGCTGGGCCGGTCGGCTCTGCTGCCTCCGAACGCGGCAGCGTTAAGCCCCCTGTGCGCGACGCTGTAAGCCTGTACTGATGTTTC
Source organism: Zoysia japonica (assembly GCA_001602275.1). Taxonomy (NCBI): domain Eukaryota; kingdom Viridiplantae; phylum Streptophyta; class Magnoliopsida; order Poales; family Poaceae; genus Zoysia; species Zoysia japonica. The sequence goes on along the minus strand of BCLF01000056.1, from coordinate 1,916,252 downwards.
ACCGCCTCTGCAGATTGAGCACTTGCCGCGGCGTGCCGTGTTGTCCCGCCATCGAGGCCTTGTTCCGAGGAGGAGACGCCGCTTCACCATGGCAACAACTGCGTACAAGTATGACTCAACAATTTGAGATGCTACATTTGGTTCTGCATTTCCGTACCCTTGATGATGGCATGATGCATAGCAGAATGGGTCCTACTGCTTACAGCATAAAAAATATTTGCTAAAACCTTTAAGAATAATCACGATCAAAGGAAAAATACGGATTAACCGTGATTAATTACCATTTAGCCAAGGAGACACTGTTTTATCTTGTGAATCAATATGCAAAGGCACACAATAGACTGTACTGTTCAGACAAGATCAAGTTGTTTTTGTGGCAATCAGATCATGAAGTTTTACTACTTTGAGCAAAATGAAGAAGGAACATAGTGACTATCATATTTGTGTTAGCAAGTCCTTTTTTCTATTGTTGAAGTTATTAGCAGTTATGCGCACAGACTGCAAAGCTTATTAGTTTCCTATCACAGTTGTATTACGGGAAACACTTGTTCATGTGACCTGCATGTTTCAGCACAGGGGCCCCGGACCTAGTTGACTTCAACTGGGACTCTCTTGGGTTTCAGCTAATCCCAACAGACTTCATGTTTGTAATGCGATGCTCTTCTGACGGGGTGTTCCAGAAAGGTGAATTGTTGCCATATGGACCAATTGAGCTTAATCCAGCAGCTGCAGTGTTGAATTATGGCCAGGTTTGTTTGCTCCGTGAACTTCTTTCGCGGATAAATATTTGGTTGGTGAATATTGGTTCACATAAACAGCCTTGTTGACTTCTTTGTTCCATTTTTTTGCTCATGTGCTGGGAATGCTCTAAAATCCTGACAAAACTTCTGCAGGGATTACTTGAAGGTCTGAGAGCACATAGAAAAGAGGATGGATCGATCCTTCTTTTTCGCCCTGACCAAAATGCAGTCCGGATGAGGATTGGTGCAGATCGGTTATGCATGCCTGCTCCAAGCATAGAGCAATTCCTGGAAGCCGTTAAGCTGACTGTTCTGGCAAACAAGCGTTGGGTAAGGACTTGAAGCGCCTCTTGTTGAATGTTGAGTAAGGACATGAGGTATCTCTCTCTTTTTTATCATAGATTACGTGTTCTAATGCAGGTACCTCCTTATGGCAAAGGTTCTTTATATATCAGACCACTGCTAATTGGAAGTGGGGCTATTCTTGGTGTAGCACCTGCCCCACAATATTCATTTATTGTGTTTGTTTGCCCAGTTGGACACTATTTCAAGGTTAGTTAACCTGGTTTCTGTTCTTCATAAATCAGGCATCTGCTAATTCTGTTGTATCTAGTTAGACTTGTAAGATGCTACTGTCCTGTTCACATACAGGATGGCTTAACGCCAATCAGCTTGATTACTGAGGAAGAACGTCACCGTGCTGCACCTGGTGGAACTGGTGATATCAAGACTATCGGGAATTATGCTTCAGTAATGAGAAAAATATGATTTACACATCATTCTGTCCTTCATTTACACAATTTCAGTGCCTTAGAATATATAAAAATATATAACATAAATAATACTACCATCCCATCAGGTTGTTTTGTTTTAAAACTGAAACACGTTTGGATTTTTAAAACCTTTTCCAGCCAATTTGCATGTAGTTGTGACAATAAACTGGAAATTCAAGCAGGATCCAGAATGCTGCCCTAGATAACCACATTGCCGATTTGCTCTCTTGTTTTCTATACATGCCATTTGCATCTACAAAATTTCCCCTTCTAAGTTGGTTGTCCTGAACTTATGTGCTACTACTAAATTGCTTAATGCAACATAGCTCTCAACTGATTTTGCTAAAAAGTTGCAGGGCATTAATTCAGTTGATTATGTTTGACATTAAGGAAAAGATGGTTAATTCAATATAGGAGGGGCTACTTACTGACAGCTTTCATCCACATATTAGTGCTTAAAGATTCACTTAGTTTCTCTGTCAATGTTAGTCTTGAGAAACGTTTGCACATTTTATGTGTGGATCTGCAAATATTTGATACTTGATGCACATGTACAGGTTGTTAGTGCTCAAAGAAGAGCCAAGGAGAAAGGACATTCTGATGTTCTGTACTTGGACCCTGTACATAAGAAGTTTGTGGAGGAAGTCTCGTCATGTAATATATTCATGGTGAACGTATGTATATTGAATTTAGTTCAGATTGACCACCTTGTAACTGCACCTAGGAAAATACTGATAGAAATCAAATCAGACTTTAAACACTAAAAAGAAGTGTATCTTTAAGCGCTATATATTATTTTGCTATTTGATTTTTATGCAGAATTTTTCTACCCCAACTTTGGGACCAAAAGGCTTTGTTGTTATTGTGATTTCTATGCAGCATTTTGATAGTATCTCTTTTAAATTTGCTAGCCTTATCTTTCTCCTGACTTTGAGTGTTTTTGGTCTTTGGTGAGTAAACTCAATTGGATGCGTAATATTCTTATCCAGCTAGAAATTATATTTATCTTCCAGTAGCAGCTAATATAGTTCATTAAGTTTAGAACTTTGGCAAAATTCAGAAATGGTCTCACAGTTATCCACACTCTGCTAATAGGATAATGTTATTTCGACTCCACTGTTAACGGGAACAATTCTTCCTGGAATCACAAGAAAAAGTGTGATGGAAATTGCTCAAAACCTTGGATATCAGGTAATTCAAGGGATATTCTTTTTACTGCTCATGTCGACTGCCGAGTTTGCATCAATGGTAGGAGACATGTAAAAGCATTTTCTCTTTAATCATACTGTCTATTCCACTGTTCAGGTTGAAGAGAGTAATATTACAATCGATGATTTGCTTGGTGCTGATGAAGTCTTCTGTACTGGAACTGCTGTTGTACTGACACCTGTTGGTAGCATCACCTACCGCGGGAGAAGGCAAGTACTTTAAGCCAATTAATTACTCCTATCTTGCTAGTAGTGCTATCTGAATATCCAAGGAAACACTAACAGTATAAATGGAAACGCTAAAAATACTAATTACTCACCAACAAGCAGCACTCACAAGTACTCCCTCAATTTCAAATTACTTGTTATCAAGGAGAGGTAAAAAGATAGGATGTGCTGAAAACAAAGAAGAGAGATAAAGATAGAGATGTATTAGAAATAGAAAAAAGTGCATTAGGAAGCGAGGATGTCAAATACTCTCTCCGTCCCCTTTTACACGTCATTCTAGGTGTGAGCGCGTGAATTAAAGATGGTGAAAAAAGTGAGATATGCTGAAAACGAGGAGATAGAGATAGAGATGTATTAGTAACAGAGAAATATGTATTGGCAAGTGAGAATGACAAATAAAAAGAGAAAACTTGTGAACTCTAAGATGACAAGCAATTTGGGATGGAGAGAGTAAATTAAGAAAACTTGAAGAGACTAAGATGACAAGTAATTTGGGATGGAGTACGTTATATCTGCAGTTTCTAAATTGTTTGTCCTGACGTATGTGCTTAATTCAAATAGCCTAACAAAATATGTGGCCAATATTTCCCATCATGATTTATTTCGATCCAATCTTCATCCAAAATCTCTGTCGCTAGCCTGGCGCCAGTACTATAAAATAAAACGTGTTCCTCACCGTCATAAATTTAAAAAAATGTGTGCTTCCACAAAAAACAATCATAGTCATTGATCCAATGTCCATAATTCCATTGCAGGGTGGAGTATGGGAGGAACCAAAAGGCCGGAGTCGTCTCTCAGCAACTCTATGCGGCATTCACAGCTATCCAGAAAGGACTTGCGGAAGACAGTATGGGATGGACGTTGCAGTTAAATTAGCGCTTTTATCATCTGACTGATCTGTCCTACAGTAATTTTATTTTCCGCTACAGAAAGGTGTAGCTGAATCGGAAAAAAAAAATCCATAAAGATCAAGCTTCCGTCAAATAATCGTTTTGGTTTGTTTGTGATTTCAAGTTTGTATAGAAACCACAGAGCAGTTCACAACATTCCTCAGCCTGATCTTAGGTAGTATAGTGGAGTCACTTGTGCAGATAGATAAACACACGCACACCACATAGCTAAGCCTGTTTCAGACGATCTCACTGTCAGTGTAAATAAGGGGAGCTTGCCATTGTCACCAGACCCGAATTTCTTTAGTCAACCTGATTGACCACTTGTGATATGATTCAGGTTGATGACATGTGATGTGCCTCTTTGATCCAGAAATTATTGGCGTAGCTGGAGTGCTGGACTACGTACTTAGGAGTACCTAGCAGATAAAGGGATGGGGTAGGCATATGCCTAGTTATATTTCGTCAGGTGGCTGTATGGGTGCAGAGCAGACATGAAGGCATGTTTTGCCAATGATAGCTACAGCAGGCAGAACCCCCACGTTGCATGCACATCTAGGTCACGTGGTCTCCTCAGTGTCGTTCAGTAACATCGTCGGCATGTGCCCTGCTCATCTGAAACATCAATTGGTTGCAGTTGCAGCTGTAACGTGATCATCGATCTAAATTCTCAGCAAGATTCATGAGCTTTCCTAGCCTTATATCAGTACGTGGTTTTACTTAATTCAAGCTTGTTATATACACAACCACCTATTGATCGAACTGTTCGCAAGGACGCATCAATCCATGAGACAAAATGGCCTACCTGCTAGTATCTCTGACCTCTGATGAGAAGACAGTGGCTGTTAGGAGTACACGGAGATGAGATCGACCTGCGACAACGTGAACACCTTAACAACCTGCTCTCGTACGTCCTCTAATCACAGATGCCGACAATTCTGTCTGTGGTAGTGGCCGGTGATACGTTCACCTCAAAAACTGACGAGCCCTGTCCTTTGCTGTTGTAGCCGGTGATACGTTCACCTCATCGGCGTCGCTGAAGATTCTTTCATATTTAACCGTTGCGTTGGGATAGGCAGGAATCTATACGTACCGACGTCCGACAAACCTGCTTGGCTTCATATAATCGCGTGAAACCGCGCATGACATGGAGTATACTTGTGTGTCAGTGCTTCATCAGAAGTAACGTGACCAGCGAGTATAGTAATACTAGACCAGGGATCGGTGATCGGTGGAGATGGAGATGAACCAATGATTTTATCGATCGATCTGGTTAGCTGGTGGCGAGCGAAAAGGGTGATGCGCATCGCCTACCTAGATCCGTCACCATCGATCCGTCGTGTCCAACAATGGCTATCCATCCAACCATCCATCCGGGGTCCGGTTCGAAGGGCGAATTAAAGGGAACAAACGGTGTTGTAGGACTTCGACTGCGTACAAATATACGCGGCCGTGCTTAATAAGTCGTCCTGGAGCTGGTGAATGGCCGGAAAGCCACGGCCTACCTGCAGATATATCTTTGTATATTTATTTTTTTTAAAAAAAAATTGGTTCTGATTCAGGTCTGATCGAACCTCTGATGAACGATGAGTGCCGATGAGACGCTGTCTACGGTACCAGCAGCAGCTGAAACTATAGGAGCCTGCTGTTCCAACTAACTGAACAGCCACTGACGATTCTAAATTACGTTTGGAAAAGTCACGCCACTCATGCATCGCCAACGACGACTGAATCTGTACCAGAATAATAAGCAGTTTTTTAAGCCAACAAATAATAAGCGGTTGCCGCAACGGGGGAGGTTGAAGTGTCGCCGGAGAGCAAGTTAGCAGCCGACACACACACGAAAGCGACCTACGTCTCCCACGCTTTCGACCGGCACCCGACAGCCCGAGAACCGCGTCGCGTTCCACTCCTACGTGTACAGTACATCTGTGCATGCGTTCGCGTGGCGTATATGTGTACACATGCCCGTACCCGTCCCAACTGTGTACGCAGGATTCTGGTTGGATTGGTACAGCACACGCAGTTCTGTATCTGCATGCTCGGTGGACACACCGATCATTCGTAGAGTGTCCTTGTGCAGCTACTCCCAGGAGCGTAGTTTTTCGTATACACCAATTCTACGTTATCGCGAGTCAAGGTTCGGGAATTAAAAGAATACGGAAATTGTTTTTTAGTCTCTGTTTCTTACATGGCATCGTCATGCATGTAATCCAACTGATTTCTGGTAAACCTATTATTAGTTGGTTTGTCACATCCCACTCCTACCAATTATGAACTGGATGACGGCTGCGACTGTTGCTGGTGTGTACAGGGGAAAATTGCGGTGCTTTCCCTTACTATTCAGCTTACAATCGCATGCTTACATTTTTTTTGTTTCTTAAATATATATTGCGTTTATTTGCATTTAGGAGATCGTTGAAGAAAAACGCTAATTAAAATCATAAGGACGTAGCAGTCGCTTTCCAAGCACTTCCTAATCTGCGTAATTCCAATTCAGAATGTTTATGTACCCAACTGGCAAAAATATTTTAATTAGCTGTGATTTTCACGGGTGTATGCATAACGGCAGAATACCACGACGTCATTATTCTTTCCTTGTTGTCACCTCTCCTTTTCCCTCGCCATCCATGGCGAACGTGCTGAGCTTGATCGACCACCTGTTGACGTAGAAAACAAGAGGGAGGCGGCCGAAATAGAGACAGACAAAGCAACAAATCCAAAGCCCCCCTCGCCTAACAATCTACAAGAGCCAAAAGTACAAACCACCCTCCAAATCCTACCTTCTCCTTTCGCCATCAGGGAAGAGGAGAGAGAGAATGAATGCGGCAATGGGAGGGAGCCGGTAAGCAGCGGCGGCGGCAGAGGCTGGTGCGCCCACGGTGGCACGGCATCCGACCCCGGTGTGGGAAGGAAGAACCAGCCCTCTCCGGTGCGGAGGAGAACCGGTGCATGTGTCGCTGCGGGGCGAGCTTCCGCTTCCGGCTCTTGAAGGATTAAGGAAAGAAGGAGCGTGAAGACGCAATTGGGATTCAGTTCTTTCCCCGTTCATATGCTTTTGTAAAAGGAGCAGTTTTTATTGCTGTGAGTATCCGTTTATTTGGTATTTGTTCCCAGTTTTGGGCGCTGGGAAATTCGATCTTGCGCTGGTCTTTGTGTGTTTTGTGGGTTTTCTGTGAAGAAGCAGAGGGTCAGAAGGCAGAAGAGTGATTCTTTCAGTGGTTTTCTTATTTCGAGATTGCTCTGGGTTGCTGGAAAACGGAGATGGAAAGGGTGGGCGTCGCATGTTTGTTTGAGTGAAAGGGGAAAGAAGCTCTCGCTTTTGCGCGTTTGCTGACCCATCAGAGATATTCCTTCCTGCCGCTTGAAAGTTTCCTCAGTTTCGGAGTTGGTTGAATTCAGCATCTCGTGGAAACCGAGGAAGCACGGCAGTCACAAGCTTGGGGGTGCTGGAGTATTCTAACCTGTTCCTGCGTGCCCAATCGTTGCTGAAGGCTCAATGATTGGATTTTGAGTGACCTCCGAAATCAAAGCTTCATTGGCTGGGTTTTGCGTTCCATTAGCGAGAAGGAGCAGTTCATATGATTTATCAGGGCGCTGCTGTCTGAAGTGCAGTGGCACCGCTTCCTTTTGCTACTGCTTGGTGGGGTTTTGATCAAATATTGGTGTTTCTTGTGTTCAGGTATGCTTCGTCAATCTTCATTCATCTATAGCTGGTATTTTCGCTTTCCAATGTAGGCAATGCACAATCTGTTTCAGGTGTTAATCTTGTTCATTCATCAGCATTATTCTGAGACTCTGCATATGTGTTTCTTGTGTTCAGGTGGTAAACTAGTGTGTTGTTCGTCATTAACCATGTTCTCGTCTGCCATGGCAAAGAAGAATTACAAACAGCACCGAAAGTCTGAAAAGGTCCAGGTGGGCTGTATGTCTGGGCTGATGCGCATGCTTGATTTCCGTCGCCATCCAAAACTTCTTTCAGATGGGAGAGGTGAGCACATTCCGCAACATTCATTCATTTTTTTCAGGAAAATACAGCATGGGAGACCCTTGCTTTATGCAAGGAAGCTGAAGATGTTACCTGTAACATTGTTATGAGCAAAACTTCAATTGAATTACTTCAGTCTAGCATTTTGCTAATAGTAAATTATGTGCTTTATGCAGTCAAAAGTGACCCAAAAGGTTCTGAAGATATATATGGGAGCATGCCTGTCCATGTAAGTTGTAAATATCCAGAAAAAACTATTTGTACATGTTTTCATATTGTAAGTATCAAACAAGTAATGCACGGGAGGGAAAAAAAAACATGTAGGTTTGGTTATAAAATCTGGAATACTAATGCTTGTTGAAAGGATTGGTTTGCAACATGGTATAATATGTGCTTCTATAATTCTATGCGCCCAATGTCTATTCTAACGTTCGACGACATTGACCTAACACATACTCTTGGCACTCCAGTTATGCTATAAATTTTCCAGAGTAAAATCCCCCCTAGTAAGGAAGAAAATTGCTCCACATACTGCAAAACCTCCAAATATTTAATTTAGGAATTTTAGGCTTCTAAATACAGTTCTTTTTTTTTTCTTTGCAGAATGACAAAAACTGTAGGGCTGGATTGATTTCTGCTGGTAGGACAAGTATTAAAACTTTGATGGAAGAAGAGATGGCCAGTAGCACACAAACCTTGAAGCAGGGACAAAGAAATCTCATTGGGATATGCTCTGACGATATTGATCTAAACTTGGCAGCAAGTCTCATAGAAATTTACAGAAATTATAATGAAGGCAAAGAAATAAGCAATTCAGTTGACTTGGACCTTACTTCTGAGTTGAATGGCAAAGAGAGCTTTACTGATCCTTCCATACATATCGATCAGATCCGCTCTAATATTCAGAAAGCACTAGAGGATGTTGCTGAAGCAGTAATTAAACATCAAACTACAAACACAAAATACATTCCCAGCAGCAGTGAAGATCGGTCCAAAGAATTTATTGATGCACTACATCTATTAAGCTCAAACAAGGAGTTGTTTTTGATGCTTATGCAAGATCCAAGCTCTAGGTTGTTAGAATGTCTCCAAAACCTTTACGTGTCATTAGGAAATACCAAGTTGGAATCTGAAGGATATGATGGAGAAACTGGGTTTCAATGTAGTCTAGATCAGTCTGTCACTTCCCCGAGTAAGCTGCAAAGAAGGCATAATTCTTTTTTGATGGAAGATAAGTTAGTCATGAAGAAATCACCAAAGTTAAATGGCAATTCTAGTGGCCTTAGCAGAATAGTCATCTTGAAGCCAAGTCCTGTAAGAAGTCACATCAGTCTTATCTCAAGCAGTGCAACCTCGTCCCCACGAACGAATCATACTAATTTTCATGTGCAGGAAGGTGGTGATAAATCGGATCACCATTTCTCTCTTAGAGAAAGGCTTGCTGGTAGCGACAATGTGAAGGATAAGCAGTTGAACTCCATGAGTAGTAGTTTCCATAAAGCCGAAGTTGATTCTAGCAAACAGCTTCCAGTTGCAAGTATGTTGGTGGCAAGTACAAATTCTTTCAACTGCAATGTAGCTGAGGAACCATCCATGGTTGACAAGAAAACCATCCCAGAAGATAGTGAAAGTGGCATGAGGAATGATGCCACTGATGGTGTTGGTTCTTTCTCCTATGAAAAAGCTAAGATGTACCTAATTGAGAGACTAAACAGCCAAGGAGAAGACATTGCTCAGATTGTACAAAAATGTGAATCTTTTGAGAGATTAATTTCATCTCCAGAGAATGATATGTTATCTCCAAGTCATTGTCCACAAGAGAAGGCTGGCCTCGTGCTTAAATCTACAAATGCATTGAACTTGCATACAATGGAGCAAGAAGACATTTCGGCGAGTTCAAACCCAGAGATGCTGCACCAGGAGATAGTGGCAGACCACAACAGTAACTTAACGAGCGAAATGTTAGTTGAACTCAAGAGAGATCATGATGGTCATCAATTAAACGAAAGCTCTATCTCACATGAGTTAAACAGCCACGGTAATGCGCGAGTATATTTTGAACCCCGTGATCCGATTCTACGTGTCTTTTTAATGTGATTTTAATTCTGATTTGTTTTTCTGGTTAATATCATGATTTTTTCAGGAGATGATGTCATGCAGGAAATAGTTGAGAATCCACCATTGTGTGCTGAGACTGAAACTTTGCGGGAAAGAGGTCTTGAGAAAATTCAAGATCAAGTAAGTCATAGCTTTGTAGCAAATTTAATAACCTTGGTAGTTTTGTATCTAATAATGATTTTTTTTCCTTTTCTTCTCCACTCAAGTGTTTTTCAGAGGAACCACAACCCATGAACCTATTACCGGAAGTGGCCCAGCATTTTCCAGATGACCCCTTTAATGAACAGGAAAATCAGAGTTCATCAGAACTTGTTCGATCAGTCAAGCCATCTGTATTGACATGTCCTTGCGTCCCAGAGAATACTAGTGACAGACAGGAGAAACTGAGTCCACAGTCTGTCCTTGATTCTGTTGTAGAAGATAGTACCAGTCCCATATACAAAACTCGAAAGCGAGGTATGAACTAAACACATGGGATCCTTTTCCCTTCATTTGGCACCTTTAATAACCTCAACGGTAACAGCACAAAACTTTATGTGCTTGCAGATGACCTGTCCATGCCTACTCCAAGAGTTTTATTCAAAGAGCTTGATACAAATTCAGCATCCCCGGCGTTGTTGAATGAACCAGAAGTAGCTATTTTGGATGATAAAAATGCTAGGGTTTCCTTCATCAAGGCCGTTCTAGAAGCTTCAGGACTGTTGTCTGAGGAAATTTTGCCTATATGGTACAAGGAAGAGTCACTGCTCAACATATCTGTGTTGGCTGAAGTAGGGAATTTGTATTGCCTGACAGATGACGCAGTGCTCCTTTTTGATTGTGTGGAAGAAGTTCTTCTCAAGATAAGGGATAACTTCTTTGGTGTCAACCCATGGTTTGTTTTTCTGAAATGCAATGTGCGACCGGCTCCAGTTGGAAAAAATCTTGTTCACGAGGTGACGAAGTGTATCGATGCTCTAGTCAGCAATGAATTTCCAAACACATTGGATCAGGTTATACTGAAAGACTTGGAGATTGGATCCTGGGTGGATCTTCGACAAGATGCTGAAGACACTGCAAATGAGTTGTGGGATGGTTTGTTTGATGACTTACTGGAGGAAATGGTTTTTGACTTGTGGCTTTGAGAGTATAGTGCAAACTGCACTCATCCATGGAGGCATTTGTTTGATAATAATGTACTGAAAAAAGGGGGTTATTAACAGATACAGGCACGCATCAATCTTATGTGAAGGATAGAGAAAAACAAGTTTGGTAGATTTCAGAAAACTGTAGGGTTAGGAAGTTCGTGAATGTAGCTGATTTCCATTTTCTGTTTGATAGCTTATAATAAGTCACAATCCTGAATGAATGCGTCTTCTAACACTAGAATTGTTCTTTACTTTGTGCTCGTTTTGTTCTCTGTAGAGGTGTGGGAATAGAAGAGAATAAGTGCAGCTGTAAATATAACCTTGTTGATGAGATAAACTACATTACTCCTCTATTTCAAGAATTATTGCATTTTGTGGTGAATTATATATGCTATGAACTAGCTTATCAAGCCCATGTGATGTTCATGCTCCAATATCAAAAGATTCAAAGAACATAACTCAGTGCTGATTATGCTAGTATCTTCCCTTGGTTATGCTATCTTCCATTTGTACTGATACTGCTACGAGCTACCTGTAGCATAGGATCACGGTTCATGGACCCTTATTTCAGTTTCTGCACCCCGAAGTTACTACCGTCTTTTACAGTTTTTCACATCGTACTCCATGAGATTCGTCTTCCTCTGAATGTTCATTAGCCTGGGCAAGTAAAGGCCCTAATCCTGAATGAGAAAAAGGAAGATCTAAATTCTGAAAAGAGGAAAAGAGCCCCCCTGATTTGAAGGCTCTCTATCTGATGATGCCCGTGTAGTAAAGTAGTACACGAGATGTGAGATCGTACTGTGCAGAGTGCTATAGCGAGCTCATGCAGAGAGGGCAGAGGTGGCATTAAAAAAAAACTAGAGCTTGTTAGTACTAAGCATGCTTATCCGACTCTTTGATTGGGTCGTGTGGATGAAGGGGCTGTGGCATCAGAATTCGAGTGGTTCATTTTTTTTTTCGTTTTTAGAGCCCGAGCGGCTCATTTGCTCGTGGGCATTTTCCAGGCCCACCGAAAACGTATTGCCAATCGCCGGCCCGCTCAGAAGTATCCGTGGTCAGGAGGAGTCCATCTCAGCCCACGAAGACGCTAGACAAAGTATCCGCTCAAACGTATCGTCCATTGCAGGCTTATTTGCATCCTCCTATTCCTAGCCCAGCAACGAAATTTCTCCAGCACAAATTTACTGTTCTTCTGCAAAGGAACTGAAACAAAACTGAATTAGGATTCAAATTAAATGGAGACTGAAATCAGATGATTGGCACTTAAATCTAGGAACACTCCGTCCTTGTGCATAGTTTCTGCAGACAACAAAGATACTTCCCGATTCACCCTTCACTGTCGCGCTAGCTGCACAAGGTGATACCAAGGCACAATGTTCCTCGGTTAAATCCATGGACATCATCTGAACTCTCGCCAGTCGTCACAGTTGCCACGCAAATCATAGGTGGCCGAACGAACCTCTTCGTGCGTCATATAAAGGCCCATGCAGGACTGGAGAGCGCCGCAGTGCTCAAGAGGCAAGAGCAAGCCAGCCATGGAGTTCTCCAAGCTTTCCCTTCTCCCATTCATTGTCCTTGCAGCAGTCGCCATTAGGGTGACTGGCGATGAGCTGCGCACGTTCATCGTCCACGTTCAGCCGCCCGAAAACCTCGTGTTCGAGACAGCGGACGACCGAACGACGTGGTACGAGCAGTTCCTGCCCGAGGACGGCCGGCTCCTCCATGCGTACCACCACGTCGCCAGCGGCTTCGCGGCGCGGATGACGCAGCGGGAGCTCGACGCGGTCTCCGCCATGCCGGGCTTCGTCAGCGCGGTCCCGGACTCGACCTACGCGCTGCAGACGACGCACACGCCGCAGTTCCTCGGGCTGGACGCGCGGCGTCAGGGGGCGGGGAACGACACGTCCGAGCGCGGCGCCGGCGTCATCATCGGCGTGCTCGACACGGGCATCTTCCCGGACCACCCTTCGTTCGGTGACCGCGGCATGCCGCCGCCGCCGGCCAGGTGGAAGGGGCGCTGCGACTTCAACGGCACGGCGTGCAACAACAAGCTCATCGGCGCGCGCGATTTCACTACGGAGAACGTCACGAACGCGCCGCCCGTGGATGACGTGGGGCACGGCACTCACACGGCGAGCACGGCGGCGGGTGCCGTCGTGCCAGGAGCTCAAGTGCTTGGCCAGGCCATGGGCGTTGCCGCCGGCATGGCACCCCGCGCGCACATCGCCGTTTACAAAGTGTGCGACGAGACGGACTGCTCCGGCTCCGACCTACTCGCAGGTATTGACGCTGCTGTGGCCGACGGCTGCGACGTCATATCCATGTCTATTGCCGGGCCGTCGCGGCCGTTCCACGTAGACCCCATCGCCATCGGGACGTTCGGCGCGATCGAGAAGGGCGTGTTTGTCAGCATGGCAGCTGGGAACTTTGGGCCGGAAGCCAGCACTCTGTCGAACGAGGCGCCCTGGATGCTCACCGTCGCGGCGAGCACCATGGATCGCTCGATTCGCGCGACGGTGCGGCTGGCGAATGGCCTCAGCTTCCATGGCCAGTCGACCTACCAGCCAACAGACTCGGGCGCCGGGTTCCACCCTTTGGTCTACGCGGGAGCGAGCGGGAAACCTCTCTCTCAGTTTTGCGACAGTGGCGACCTTGACGGCTTCGATGTCAAGGGCAAGATCGTGGTCTGCGAACTTGGTGGAGAAGTCCCAAGGGTCTTCAAAGGCCAGGTTGTTAAAAACGCCAGTGGTGCCGGCATGATCTTGGTGAACCAGTTTCCACAAGGCTACCAAACGCTTGCCGATGCGCACGTCCTCCCGGCGTCGCACGTTGACTACGCCGCCGGCTCAGCAATCAAGTCCTACATCAACTCAACGACGAACCCAATGGCACGGATCGTGTTCGGCGGTACAGTACTCGGCGAGTCGCCTGCTCCGTCGATCGTTTTCTTCTCCTCTCGTGGGCCTAACAGCCAGGACCCGGATATCCTAAAGCCTGACATCACGGGCCCCGGCGTGAACGTGCTCGCCGCATGGCCGTTCCCAGTTGGTCCGCCATCTTCATCACCGCCTCTCCCTGGAACCACCTACAACATCATCTCCGGCACGTCCATGTCGACGCCGCATCTCAGCGGCGTCGCTGCCTTCATCAAGAGCAAGCATCCAGACTGGTCACCTGCGGCGATCAAATCTGCAATCATGACAACCGCCGATATCAACGATCGGTCCGGCAACAGATTGCTCGATGAGCAGCGCTCGCCGGCCAACATATTTGCCACCGGCGCCGGCCACGTCAATCCGGAGAAGGCCACAGACCCCGGTCTAGTATACGACATTGCGCCCAGTGACTACATCAGCTACCTCTGCGGCCTGTACACGAACCAGGAGGTCTCGGTGATCGCACGCCGGCCGGTAAACTGCTCAGCCGTCATGGTGATCTCCGACCGCCTGCTGAACTATCCATCCATCTCGATCATGTCCCCTCCACTGTTGAACTCAACAAAGCCAGTGGTTGTTAGGCGAACGGTGAAAAACGTCGGTGAGGTGCCGGCGTCGTACTACGCAGCCATAGACATGCCGGAGAGCTCCTCCGTGACAGTGACCGTCTATCCGGATAGGCTGGACTTTACAGAGCCTAATCAGGAGAAGAGCTTCCGAGCGCTCGTGTGGCCAAAACAAAGCTATGCGATTGTGGCTCGGGGTGCGCTTCGGTGGGTATCGGACACGCACACCGTGAGAAGCCCCATCTCCGTCACCTTCGCGTGACACCATCGGCACTGTGGTCCATACTCCGGAATGGCGCATAAGCCAATTTTCTCAGCCATCACGTGCAGTGAGGTATCATTCATCTGGGAGTCGTTCGATTTAACGGACCAACAGTACAAATCTACTCTGATCCGAATCCACAAGTTTTGTTTGCGAGGACTCATTTGTCATAAACCCCCAATTTGAACCACTGCAGTCAGTCACTGCAGGTGATGTTGACTTTTATTTTCTCGGTTTGACGCCTAATAAACGGTCCACAAACTACGGTATCTTTATCTCTACTTTTAAAATGCACAATTTTTCTTTTCTAAGTCCATACGATAAAATGTCTCTAACAAAGATGAATTAGATTACGTGTACATGAAAAATACACTCAAAGTTATCTCTTTTTACAAATTTGATGGATAAAATCTTTTCATAGATATCTCTTACAAATCTAATAGATGAGCTCTTTCAGGTCTCTTAGCATTAACACGGATATTAGGACTAAGGGTCTGTTTGGATCCGATCGACTAATTATTTGCTGACTAAAAATTAGTTTTTTTCTCTCAAACGAGCGGACTAATAGGAGGACTACTTTTTAGTTCACTCATCGACTAATTATTCAATCAGAGGGGACTAATATGGACTAATAGTTTATAGGTACAGTAAAAAATCTAAATTACCCTCAATTATTTGTCTTAAATATTTGATTCATTATGTTGCTCCAATTACACTACAGTATATTTGTGTTAGATAAATGACAAAAGTAAACTTGATAAAATGGCGGGAAAAAGTAGAGAAAATTTAAATATATGACGGAAAATACAACTAGCGATCTAACAATTAGTCGTGAATCCAAACAGACACGAACTAATAATTAGTTAGAGGCGAAATAGACATTTTATTTGATGATAGACTACCAATTAATCTTTTCTTCAAACGGGCAATGAATTAATAATTAGTCGACTTAATTATTAGACCGGACTAACAATTAGTCGGCCGGATCCAAACATACCCTAAGTTGTGGTAAAAAAAAAACAGAATGCCAGTCAAAAGAAGGAATACGAAGTTTATAGGATTCTTTTCCCTAGATTACTCTGTAAAAGTATAGTCAAGGATCTCATCAATCCTATCTTCTTGAGTTCTTCTAAGATAAACCAAGATCAAATATTATTGATTCACCTTCTTCTAAGATGTAAGATATGAATTAAATCTTAGTCGTTGATTTAAGTAGAAAAATATAAAAAAATTTAATAAAAATAGATAATGTATTCTTAATTACCATCACATTCAGAACTCATTAATTACTTTTCAAATTAAATAATAGAAATTTTACCTCTATGAAGTAAACGAAGAATTTAAGAATCAAGATCAATACTGATGGACGATCCATAATAATTTAATTCTATTTTAGAACCTGCCATCTTCTAACCGCGGTGCGATTGAGAAAAGGGATTTTACGCTATCCATTTAAATTCCTAACAACCATCTTCTGAAGCACATAAAAAAATTAACTCCATTTAAATTCAGAACAAATTTACGTTCTAATATGCAGTTACCCACGGCAGCGGAAGATAATTCCGGCACAATCCATTAATTATCCGGTAATTCCTAAGCAAATTGCAATTTTTTTTCGTTCTTAAATTGTTGCCGCAATTGAATTCTAACATCAACTTTGACCATTTATTTTATAAAAAACTATGATAAATTAATTATATTTTATTATAATATGACTTGTCATCAAAGACGTTTGAAATATAAATTATAATTTTATACATTTAAATTATTATTTTTTGACTAAGATGTATGATTAAAAATGATATTATAAGTGAACAGCGGCATTAATTTAGAAATAGATGAAGTATGTCCATTTCTCTATTTCCTTTAACACGGCCATCTCGTGATTGCAAAAGCTCCGAGCACCCTCATCTGTCATGGATACAGACCTTTTCAAAGCCGGCGTAGCGGCGGCAGCTGCTGGCAATTTGACACCATTCCGATTTCCGATATCGAGCATCTAGCTCTTTTCCAGAAGCATTATGGAAGGGTGCTCTACAAAACGGCAAACCTACAGTGTATCAGCGCCAAAACAAGGTGAATTTTAATAAGAGACAATTCGGTATAATTTTTCTGGGATTCTCCGCTAACTGATACTTGTCATCTTGCGTATTCAGTTCCAGCCATGCTCAGCTTTCAGGAATGCTATATATGTCAGAGCATGGAAACGCAGACGCCCTCAGAGCAAAGTCACTCAAAATAGCCATGGACATCTTCAAGCTCTCAGTCCTCTGCTTCTTTGCCTTCCTTGCTGCCGTTCCCTTAGGTGTGATTGGTTCACTTCTGCGTGCTGTCTGCTTGGTCCTTCGCAGCCAGGTCGGAGCTGGCGCGAGCCAGGCTCGTCAGAAACGAAATCTTATTTCGTTTGCCACGGGCCAGGCTGAGGGCTCGATTTTGCATGCGTACGTGCAAGAGAGATAGAGATTTCAATCAACCAAACATTAGCGGTTGCATAGATGAGGCCTGATCACACTAGCTGCAGCCAACCAATCGTGTCGCTTGTGCATGCACGGGGCCTGACCTAAGTGCAATACAGCTATCCAATCAGGCCTTAGCATCTTGCAATGAGCTCACAACCTTCATAGTGCACGTCCAGCTCCAGGAAAACCACGTGCTCGCTAATGCTGACGACCGGAAGTCGGGAAGTCCTTCCTCCCTGAGGATGCCCGGCTCGTCCACGCGTACCACCATGTAGCCAGCGGCTTTGCTGCCCGGCTTACGAGGAGGGAGCTTGACGAGATATCCGCGATGCCGGGGTTCCTGAGCGCGGTCCCGAACCAGATGTACAAGTTGCAGACCACGCACACCCCCTCAGTTCCTGGCCTGAATGCAGGGCAAGGGCAAGGTCCCCTCAGCTTGGAGCGAGGTGTTGGCGTCATCATCGGCGTGCTGGATACCGGCATCTTCCCGGACCACCCCTCATTCCGCGGCGACGGCATGCCGCCGCCGCCGGCTAAGTGGAAGGGGCGCTGCGACTTTAACGGCTCAGTGTGCAACAACAAGCTAACTGGCGCCTGCTCTTCATCTCCAGCCCCAACACCACGAACGGCTCTGCTTCTTACGACTGGCGGGTGCCACCGGTGGATGACTTCGGGCATGGCACTCACACGGCCGGCACGGCCGCGGGAGCGCTCGTGCCAGGCGCTCACGTGCTTGGGCAGGGAGTGGGCGACGCCGCGGGGATGGCACCCCGCGCGCACTTGGCCGTGTACAAGGTGTGCACCAAGATCGGCTGTTTCGCGTCAGACATACTCGCCGGTATTGACGCCGCCGTGGCCGACGGCTGCGACGTCATTTCAATGTCTATTGGCGGACCATCCGAGCCATTCTACCAGGATGCCAAGGCCATCGGGTAGTTCGGCGCGATGGAGAAGGGCGTGTTTGTCAGCCTGGGCGCTGCAAACTCTGGCCCAAACGCCAGCTCCTTATCAAACGAGGCACCATGGGTGCTCACCGTCGGCGCAAGCACAATGGACCGCGCGATCCGTTCGACGGTCCGCTTGGGGAACGGTCTTTTCTTCCACGGTGAGTCGGCTTACCAGCCCGACACCTCGAGCTCCACCTTCTACCCACTCATCCACGCGGGCGCGATCGGGAAGCCATTCGCCGAGCTCTGCGGCAACGGTTCGCTGGACGGTTTGGACGTCAGGGGCAAGAATTTGGCTCAGGACCTGCACTCAACATCACAAGGATCATCAAAGGCGAAGTGGTCAAAAGTGCTGGTGCTGCTGGCATGATACTGATGAACACATTTGCTCAAGGCCATGACACGTTCGCGGAAGCGCATGTGCTCCCTGCATCGCACGTGGACTACGCCGCCAGATCGGCCATCATGACCTACATCAACTCTACGGCGAACCCCGTGGCGGAGATCCGGTTCAGAGGCACGATACTAGGAACGTCGCCAGCGCCATCGATCGCCTTCTTCTCGTCTCGCGGGCCGAGCCGCCAGAGTCCCGACATCCTTAAGCCGGACATCACGGGCCCTGGCGTCAACGTGCTCGCGGCATGGCCGTTCCAGGCTGGTCCGCCGTCAGCGTCAATTCAATCTGGACCAATCTTCAACGTCGTCTCCGGCACATCCATGTCGACGCCTCATCTCGGTGGCATCGCGGCGTTCATCAAGAGCACGCACCCGGACTGGTCTCCGGCAGCGATCAAGTCGGCCATTATGACCACTGCCAACATCACTGACCGCTCCGGCAATCCCATCCCCAATGAGCAGCGCATGCCGGCCGACTTCTTTGCTACCGGCGCCGGCCATGTGAATCCGGACAAGGCCGCGGACCCTGGTCTAGTCTATGGCATTGACCCTGGCGACTACATCGGCTACCTCTGCGGGCTGTACTCTAGCCAGAGCGTCTCGGTGATCGCCCGCAGGCAAGTCGACTGCTCTGCGGTCACGATGATCCCAGAGAGCATGCTGAATTACCCGTCAATCTCGATCACGTTCCAGCGGACATGGAACTGGAGCACGCCTATCATCGTACAGCGCACGGTGAAGAACGTCGGTGAGGTGCCGTCAACTTACTACGCGGTGGTTGACATGCTTGACGACGATGTAATCGTGGGTGTGTATCCACGCGAATTGGTTTTCACCAAGGCTAACCAGGAGCAGAGCTTCAAAGTGATCGTGTGGCCGAGGCAGAATGGCGGGAAGGTGATGCCAGGCGCTCTCCGTTGGGTGTCAGATATGCGTACTGTGAGGAGCCCGATCGTCATTTCCTCTGCTTGATAACCTATCTTGCTGGATGTTAGATGTTCCATTTCAATGCGAAATTTTTCCTTGGTTACATTTCTTTATGCTTAAATGTACTTGTTTCCGTACTTAAATAGGAGTATATAGTAGTAGATATGTAAGTTTTGCTGAATGTTAGTTGTTTCATTTTCCTGCGAAATTATTTCTTGGCTACATTTCTTTATGCTTAAAATGGAGTATATAATACATATTTGGCATATTTAAAAAAAACAATTTATGGTGGATCGTCCATTTGTGCTGATCTTGAGATCTTCGGGGTTGGTTTGTTGCGCTCCATCTCATATTACGGCAACTTTCCCTTTTGTGTGGCTTTGTCGACCATCGGTTCTGTGTTCCTACGATGCAAGCGCCAGATTCCCAACCTTTCTATGACAAGATGGCCTTTGACCATCTTGTATTGCCAGTTTATTCATCGCTTAGCAATATAAATGTGTTTGATGTTTCACTAATGGAGACTGAAAAAAATAATATTTATTTCTTCAGGGAGGCAATCAGCGACACTGATGGCTCCTCTCAGTGGTGCTCGTCAGTTGTGGGGCTGCTCCAATTGGCATGATGAGTGTAGCCATGAGAATTTTACTTGGAATTGTACGTAATTTCTGTATTCTACATGGATATCCTTTCAAAATTCCAGTGTATTAATCATTTCTATCAATATATGAAATGTAACCCGGTTTCTTAAAAAAAAGAGAGGGAGATTTCTTTTTTAAAAAACTTGAATAAAAAATGTACGATACCAAATGTTAGTCAAAAGAAAAAAATTCAAAGTTTATAGGAGACGGACTTTAAAATTGATCCAAATGATCATGGGGCCATCTATTTGTGTTGATCTTGAAGTTTAAATTTTTTCTTTTACATATTAGGAGGTAAAAGTTTTTCAATAATTATTAATTACCGTATCATTCAATTTAGAAAGTAATTATTAAGTTTTAGCATGCAGCGGTAATTAAGGACATGTTTTAGCTGATATTAATTTTTTTTCAGATTTTCTGCTTAAATCAACGACCGGATCGAATTTATGTCTTACCTATTAGGAGGTGAACTAATAGCACTTGGTCAAGGACTCTTATAGGATTCTTTAATCTTGATTACTCTACAAGAAAGTATAGTCAAGGATCTCGTCTATCCAACCTTCTAACCGTGGTGCTGTTGAGAATTCATGTGACTACATGCACGATCCATTTAAATTCCTAACAACCATTTTCTGAAGTCCATAACAAAAATGAACTCCATTTCAATTCAGAACAAATTTACGTGCCTAATACACACGGCGGCCAAGGATAATTCCGGCACAGTCCGAACAAGTATCCGGCAATTCCTAAGCAACCAACATTTATCCATTTCTTTATTTCAGTTAACCCGGTCATCTGGTGTTTGCATCGGCTCCCAACAATGGTCAAGCTCCAAACACACACATTTGTCATGGATATGGACCGTTTCAAAGCCGGCGTAGCGGCGGCAGCTGGCGGCAACCTGACACGATTCCGATTTTCTTTCGAGCATCTAGCTCTTGCCTAGTTCCCTGTGCATTGTGTCTTTCCGGAAGCATTATGGAACGGTGCTCTGCAGAATGGTAAGCTTTCAATGTATCAGCGATTCCGATTTTCTTTCGAGCATCTAGCTCTTGCCTAGTTGCCTGTGCATTGTGTCTTTCCGGAAGCATTATGGAACGGTGCTCTGCAGAATGGCACGCTTGCAATGTATCAGCGCCAAAACAAGGCGATTTTAATAAGAGACAATTTGGCATGATTTATCTGGGATTCTCCGCTAATTGGTTACTGCTTGTCATCTTGCCTCTTCAGTTCCAGTCCTGCTCATCCTTCATGAACGTTATATATGCCAGTGCATGGAACGCCCTCAGAGCAGAGTATCAAAACAGCCATGGAAATCTTTAAGCTCTCAGTTCTCTGCCTCTTTTCCTTCCTTCTACTTGCGGCTATTCCCTTGGTAGCTTGCAATGAGCTCGCGACCTACATTGTGCATGTGCAGACCCAGGAAAACCACGTGCTCGCTAACGCCGACGACCGGAAGACGTGGTACAAGTCCTTCCTCCCGGAGGACGGCCGGCTCGTCCACGCGTACCACCACGTAGCCAGCGGCTTTGCTGCCCGGCTTACGAGGAGGGAGCTTGACGAGATGTCCGCGACGCCGGGGTTCGTGAGCGCGGTCCCGGACGAGATGTACGAGTTACAGACGACGCACACCCCTCTGTTCCTCGGCCTGAATGCAGGGCAAGAGCAAGGTCAGAGTCCCCTCAGCTTGGAACGCGGTGTTGGCGTCATCATCGGCGTGCTGGATGGCGGCATCTTCCCGGACCACCCCTCTTTCAGCGGCGACGGCATGCCGCCGCCACCTGCTAAGTGGAAGGGGCGCTGCGACTTCAATGGCTCGGTGTACAACAACAAGCTCATTGGTGCCCGCTCTTTCATCTCCAGCCCGAATGGCACGAACGGCTCAGCTTCTTACGACTGGCGGGTCCCACCGGTGGACGACGACGGGCATGGCACTCATACGGCCAGCACGGCCGCGGGAGCGCTCGTGCGAGGCGCTCAAGTGCTTGGGCAGGCAGTGGGCGACGCCGCGGGGATGGCACCCCGCGCGCACGTGGCCGTGTACAAGGTGTGCACCGAAATCGGTTGTGCCGAGTCTGACATACTCGCCGGTATTGATGCCGCCGTGGCCGACGGCTGCGACGTCCTCTCCATGTCTATTGGCGGACGATCCAAGCCGTTCTACCAGGATGCAGTGGCCGTCGGGTCATTCGGCGCGATGGAGAAGGGCGTGTTTGTCAGCATGGCCGCTGGCAACTCCGGCCCAAACGCCAGCTCCATATCAAACGAGGCTCCGTGGGTGCTCACCGTCGCCGCCAGCACAATGGACCGCGCGATCCGTTCGACGGTCCGCTTGGGGAACGGCCTTTTCTTCCACGGCCAGTCGGTTTACCAGCCCGACACCTCGCGCTCCACCTTCTACCCGCTCGTCCATGCGAGCGCGAGCGGGAAGCCATTCGCCGAGTTCTGCGGCAACGGTTCGCTCGACGGTTTGGACGTCAGGGGCAAGATAGTGCTCTGTGAATTTGGCTCAAGACCTGAACTCAACATCACAAGGATCAGCAAAGGTGCAGTGGTCAAAAGTGCCGGTGGAGCCGGCATGATACTGATCAGCAGATTTCCTTTAGGCCACGACACGCTCGCGGAATCGCATGTACTCCCAGCATCGCACGTGGACTACACCGCCAGTTCGGCCATCATGTCCTACATCAAGTCCGTGGAGAACCCCGTGGGGCAGATACTGTTCGGAGGCACGAGACTCGGCACGTCGCCTGCGCCATCGATCAGCTTCTTCTCTTCTCGCGGGCCGAGCCTCCAGAACCCCGGCATCCTGAAGCCGGACATCACGGGCCCCGGCGTTAACGTGCTCGCCGCCTGGCCTTTCCAGGTTGGCCCCCCGTCAGCGCCAGTTCTACCTGGACCGACCTTCAACATCATCTCCGGCACGTCCATGTCGACGCCTCATCTCAGCGGCATCGCGGCGTTCATCAAGAGCACGCACCCGGACTGGTCTCCGGCAGCGATCAAGTCGGCCATTATGACCACCGCCGACATCACTGACCGCTCCGGCAACCCAATCCTCAACGAGCAGCGCGTGCCGGCCGACTTCTTTGCCACTGGCGCCGGCCATGTGAACCCGGAGAAGGCCGCGGACCCTGGTCTGGTGTACGACATTGACCCTAGAGACTACATCGGCTTCCTCTGTGGGCTGTACTCTAGCCAGAGCGTATCGGTGATTGCGCGCAGGCAAGTCGACTGCTCCGCCGTCGGAATGATCCCAGAGAGCATGCTGAATTACCCCTCGATCTCGGTCACGTTCCAGCAGACATGGAACTGGAGCACGCCTATCGTCGTACAGCGCACGGTGAAGAACGTCAGAGAGATGCCGTCAACTTACTACGCGGCGGTTGACATGCTTGACGATGATGTGATCATCGGTGTGTATCCACGCGAATTGGTTTTCACCAAGGCTAACCAGGAGCAGAGTTTCAAAGTGATCGTGTGGCCAAGGCAGAGTAGCAGGAAGGTCCTGCAAGGTGCGCTTCGTTGGGTGTCAGATATGCGCACTGTGAGGAGCCCGATTACCATTTCCTTCGCTTGATAACCTGTCCTGCTGGATGTTAAGCCTGATTTGGAATGCGGGAATTTTAAAAGAATAATATTGAAATTTCACAAAAATAAGTTCAATTTGAGGACTGAGCGATAGCTTAGTTGACAAATGCGTTGTCCACCAGGGTTCGATTCCCATTCGCGACATTGCTTCTTAATAAATTGGGAGTGCTTACCCCCATGGCTTGCGTGCCATGAAGTTTCTTTTTTATAAAGAATAATTTTTTGACAGAAAAAATATAGGAATTAAGAAAATTCCCACGTTTCAAATGAGGCCTAGTGTTACATTTCCTTTTGAAATCATTTCTTAATTGCATTTCTCTGTACTTAAATGTACTTGCTTCCATAGTTATAATTTACTTAAAATACATTTCATCCCTTTCAATACAGAATCAGTTAGCACGACTATTCACTGTTCTTCGTTTTCATTCATTTTTTTATATTAAGAAACGAGATAGAAACATAATTTTGTGCTTCCAGAAAGGAATGATTCGCTCTGCATGCCTAATTAAGCCTACGAAGTCAAAAACGATTTTTTTAGCAGGATCACAGAAAACTGCTAGTTCATTGATCAACAATATACCGAGTCGATATAAGGTTGAGGTCAGGCCGGCGCAGGTGCGGCGATGGATGCCCCGGGCAAGATCAGGATTGGGCTGCGCACCACGTACTTGCCGGAAACCCACTTCAACTGACCCTCGATCGGGGCGGCTGGGACCTGACCAGACGCTGACCTTATGTTGACGGCGTAGTTCAACACCTCGTCAGCCGCCTTGAAGGACAGCTTCGGCGGGTTTACCTCCACTGTCACCGTATTTGGCACATCGACCTCCACGACATACGTTGAACTGGCGGCGCCGACGTTTGTCACGGAGCGGTTGGCCGTCACGGCGAAAGGCGGCTGATCGAGGATGGCGGTGATAGATGGGTAGTTGAGGTCATCCTGCTCCAGCCTTGGCATCTTGGCGCACTCCACCGGCGGATCCGGGTAGACGATCGTGCTCACCTTCTGGTCCGTGTAGTTGAGCCCGCACAGGTACGGAACGTAGTCCATGGCCGTCATGTTGTACACGAGCCCTGGGTCCAAGGCACGTTTCGGGTTCACGTGCCCGGTGCCTAGGGCAAAGTACGCCGCTCGCTTGCCGTCAGAATCGATGATCGGTTTCCGGCGGTTGTTGGTGGTTTCCGCCGTTGTCATCATAGCTGATTTGATAGCCGCCGGCGACCATGTCGGGTGCGCACTCTTGATCAGCGCGGCGATCCCGGCCAGGTGCGGCGTGGCCATGGAAGTGCCAGACTTGATGTCGAACTTGGGTGTCATTGTATTGGGCGGGAAGTCCATGTCCATGATCGTGGGGACGGCAGCGATGATGTTCACTCCGGGGCCGACGAGGTCGGGCTTTAGAATTCCACGGCTTCGCCTGTTCGGGCCCCGAGATGAGAAGGGCGCCACCATCGGTGACTGAGGCGTGTTCAACGTTGTTCCCTTGAAGACGAACGTTGCAGTCGCTTTCGGTGTGGCCTGGATATAGGCCTTCACTTTCTCCCCCACTTCGTAGGAGACTTGCACTGTTGGTATGGCTTCCGGTCTCGGCATGATCGTGGGACCGAACACCTTCGGGGTGACGGCTACAATGCCGGCCGCACCGGCACGCTTTGCAATCTTGGCCTTCTCTGTGGTGACGGAACCACCGGGTTCACAGACGAGAATTTTTCCCGTGACATTTTGTGCTATCAGCACGTTTTCGCTGGCGCATGTGCCGCCGCCCATGTCCCGCACCAACGGGCATGGCCCGCTCATGGTGGTGTTCGGGTCGTTGAGTGATTCGCCATCGAGCTCAATCCCGCTGCCAAGCTTCACAGTGGCCAGGAATCTCCTGTCGCTGGTGGCAGCACCAACGGTGAGCAGCCACGGTGCCTCGTTGACGAGGGTTCCGGGGCTTGGGCCAGTGTTACCTGCAGCAGCGCAGATGAGCACGCCGTTCACGATCGCCGTGTAACCCCCGAGCGAGACGGGGTCATCTGAAAAGTCAATGGCATCCTCATGCCCGAGCGAAATAGAGAGGATGTCGACACCGTCCTCTATGGCATCGTCCACCGCAGCCAATATATCGTCACGGTCACAGCCCGTCTCCTCGTAGCACACCTGGTAGAAGGCGATGTGCGCACGGGGAGCCATGCCGGCCGCCGTACCAAGCCCATTGCCGAAGACGCTGACACTGGGCACGAACGCGCCGGCCGCGGTGCTCGCCGTGTGCGTCCCGTGCTGCCCCTCGCTGATGGGGAGCACCGGGTCGCGGAGGCCCTTCCACTTCCACTTGGCCGACTCGAAGTAGGACCGCGCGCCGATGAGCTTGTTGTTGCACACTGTCTTGTTGAAGTCGCACCGGCCCTTCCACTTGGCCGGTGGCGGCTTCATCCCGGCTCCGTCGAAGGACGGGTGGCCAGCGTAGATGCCGTCGTCGAGGACCCCGATGATGACGCCCTCACCCATGTTGCTGGTGTTCCACACGCCACCGCCCCGGCGGTCGCCCATGAGTCCGAGCATCTGCGGCGTACGTGTGGTTAGGAGGTGGTACGTCTGCTCGGGGAGGGCCCGTTCGAACCAGTCCATCTTGGACATCTTCTCCACCTCGCTCGGCGTCAAGCGGGCCGAGAAGCCATTCACAACATTGCGGTAGGAGTAGATGAGCCGGGTCACGGCGGCTGGGTCCGCCTTCAGCGTTTCCTTGGCCTTGTCGCACACCAGCGTCAGGAGCGACGCGTGCCAGCTCGACACATTCTTGTGCAGATTCTTGTCGTACTCGTACGGTGAGCGCACGATGACGAGGTAGTTTTTGTGCTCTTCTTTGTCATTATGGCTGGCCGCAGGGGTGACCACCGCTGGAGATAGGAGGAGGAGCACCGTTGCGGCGATGTGAAGGCGGAGACACGGCAACGGCGAGCGTCTGAGGTTGGGGTTGTCCATTGGTGAGGACGAAAGGAAATGAGATCATGGGGAAGCGCAAGGTAATGTTACATGCGAGAGGTGCGTTCTTGCAATCTAAAAATGGACTAGCATTCTGTGGCTCAAATGGTGAGGTTGCTTAAGATAGGAAAACGGGTGCAGGATTGTCGGTGTTTAGTGATCCTGAACCGCGAGTTCATCTAGAACTCCAATCTTGCGGAGAAAATTAGGGAGACTGGTGACACATGTGCTGATTCTATTTGCATATATGCATGAAGCAGCATGCCACTTAGTGTGGCAGGAGTACTATTTTTTTTATTTTTTTTTTTTGAACTGCACTGGAACATCCAAAGCCCACGTTGTGTAATGTTCTCTATGATTCAATGCAAAATTTTGCTCCCATAGTAATTACGGTTTAATCCATATCCAAACTATATTTGTTGACTGCTAGTATGTTTTAATCCTAATTGATGTGTGATGTTCTCTATGCAACACACTAGTTCAAATGTGTGGCTAGAGAGAGGACTTGCACACGAATCAGTTCTCTGATGAGCCTTTTGTTAACAGTGACCTATCTGTTGATGCATAGATGATCATATTGATGATGACTAGATGAGTGCTTGCACGCCCAACTTAAGATGTGTCTTGGAGTGATAAAAGTGCTTGGTTCGTAGATCTTTTATAAATTAAATCAGTTGTTGTTAAATTTTTAATTAAACTGAATAAAAATTTGATCTAATTTTAATTAATCCAACTCTCTCGATCATTAGTTTATTTACTTGGGTCTGTTATCAGTCCTTCGTGTCCCTGCGTGGGACCCAACGAGCCCCACGTCGGCCGAGATCCCGCTGGCGTGTTGAATTGTGCGTACGAAGACGGGAACGGAACACCTCGGCCCGATCCAGGTACCGCATGGTCCCACCCTAGAGATCTATCCCACCCCCCAGCGTGGACGTCCATTTTGCATCCAACGGCTCACGCCACCCTCCTCGCTCTCCTATCCACCCCATCTGCCCAGACAAACCAACCATCCACAGCGAAAGACGCCACATCGCTTCCCCAAGCTCGGTAGAGGGAGCAACCGAGCAACCATGTGGGCGCCATTCTCGCCGGGGAGGTTGCCGGCGATGCAGGAGTACGGCGAGGACGGGGACGCCGACTTGGACGTGCACCGCCGGACGCGCGGGGCGATGGCCTCCTGCTGGGGCCGCTTCGGCTTCGCCGCGCTGTGGCGCAGGCTGCGGCAGTTTGACCTGGCGCGACGCAGGAGGCGGCACGGCCGCTCCATCCTGGGCGCCGGCGGGCTCAACTACGACCCGCTCAGCTACGCGCAGAACTTCGACGACGGCGGCCCCAATCCGGACTTCACCGCTCGGTTCGCGCCCGCGCGGCACGCCGTCGTCTCGACGGAGCAGGCGGCACTCGGCCCCGTGAAGGACGTCACCGTCGCGTGACGCGCGGGCTCGCGCGCACTCTTCTTCTCCCGGACGGGTGCTCACGACACACGTCTAGCAAACGGGTACAGTACGTCTTCAGTTAGTTCAAATGTACATGCCCCTCTCATGGATGATTACATCCAAATACTAGCAAATTTTGTTCTTCAGACCAGAAAATATCTTGTTTGTTACTAGTTGGTTTCTGCGCTCGGTGTTGTTGCACGCTTCCTGTGATTCTTTTTATTGAGCTGTAACAATAACTTTTTTCTTTTGTTCATGGCACTCACCAATCGCTATTTCTGAAGTTCTCGAGCAAAAATCCAGTCGTTCTGGACCTCTGTTTTCACAGGAACGCATCGAAACTTGCTCAAAAACTTCACGATTACATTTCGCGAATTCCTCAAAGATCAGTGTAGTTGTTGACGGCATATGCTGCTGTAACAATCATGCTACTTGTTCTTCACTGTGCTGTACTGCTGCCTGAAAAGCATATCACTGATGATGCCCTAGTAGTTACTCCCATTTCTGTCTCGTCTACGTCGAATTATTACAAGAACAACTTGGAAAAGCTAGGTAAGTAGGACACATATGCCCCCTTATTGGGGAAGAGTGTTTGCAACAAATTGTTTGGTACCTTCATGCAGGAATATTCTTGCAAAATCAATGGTTGTGATTATATGTGCGAGTCGGACCAGTTCGCTAGCATGGCATCAATCAAATTGGAAAAATATCTACTCCATCGTGATTCGTGAAGCGCCTTGCAGACAAAAGCTCTCCGCTGGTTTTATGCGGTCCTGCCCCCAAGGTTTTCAGAAACCGGTTACGCGTCAAAAACCGTGGTTTGATTAGTAAAAACTGAAAAAATCGTCGCAGTGAACCGCGAAAATCGAGCAAATTCGAAAATCAAGAAAACCGACTAGTTTTTCTGGTTTACCGACCGGTTTTTCTAGATTACCTGCCGGTTTTTTTTAACTATTTTTGAATTTAAAATTAAATCGGTTCGAGCGGTTTTTCACTGGTTTTTCCGGTTTATCGGCCGGTTTGACCGGTTTTCGGATTTTTAATTTTTTTTGAATTTTTAATTTTTTTAGATTTATTAAACCGAAAATCACTCGACCCTCTAAACCGAATCAGACCGGTTCACAAAAAATCATAAAAACTTGCTCCCAGTAGAGAGCATGGCTCCAAATTGTATCTGTACAAGCGTGAACAAATCTACTTCAACGTCAACAATTACTTTCTAATCTTTTTGCCTGGTTTTTAATAGGAAATGAATCAATTTTACTCGGAAGAATTCAAAGAAGTCCATTTAACCAGTCATTGTTTTTATGTTTTTTACCAGGTTATTTATTACTAGAAAATATGCCTATTTTACTCGTAAGAAAATTTCAAAGAAGTCCAGTAGTGCTTTTCTAGCAGCGTTCATGGCCCAGTCCGGCCCAACACGCAGCGGCAGAAAGCAGCGGACAGCACGCTTCCATTCCGTTTGGCCATTCCCACTCCTTTCGACGCCTTCGTTCACCTGGGCTTACGGGTCCCACCACGTCACGGAGACCCCGAAATTGAGTCGAGCCGGCCTACCTGCCACTAGTCCCTTCCCTCGCCACTCCCAAATTGAAGCAGCTCCCGTCGGCGGCCTGCTCCTTTCTCCACTCACCTCGGCCGCTCCCGCGCGCTCCGAAGCTCTCCGTCCATGGCGGGCGTGTCGCTCGCGACTGGCCAAACTGGACCTTCCCCCAGCAGCCGCAAGCGCAAGACGGACCCCTCCACGGATGCTGTGGATGACGAGGGGGAGGCGGACATGGAGAAGCTGGAGAGGGAGCTGGCCGATCTCGACCGCCGCGTCCTCGAGCACCGCAGGCGCACCGCCAAAGTTCTCCTCGATTCGGCCGCATCCCACCTCGCTGCGCTTCGTCCGCCCGCAGCCCTGGGTACGCCCTCTGACCCCCTTGTTCTAGCACTAGGGTTTTGGACTGGTGCGGCCCCCTGTGTAGGGTTAGTGCAAAATAGTCTTCGGTAGGTTCATTCTCTACGCATTTATGTGGGAAATGCTCCCTTTTGCCTTCGGTAGCGATTAGTTGTGGATCCGCAAGACCCTGTAGAGTTGCTTTGTTATGGGTGGGTGGGTTGCGGGGAATTGCAAACCTGCTATTCCTATCCTAACTTTGAAATCATAAAGATGGATAAGTTTTAGCTCTCTTTCATTGCCAATTGCTTACCTGTGGATATAGCCTAGCAATTTTTGTTTGCTGTTTGAGCCTCAATTTTTAATAGGATTAATTGTGGGGAGGGTAGATACCTTTGGTTCCCCCCAAGCACCGTAACAAATCTCTTGTTAAAATGGTTCTTCCCACTTCTATGTAACAATATTTGCTATTTATGTCTGTTTATCTTCTAAAAGAAACTCTGTTAACTTCAGAAAGAAAATACCAGAGCAAAACTTGTCGCTTGCAAAATGGACAGAGGAGAAGATCCCCAAAAGAACAACAACAACAACAACAACAAAGCCTTTAGTCACAATCAAGTTGGGGTAGGTTAGAGATAAAACCTCGAGAGACGACTAAAAAGGAGCAACAATCGGCAATCAAGATTCAGGCACGTGAATTGCTAGCCTCCACGAACTCCTATCCAAAGCTAACTCCTTGGTGATATCTCAATCCTTCATATCTCTCTTCACAAGACTCTTTCCAAGTCAAGTTTGGTCTACCTCTGCCTCTCTTCACACCGTTTGACCGACTTACCATCCCGCTACGAACCGGTGCTTCCTATGGCCTTCGTTGAATACGTCCGAACCACTTTAAACGATGCTGCACAAGCTTCTTCTCAACTGGTGTCACTTCTAATCTCTCTCTCTCGTATGTCATCGTTCTGGACACGATTTCTCCTCGTGTGGCGACACATCCATCTCAACATACGCATTTCGACTATGTGTAGCTGTTGTTGGACATGTCGCTTTTTCGAATGCCAACACTCTGCTCCATATAGCATGGCAGAACGAATTACAATCCTATAAAATTTACCCTTGAGTTTCTGTGACACCCTACTATCACATAGGACTCCAGAAGCTTGACATCACTTCAACCAGCCGGCTTTAATTCTATGACTTACATCTTCATCAATATCTCCATCTTTCTGCAACATTGAACCCAAATAATGGAAAGTGTCTTTCTTGGGGGCCACCTGACCATCTAGCATCTCCCTCTTCGACTGCGGTAGCACTAACACCTCATATACTCTGTTTTAGACTTACTAAGTCTAAAACCCTTTGACTCCAAAGCGTGTCTCCAAGATTATAATTTCTGGTTCACTCCTATTCTGCTCTCATCCACTAGCATCACATCATCTGCAAAGAGCATACACCAAGGAATGTCCCATGTAAGTCTGTGTGATCTCATCCATCACCAAAGTAAAAAAAAAAAGGATAATTCTCAAAAAGAAAAAAAGAAAAGAAAAAAAAGGATAGGGGAGGGAGAAGGTTATAGGAGATAGAGGGTGGGTTAATCTTAGCACTCCATCTTTTCCTATTGAGGATTAGGATTATCCTATCTTAGATCCTAGTACTGCATTCTGTTCAAACCTAGCAAACTGGATCTCCATATTTTTTTTAAAAAATTGAATAGCAATTAGTTTGGCATTGATTAAGGCCCTTTTTGTTTGGGTTGGAGCTTTTGGAAAAGCTGGTTGGTAGTTAGTTGAAAAACTAGCTGATGGAATTTGAATGTTGGCTTCTCTGCACACTAAAAGCAAAGCAGCTCTGCGTGAGCTCTGTCTGATGTTGCTTCATTTTTTAACTGCTTCTGACTCAGCTTTCAGAAGCAAGTGTTGAAGTCATTAGCTTAAAGTTGATATTTACACAATTCCTGGATGCCTCTATGGTCAATGCAGATGTTTCAATGGCCTCAGAAACATCAATAGCTGAAAATGACAGAGAGAAGCTTGAAAAGGTAAAGGTCATTAAATCCAAGTATGAGGCTAATACTGCTGCATTGCAGAAGGTACTGGAGAGATTTAATGAATCCGTTGCTCGGATCGAGAGGGTGGAGAATTTGGATATCAATATTCATCCTGTTTTTCTAAGAAAATGGTAAAGGTGATTTGTGTATGCACCAGACCGTATTCTTACTCCTTGGACCTTACCGTGCCATTTGAAAATGGTTAATTCGCTAGTAATTAGGTGATTGATTGCTTACAGATGTTTGTGTGTACGATGTTCTCCAGGTGTAATACTCTGAAAACACTCTTTTGTTGGATGTAATTGTATATTTATTTTGTTGCTATGTGAAATGTCATAGCAGTGCCATTTGCAGCATTTTCAGTGGTCTGTTCGCAATTAAAGTAAGAGTCAACAATAATCGTGTAACATTTTCCTCCTATATACCGCCCTGACTGCTATGTTACATTCTGTCGCCTCGTGTACGTAAATAACTACTTCTAAACCATATATTAGAATTGAAATAATAATGATGATGAAGGGGCGGCTTCTTCGCTCAAAGCTTCGGCCTCGGATCTGGTCCTCGTGTATTTTCCTTCCTAATCAACGCCTCTTGGGTCAGCGACATGACGAGCTGAGCATTCAGCAGTAGGATTACAATCATTTCGGTCGTAACAACGGCCTACACAAACAGAGTCCAATCTTCTATCGAAAGATATAAAGTGCATACCTCTCCTTGCCGGTTGAACATGCGCCCGGTAACGAAACCACGGCCACCGTGGGCAGATGGGCTCTCGATCTGTGTTCAAGGAATACAAGAACAACATCGGTACAATGCGCATTGAAAGCTCTCTTTTTTTAACATCCATATCAACTGCAAGGAACAAATCAAGAGCTTACCGCGTACAGCAACCAGTCGTCAGCCTTAACAGGCTTGTGAAACCAGATCCTGCATAATAGTGAGACACAGCATTAGGGGCAAACAAGAAGTTGCTAAGAGACGCATGTGGCGATCAAATCAAAAATATTGATTGTAAGGTTACTGGAGCTTACGCGTGATCAAGACTGAGCGAGTATGTCTTCAAACCCTTCTCTCGATGAGGATTCAGGCTGACACCAGAATACAGCAGATCCGAAGCATATGCTACAACACATCTGAAGTATCCCACAAATAACTTTATGCCAAAGTCATTCTAATGTATAAGTGATTGAACAGGGATCAAAGACAAACCTGTGCAGAGCTTGATCATTTGAAAGCGTCCCTCTGGCTTTAAACCAATAGTTTAAGCTGAAAAAGAATTACATGCAACAGTGAATCAGAGAAAATATACCGTGCATGCATTAAGACTAATAAAACGTTCCTACAGTTAGGCCAATGTAAATAAAAGGATGTGAACATAAATATGAATGGGCTGTGCTTAGGGAAAAAATGGTATGCCAATACCTTGGTTTGTTTAGAGATGCTGAATCTTCACAGAACCTAAATTCTATAGGCCAAGGAACAAATTTTTTCTTGGCAGCCGAGTTTCTATATTGCCTGCAGAGGACGAAACAATCAAGATTCAAGACTCTGCCCACAGTGGGTTTAAGGAATCGAAGAATATTAAAATTTCTGTAAATTGATTTAATATCTGATGTCCTAGATATGATATACAACTTGTTGCATCAACTCAAAAAGAGAGATCCATTCCAAAAATTAAAGCACATAAGAATCATGTTCTTTTAACAGCACAAATGGAGTGCCCTATAAGGCTATATGGTTAAATGATGCAGAACCTGAGAAAAAATTAATTTATATTTATGCTAGGGAATTACATTGGGACACGTGGATCAGTAAGATCCCTATCTCGTATCTCCTCCAAATTCAGGAGCTGCGTTCAAATGATTATTAGTGATCCGTTGTTTCTTCTGCAGATATCTAACTAAAGCGAGAAAAATACTAGCCTGTTCTGGAGGAGGAACGTCAGGCATGCTTGCAGCCTGATGCTCAAAACCTGCTTCTGGCTTCTGAAACAGAGTCGATTGAATATATAGTCAGATCCCATTCCGCTTCTTTACACTGACATCATGATATTAGCTATTTGGAGTTCGCACATATCTCAAGCTAGCAGATCTAGTTGGACCACAAAGCATACTTGTCCATGGATCATACATTAATGCCTTAATATAGTTATACACATAGGATGATGCTGATTGTCTGCTGATAAGGATTCATCCTAAGTTTATGTTTTTTTTCCATGAACTTCGATTTTAGTAGGTTTAGCTATGTGGTGGAATAACTTTCCTGTTCTAGTTCTAGAAGGATTAATTCCAACATAACAGTTTGGACCAGTGGTAAGTGCTTCAGTTTAAAACAAGCAAAGAATCAGAAAATGACAGTCATCTGGCATGCAGTATAAATGATTTAAACTATTCACTGAAGATTCCAACTTTAATTGTTTACAAAGGTCTCACAAGGATAATCACCTGGAAAGAAGCAATCAAAGTGAATACAACTTGGCCTTTCTGCTTTGCCTCCACTTTTCTGGTGGCAAAGCTGGATCCATCACGTACCCGATAAACTTGATATATAATTGGCACTACATCAGAGGACGAATAAAAAAACAGCGAACATCAAATTTTCTTGTTGAATAGGAGTAAAAAAAAAGGATGG
Source organism: Zoysia japonica (assembly GCA_001602275.1). NCBI lineage: Eukaryota > Viridiplantae > Streptophyta > Magnoliopsida > Poales > Poaceae > Zoysia > Zoysia japonica. Next base: position 1,881,491 of record BCLF01000056.1, on the reverse strand, counting down.
CACATTAAGGATCCCCACTTCCAAGATTATAAAGAAGCTATAGACTGATCGTAGGGTCTTCAGAATGATGGAATTGTTGCAGGTGTAAAATATTGATATTACAATAAATAATAAGAATATAATAAAATATCCTAAATATTTATTCTTGATTAAAATCCACCTAGTTCCTCCTAAATTGGTAAAAAAAATTTGTATATATCTGTTGTTTTCAAATTACTGTTGTCCTGCCAAATTAATTTTGATAAAAGGGGCACTGCACACAAGTTTAAAGAATCTTACAGTTATTGTCTCCAGCAACAATAAATATCGCATGCAAACTATGCACCAATTTTAGACTGCCAACAGTCTTGGACGCTGCTGCTAGTGCCTTCATGAGGATCAAATGCAGCAATGGTTAAGACATCTGAAAACCTTCAGCAAGATCCCAACATAATACTAGAAGGAAATATATTAGATATATTTAACAGCAAGAAAAAGAAAGATTCATTAAATGTCTCTTGCTCTGAATTCAGATGCATTTCTACATTTTTTTTCGAAATAAACTGATGATTAGCACAAAAGAGAGAATATAACTGATTTCAAATAGACATCATTTCGAATTCAAATGAATACCTACAGGTGTCCTCTGATCATTTAATCTTACTAGACTATTGAAACATAAGCAGTATATTTGTTACTGTATTGTTGGTTACATCAAGATGTTTTATACATGACCTGAAAACCAAATGTCCAGAAATCATGCTTAAGGAAGTAAGTCCAGAAATCATGTTTAAAGAAGTAAGTTTCCTTTCATGTTTAACGAAGTTACCTTTCTGTCATTCACAAATTTCTACTTGAAGGTAAAAGGTAGAAGAAGGCTCATTGAGAAAATAAAGTAGTAAATACAGATATTTGTCAGATTAAGATGCAGAAAGGAAGAGAGGGAGGTTGAGAAGTGCCTGTCCAATGAACTGCCCACCAAAAACTTGCCTAAATATAGGAGCTTCTGGCAAAGTAAACCCATGGAAGATATCAACCTAATAAAAATAGACAAATGATAGGTAAGAAAGACAAATGAGTTGAGGTGGCAAAATTCTCATGTTCTTACTTTTAACTTTAAACCAGAAAGATGATGATGATGATGCAAAACTGAACCGTCAAACCTATTAGATTTGTTTCTTGTAATACGGAATATAATGTGAATCAAAGAAGATGACTAAGGTGATCTAAATTTGAAATTGAAACGATAGTGAAAAAAATCATGCTTCTTAAATCCATTTGGTGCAAACTGGGACTTGATAAAATTGTAAGAGTACGAGAACTACAAAATTAAGGTGTTAGAGCATCTAATAGCGCCAATACATGATCCAACTGTAACATCATACACACTGTATGCATTTAGACTCACCTCTATTGGTTCTAAGTGCAAAATTTGTTCTATCAATGAATGGGTTTCAGTTGTCCCCTCTGCATTCCATATCGTTTTAGGTTTTAGCAAATGCCCATATTGATTGGGCAATATGAAGCAGGTCAGCTGCAAGATATGGATACTAATAAGCTCATGCTAATCACAGAAAGCATTCCTTCAACTACGAAAAGTGTCAAGTAAAAAAAAATGGAAATGTCAAATGGATACCTTTGTTAGTGCGACAACATATACTTGGTGAATGGAACTATTTGTCCCTGCAAAATAATACAAAAAAAAGTAATTAAAGAGGTTCCTAAAGGTTACAGGATGTATTAGATATTAGTTTCGAAAAAAAGAAATAAGAAATAATGATTTAGATATCACCATAAAAAAGATGCTAGGATATAGGAAGAATCTTACCATAACTAAAGTAGTCGTACTTATTTAACACATAACATAGACGGTCCTCTTCTGCATTTGTCGGTGCAGAAACTTCAGCCTTCAAAACAATGAGAATATTGTTGAAGTAAATCCCCCAAAAAATTACTGCTAAGAATAACATCAGCCTCTGTCCCTATTCCCTTTACAATGTATCACAAAGGTACATGTAGATGTAGCATAACAGATGCGAAAAACGAATAGTGGAGTGAAATGATAAAAACAGCAACAACAAAGCGTGAGAAGTTAAAAAAAGAATGAAAATAGGGGGAAAATAGATAATAAAGGGCAGTCTAATGCGTGTAACTCCAGCTTGCGCAGGGTACGGGGAAGACTACATGCACCATGCTTCTTTTTTTTTCTAGGGCATGTCTCTTTACTTCAGCACAGAGAGTATATGTATCGTCTATGCAGTATAACCACATTGGAACAATAGTTTCAGTTTTTACCTGACCATCCAATATGATATAAAGGCCATCGACAGGTTCACCTTCACGAGCGACATAATCACCAGGACCTGCAAATAAGTACAAGCATCAGAATAAAAATAAGATTGGTTTGAGAAATAAACACACATCAGATTGACTCCACACCACATTCGAATGTGAGATCCTACTAGACAGTAAACACTCCATTCAAAAGGGGAAAAAATTGAACGAGGCGCCAGGGGTCAAACAAAGATACATTATGAAGTCATCCTGTACTAGCTAGCACGGCCGAAAATAAAAAACAACAACATCACCTTGCATTGACGAGAGCTCCCACGTTCGCGTTGGCGTCCTATTTTCAACTTAATCTTGTCCGTAATAATACAAGATACAAATTCGCAAGGCACATGTTCCGAGCTACGGACAAAATAAAGCACACAATTCCACTAGGCGACAACCCGTCGTGAGTTGTGACGACACATCGGAGCATGAGCGACCCTCCGCGCGCAAGCAGGAAACATAGCACTTACGATCAAAACAGAAGTTCCTGCCTATTTGCCTCAAACACGAAAACCGGTCAACTGAGCGATCAATCCAGAGCGGCGCTCGCGGCCACCACCGGGGTCCGGGTTAGGTACTAACCGTAGTGCTTGACCTGGACGGCCTCGGCGATCCTGCGGATGGAGGAGCCTGGGAGGCACTGCAGGAGGGGCACCTGCCCCAGAAACTCCGTCACTGCACACCAATGGCAAGCGCAGCCCAGATTAGCCAGAATCGCTCCCGGGCTTTGTGGGGTCCGCGCTGGCGCTGGCGCGGCTTTACCTTCTTCCCGATCCATCGGCGGCGGCAGTGGCGAGTGCGGGGACGGGGGAGCGATGCGGCGCGCTGCGTCGGGGGAGGACGCGGACAAGCGAACCTCATCGGGTTTAAAAAGCTGCGGGAAGAGATGGGTTGGGTTGGTTCGTACGCGTCAGGCTCCGAGGCTACCTTCCAGCAGTTTGGTTAACTGAAAAGCTGACTCACGACGGAGAATTGATTGTTAGTTTTTTAATATATATATTTAGTTTTTTTTACATTAAAAATCAGAAAAACAGTTTTAATTTTTAATTTATTTTTTAAAAATCAGCTTTTCAACATTTTAAAATTAACTTTTTAAAATTTTATTCGTTTCAGTTTTTTAAGTTTTTTCGCTGGAAAAGTGGCATCAGACTCGGACTCGGGCGGGGGAAGGAGACGACGAGGTCAACAGAATAAAACTGGAAGCCCGCGATTCGTGCGCGTCGCTTTTTGCGAATCGGATGCGGGCTGGTGTTGGACCCAGATGCCGGGATTCCAGCCTTTTCCAGGTGCAACTGGACTTGGGACTCGTGGTTCTGGGTTTTGTTTTCATGCCGGTGGGCTGAGCTGAATACCGGCTTATTTG
>BCLF01000056.1:1809872-1872325 GCA_001602275.1 Zoysia japonica | reverse complement strand
AGCCGGCGCCGCCCTCGGTGCGTTGCCACCTCGCCCGCACGGCGCACCCCACTGCCAGGTCGGCCTTCCTCTATTTTTCTATGTCCGGTGGCAGAGTGGAAAAAACTCTAAGGGTATAAATCTGCGCAGCTAAGGGATTCTTCGGTGACGATGGCGGCGGCTGTGCCGCGAGCTCGCTGGAACCCTAAAAATTACTGAATGCAATGAACTGATTCGCACTGAGGGGAAGAAATTACTGAAGAAACCAAAGAAAATTACCGTAGAGGGAAAAATTGCAGACGGAGTCGAGAAATTACTGACGTGCTCGTAACAAAAAATTAATAAAGATAAGTTTATGAAAAAAGTTGGTCGGTGGGTTGCAGGCGCATGCCCGTCGGTTTTGTCAATTGACTTGGTCGTTAGCTGTTTAATTAGCTATGGGCAAATGTATGTATACATATCTATTATATATATATATATACATATATAATGTATATGTGTGTGTATATTCATGTCATTTTAAGTATTTTTTCAAACAAGTATTGTTTCATATGCATTTTTAGAACATTTTTAAATTTCTTTTTTGAGTTTAAATTCAAATTTAAAATTTAAGATAAATTATTTTTGATTGTTTGCTACTACCTCCGTCCTTAAATATAAGTATTTTTGGATTTAGTAAAAGTTAAACTTGTTTGACTTTGACCATTAATAATATAAAATTAATAATGTTTTATCATATATAAATCATGTTACTAGATTCTTCGTGAAACATACTTTCATAATATGTAATTTTTTATATCAAAAATTATTTAAATTTATAGATATTATTAGTCAAAGTTGATAAAGTTTGACTTTGACCAAACTCAGAAATAATTATATTTGGGGACGGAGGGAGTACCAAATTTTAACTATGTTTAATTCATGTCTTTCCAAGTATTTCTATATCAAAAAATATTTTACATATATTTTTTGAATTATTTTAAATTTTAAATTTAAAACATGTACTATACAACAATATTTCGCTGTTAAAATGGGTGTAGGGTACAAGATGGGAGGGCTGTACCCTACCACCTCAGCTCCGGCGGTCCACAAAAAATCCGCGCCGCCGAAAAACACGATTTGTGGTTCCGGCCATTTAGGTGTTGTTTGAATCCTGAGGATTTTAAGAATCCACATAAAAAAATCTTATAAATATCTAAATAAGAGGGTTTTTTGGAAGATCATAAAATTCTATACAATTTTATCTTTTATCAATAATATTTAAAAAATTACATAACTTTTAATATAAAAATATAAAGTTGCTAAAAATTTATTTAATGATAAATCTAAAAAATATAATTTTTATATGTTAAAAGATTATTAATTATATATTATTAGTGATCAAAGTGATAAAAATTTGACTTTTGATTAAACTTGAAAATAAAACGGATGGAGTACTTCTGTTTGAAGGACGGGTCGGCGCGCGTGTCCTGGCCAAAAGGCAAGGGTGAGGTGGTACGTCGTTGACCAAGCTTCTTCACTTCCAACTTCTAATTACTAAAAGAAGTTAATTAAAAGAGTTCAGTGATGCATCACTGGGAAACCAAGCAGCTGATGCAAGCTCAGGACCACTATTAATCCTGTGATATTGCACAGCTTAGCTTGTTCACAAAATGCAATGCAATACTTTTAGTTATATTAGTCTACATACAATATATTGATACATCGTCCTTGCAAAAGCATCATTCCTCGATCACAATCTCCATATCCATGTCAGATTCTCTACTTCTGCGACCAATAGCCTCACCATCAGCAAGCTTCTGCAAGTCAACAACAGAAAGCTGATCAAGCCATCTGACAACGTGGTTTGCTGCTTGGAGCTCATAGGCAGGGTGTCGGCTTGCAACTGCCACACAGCTTATCCCAGCATTATGTGCAGATTCAATGGTCAAGTTTGAGTTACCAAATACAAGACAAACATCTGGTTCAAGACCAATTTGCTCCGCTGCAATCTCAAACATCTCACCATCTGGTTTCCCTTGGCAGAAATCCTCTAATGCAACTATAGCATCAAAATAGCCCTGTAGACCAACTGCTCTGATTCCTTCTTCAATGCTTGACCGTGTCCGAGTAGTAGTAATTGCTACTGGAATGTCAAAATCCACAAGGGTGTTCAAGAAATCAAGAACACCTGGTTGCAGCTGGTAGTACCCACCCCGGAGGGTTTGATATATTAACTCCTTGCGTGCTGCTAACCTTTGAATTTCCACTGGATCTTCTGACCAGCATAAGACTTCTGATATAGCCTGATCAGTTCTCATCCCCTCAATTTGCTTTAGCACTGCATCTGGAGGGAAAGACTTCGCCTCTTCGAGTGATAGAATATACCAAACCCGGGGCTCCAAATCCAGATCATCATCTTCCACAACAACTCCTTCCCACTCCAAGATCACACCAAACCGGTTAGCATTTACCATTCCTTCCTTCTGTTTTTTCTTCTTTAAGGTTGGTCTTTTAGCAATTTCTGGCTGCGCCAACAGCCAGCTAAGGTTTTCAGGGAGTCTATAAACCAATTTGTAAAGCTCATATGCCTGGATGTTCCTTTTTATGTCTGTGGCATATGGTTTCAAACGTGCCCTCTTCATCCTAATGGCTTTTCCTAAAGACTTTGGAACTGAATGCATGGTAGGTGAAAAATATGGGTTATCTGGCAAACATTTTCCGATAATATTGTGAGCGGGCTGGTGGGAGGCTCCGAAAAAGCTCATACAAAAGATCATTCTTCCCAGATCTTATCTGACACTTGTACTGAAGTTTCAAGTTCTTCACAAAAAAAGGCCAGTTCAGTACATGTGTGATTGACTAATCAATGACCCCACAGAAATGACCCAAATTTACCTGCGTTAACAGCCAATCAGATGGCATAAAAACATAATGCATAACAAGATTACAAAAACACAAAAGGTAATGCAACATTAGTATCAAGAGACACATCCCTACAATTAACAGCTCAGTTTCAGTAGAATTCGCATTAGTGACAAATCTGCAAAAGAGGAAATATTTTCCTTTCACATGCTTAGCTAGCTAGATTGGTATAGGCATTTGATGTTTGTTAGCTAGTTGTTCCTCTTGCAGTAGAGAAAAACACATGTGCAGAGGAGGGCCCTGCTTCTATCAAGCATTCCTACAAGATGGCCGGTTACCGCACGAACTTACACTCCCCCCACCCCCCTCCACCCAAAAAAAAAATTGGATTAATTTGATACACGCCATTACAATTTTGTGAAATTTAAAATATGCCATTTAGGCCCACGTGTCGTGTCACTCTCTTGCAGGGCCCCATCTGTCATTGACACATAGATAACATATTTCAAAGTTTGCAAAATTGTAATGAGATAATCTAATTTGCCCAAAAAACATCGACCTAAGCAGAGGCAACTTCTTGAAATGATAATACCAAGTCATTCCGGAAATCTAGTTAGACATTACCGGATTGTACAGTGAACAATACCAATCTACTACTCCTATTACTGCACGAAATGTAGAGCATTACTATCGGCAATCTTGCAACAAAAACACTCCTTTCCTCCCCCACGAACATCAGCAAAGGAATACAAGAACCAAGGAGGAAAAGGAAAAACAGAGAGCTTCATCATAGCCCAGACAGAAGCTACTTTACAGAAGGGCCATATTGACCTGAGGAAGCAGAGGAGGACAAGCACGAGCAAGCATCATCCGAAGCGGGGAGTGGAAGAGGCGGCAATGCTAGTGTTCTCGTCCCCTGCGCTTCTCTTGAACGGTCACAATGAGCCTCAACCGGATAGACAAGGGACGAAGGGACACGGCCGGCCGCTGCGGAGTGGTGGTCTCCTCAGCCGCAATTCACTATGACAGGTGGGACCATATTAATCTGGGCTACTTGTCAGGGACAGTAGTGCGGGACTGGAAGGGATGGTGACGTTAGAACTTCCTTCCCCGATGGGCCGCGGCGTTGTCTATTCATTTCACTTTTTCTCGGGCGGCATGCGTACCACTGTCCAGTGTCCCTCGGCCCATCGAAGGACGTGCCAAGCCTGTTCCAGTTAATGCGACCGGTCGCCTTCACGGACAAATGGAAAAAAACGAAGCATACGTAATTTCTGAAAAATACTGCAGCTTTTTGAAAATAATAAGATACTAGTACTAAAAAAAACTCTTCTAAAAAAATGAGAGAAGAAAGATAAAAAATAATTCTTTTCCCTCTACGCTAGCCATTGGAAAGTGGTGTTTGTGCCCTCTACGCTAGCCATTGGAAAGTGGTGTTTGTGTGGTGAAAAATATAAAGTAGAATTAAGATCGAAAAATAGATGAAAATTAAAATTTAATAAAATAAAAAATAAACGATTAAATTTTTCTCTTTCTAAATTAATTTCCCAATCCTATTCTCAATTCCAACGCCCAACCGACACCGAAGTGGAATCCCCACACACTTCTATCGGCCGTCTCGCCCCAGACCAGCGCGCGTCCCTTTTCCTCCACGCGGCTGCCGATGGGGGCTCCGGCGGCAACCACCACCACCACTGCAGGTGCAGCCCCGACATCTGAGTCGGCGACCACCACCGACCAGAAGCAGCAGCAGACGTCCGACACGCCGCCAAAGAAGCGGAAGCTGGAGGAGGTGGGGTTTCACCACTCGCCGTACTACAAGATCAGAGCAACCGTTGCCGACCTCCGCGGCCGCTTCCTAAAGGTCCACCATTCAAAACCCTAAATGTTCGATTGCATTCAGCCATAGCAGTAGCAGAGGCGACAAACAGCTGGTAGCATGATCGCATTTCAGTGAAGCATGTAGAGACGTTTTGCTTGACGTAGATCGCAAGGTGTTTTTGCGAACGATGTTTCAAGGTAGTAGGATACTGCTGGCTGTACATGTTCTTGTTAGGTGAAGTATGTGTGTTAGGTAAAAAAACAGAGAGCTGAGGTTCATACTGCATACTCGTCCTTGGGCTGGTGATCTTTTTAATTTTGTTTTCTTTGCCACGGGAAATAGTGCATCATACTAAGTTGCTCGCAATAAAGCCGTAATCAGAGGGTCGAGATGGCGCTTAACTAACTTAGCAGGTTAGCGCACCATGTCTGCGTGCATTTTCATTATTGAGATGTGGTAATGCATTAGTACATTTTTTTCTCGAAAGAAAGAAAGAAAGCGGTTGCTATACGTCTGCCATTATTCAGGTTAAATAAGCAATCAGTTCAGCTCTGACATGTTTCACCTGTCCTCGTGAAGGTCTGCCAAACAACTGATTCCCAAAAGAAAGGTTCTGCTCTTGAGATCTTGAAAGGTAAGGGATCAGTTCATGATTCTAGAACAATATGTGCAAAATCACAGTGCATTTTAATTAACTTCTCACAGTCTTTAATGAAGATATTTTTAGCACTGATTCAAATTTAACCTTTTCTCTAGTCTATCAGCATTTGTGGAAAGTCATATTGCTCACTGTGAGTTGTGACACTAGCAAGAAGCATCTGTTGGGGCTTCTTTTTTTTTTGTTCCGTTCTTTTCAAATTAACAGGATGATTCTTAATGTTGCTGATATATATGTGATTCTTTAAAAATGTTGGTATCATTCAATGGCCTTCCACTTGATAAAAAACCCACTAATGTTTCTATTAAGGTATGGAATGAAATATATATGCCTGTGTTTGAAATGTCCTGCAGCACTACATATGTATATAACCTTTCATTTGGATTTGCTGGTTTTGGCTGTGGAATTAATAATGAAATTCCTGATAATTTGTTTTATCCAAGTGCGGTAGTGTGCTGCTTCCTTTCAAAATGCATATGAGAAGGGATGGAATAGTGCCTTAGAATGATTTTACATGTATGGTTAATTGTTCATGTATGTGCATTCATTCAATGACATTGTTCGGGGCAACTGAGTCTAACTTCTGGCCTCTGCTCAACTTATATTTCACAGAGATAAAATTTATCATGCAATTATCCAAGGAAACACGTCTGGATCTCTATTCTGCTTTTGAGCCTGGGAAACCAGCATGGATACCACGAAACACTTCTGAGGATGAACCTGCTGGGAAAATCAGCTCTACAGAGAAGAATCAAGCTCCTCCGATAAGCCTGGCTGGAAAGTCTATGCAGAATTCAGGTGGGAATATGCCACTCAAGCCTGGTAACCTTCAGGCTGTAGGACAGAAGTTAGTACCACAAGTGGAGATCAAGAACGAAGCCAGAACAAGTAAGGTAACAGATGACACAAAGCAGCCGAGCAGAGTCCTGCAAGGGTCTTATGTTATCGGTGGGTCTCCCATTGGCTGCAACTTTCTTATGTGGCCTGGAAGTGAAGTAGCCTACTACGGCTTGACGAAAGCAGAGTGGTTGGCTCGTCAATCTTCAAAATGAAATTCCACAGTCTTTTCTTAGCAATATAACTTCTACTGGCACCTTAGATCTTCAGAGGATAGTGTAGTTTTCCTAGCATCTGCTGTGATGTGAGTATACTACAGAACTGATAGTAAATGGGGATGGACTAGAGAACTGATAGTAAATGGGGATGGCTTTTGTTGCCGTGCAGAAGCGACCGGCGCTAAAATATCGAAATATTTTGTACTAGCAGTATGTCATTATGTTATTATATGTCTCCGGTTCAGAAGTGGGGACGAGGAAAAGCACATGATACGTTGATCTTGATGATTGTTCAGTGCTCTCCTCATGTTTTTCCCCTTCCAAACCTTGCTTCACATTTGGACCGTCTGGAGCTAAGTGGAGGACAAATTGTTTTGCGAACTTGTATAGGTGCCGTTCCAGTGCTATTGGCATCTGTTTTCTTTTGCTATTCTGCAGCATAATTGAGCATCAACTCAGGTTGCTATTCGAGGTTTCTACTAGCTCAGTCTGCTCAGAGCCTAAAGGCCTGTGTAACAATTTTTTTAATAGCTGTACTGGACTATTATCGTAATAATTTCATTCTGAATCTTTTGTATCCCTGTTCATTAGTGATATAGAGTAGCTGAAAGTCTCTTCTGTTTTCTTATAAAAAAAAGGTATAGGGTGTGTACAGTTCCACTTCTTTTAGCTGGTTGTGGATGTGGCTCCTGTAGGCACAATGCATTTTGCTGTAGCCAGCCACAACTGCAGGTCAAACAAGTTCAAGCGAACACAGCCATAACGGATTGCTGGGTACAGTAGAACAGTAGAACACCTTACCATTGTCCTCGGAGCGTGTTGGTGTGGTCGGTGTTGAGGCAGGAAACATTCTAAGGCCAATGAAACGGGCCTTCAAAGCCGGAAGGCGCGATTGGGCCCTCACGGCAGCGAGTCCGGCGACCGCAACAAGAGGCCCAGTATTCCAGAGACGTCTGCGCGCGACGACGACGTCACCTCCTCTTTGTTGCCCGGCACAAGTGAAACGCCTATTTAACTGTGCGCCCGGCTTAGCTCACCTCTTCCTCCCCTGCTCCTTCCGCATTTTCACCCAATTCCATTTCCATCCCCGGCTCGGCTCCGGCGGCGCATCACGCAAGCCCGACCCCGCCGGCGACCTCGCTTCGGGGGTCCCTGATCGCCCGCTGCGTCGCGTGTTCATCTCGGCCGCCGCCGCAGCCGCTGGCGCCACCGCAGCCGCCCCCGGCTCGCCCCGTGGGTGGGTTCCGATCCGGCCACGTCGGGCGACATCTCGTCGCGCGAATACTAGATTCTTCGCCGCCGTGGAACGACGCTCCGAGCACGTAGGTGAGTTCCCTCTATTGGGCGACGCGAACTCCGTTGGTCTCGATGGTTGCTTTGCCGACGCGGCGTTCCAGATTCACCATGCCGTCTCCGTCGAAACCCTAGATGCGCAACTCCTTGCGTCGCGTCTGGGCCGCGATCAGAGCGATTAGGTGGTTGGGCTGGGTTTTGAACTCTCCTAAGTAGGAATCTCGGGTCAACTACTGCCGCGTCATTGTGGATTGAGGCTCAATCAGATGTTTGATTGGTTCATCACGAGCATTTTCTAAAAAATCGATGATGAGATATGCGAACTTGTTTAACTTATCTTGCTCCGATCAGGGATTTTGAGACTTACACAAAGGCATCCTGGTGGAAATGAGGGGCTACGAGTATGAAACCGGTGTAAGCTTCACCCTTTCACTCTTCATTCTGTTTATTTTCGACCATTTAGGGTCCATAAAAACAGTAGGAATCACAATGTCTGTGGGGATTAATACGCCATGGGAATGTAGTGTTGGTTAGTTGAAGGAAAAACCGAGAGAACACTTCGTTTGCTTTTTTGAGGTAGATTTATTAGTTCTAATTTCTAAATATAAGAAGAGGGGCTATAGAATTTGGCAATTAGGAATGCTCCTTTTGCTTCATAATGAAAACAATCATTTTTAGGGATAATTTCTAAATTTCTATATAAATGAAGAGGGGCTATAAAAATTGGAAACTAAGAATGTTCCTTTTGCTTCATAATGATAACAGTTATTTTTTAGGGTTACCATCGGGCACTTGAGGATGAATATGAAGATGAGTACTATGGTCAAGATGAGTATGAAGAGGAAGGTTCAGGTGCTGGGGAGGAGTATGTGGAGGAAGATCCTCCACAGGGGCAGAAGGAGATACTTGAATTGAGAGAACGACTGAAAGAGCAGATCAGGCGGAAGGCGCTGGCTGCTGGTGCCAGCACAGCTAGCCAGTCATCTTCTTTGCGTGATAGAGTACCTCCAACCAGAGACAAGTATGTAGGTTTAATTTGATTAATGTACCTTTTCCACATAACTTAGCAGAATATTTTTGTTCTTTGTAAGAAATAACTCTTTGAGCTGATGCCATTCAAAAGGTTCAAATTTGCCATTGTCATTTATCTAAAATTCTTGAATGTATGTAACTTTTTTCCTTGTAGATTTGGCTCCTTCTTTGGGCCGTCCATGCCAGTGATTTCTCAACGAGTTATTGAAGAAAGAAAATCATTGAAAGAACTGCACAGTACAATTGCAAAAAATCCAAGATCTTCTAGAGTATGAAATACTACAGCAAATTATTATAATCTCTGAATCAATATTTGAATTTAATAACCATAGTTCTTTTGATCTTTGTAGAGGGATGTTCCATCATCATCAAAAGTGCAAAGCAAAGGAAATGGACTCCAGCTCAAACAAAAGATTGTCAATGAGGTATAAGAATTTATATTCACCGCATTGTTTGCATGTTGTCTACACTCAACCTGAATTGATGTATTCACAATGTAGCAGCTGCACTTTGCAGGCAAAGAAGAAGGCCGAGGCACTTAAGGATAACCGTGATTATTCGTTTCTACTCTCAGATGATGCTGACCTTCCACCCTCTCCAAAGGGGAAGCCACCAGCCAGACCTTCCTTGAATCAAAAATCTGGTGAGTTTAAATCTTTGATTCTGTGAAAAAAGTATTCCCCTTTTTATGAAAATGCTGATTACTAATTCCTTGATGAAGATCGTGAGGCGATGTGTTCAGCAGTAAAGAGCAAGGCATCAACAAGTCAACCTGAACGGTTGTCAAATGGATACAGCTCTAAGAATACACAGTCAGCTCAAAGGCATGCTGAAGCTAAGACAGATTCTCTGAGAAAGGATGCTTTGTCAAATAGAGAAAGGGTTGTTTCACATGACAAGGAGAGGATACACAGTATTATTAGAAATGGATCCAACCAAGCCAGTGCAAGCAAAATTACAAGCCAGAAATTTTCAAGCAAGGGTTCTATTGCCACTAGACATTCTTCAAAGGATGTGGATGATTTGTCTTTAAGGAAGAGCAATGTGCTCTCGAGGCACCATTTGTCAGAGGCTGGGAGACCTCAATCGTTGCAAAGCCAGAGGATGCCTGCATCTGATCACAGACCACAGCATGCTTCCTATGATCAGAGGTCGCATAAGTCAATGCAGCGGATGCCAGAGCAGTCATTGCAAAGTCGAAGGCCACAGCAGATATCTCAGATTCAGCGACCACAGCAATCATTGCAGAGTCAAAGGGTTCAACAATCAATGCAGAGTCAAAGGCAGCATCAATCCTCACTTATCCAGAAATCACAGCCCTCTCAAAACCACAGATCACAGTCGCATAGGCCTCAAACGTTGCAAGGGCAAAGGCCTATTTCTTCACAGGGTCAGTATTCGGAGCAAAGAAGAGCTCAGTCGAACGATCGAGTAAAACTTATGGAACGGCAGATCCGGCCTCCTTCAAAGCTTTTGGTAATATGCGTGAGAAAATGTAACCTGTGCAGTGTTTTTTTATAACATAATGCTATATGCCATAGCTTTATCTTCTACAAGGGTGGAATCTTGACCAGGATTTCTGTTATTTCTCATTTGTTTCTTCATTTTTGCCACTCTTTGCGCCCACAGCCTTCTCACCCAGTCTCTTCCAATGGAATTCGAGATGATCGTGCAAAGAAAAAGCCAGTGGCGAAAAGGCCATTTGACGATGATGATGAGGAGGAAGACCCACTTGCAATGATCAGAAGTATGTTCAGGTACTGTCCTTGGTAAACTTGTTGTACCTTTTCATCATTTGTTGTCCAGATCGGGTCAATGTTATCGAGTAGTATGAGAGTATCTACCTCTACATACATCAGTTGTCATGTTGTACTGAAAATGGTTGTCAAACTTGGCAAATATTCTATTTATAAATTTAATTAATGCTGCTTCAAAATAGTTGGTCTTTAATTTTGGCCTCCTCTTCAGGTACGATCCTAGTAAATATGCCGGCAGAGATGAAGATGATAGTGACATGGAAGCAGATTTTGCTACTATAGAAAGGGAAGAAAAAAGAAGGTATGAATTTTCTCTATTATTTTACTGTGACGTCGGTGGAAGTTGAAGTAGCCATCTTGATAATTAATGATATTTCGTGGAAGTGTCAAGTGTAGTACAATAGTATACTCCCTCCGGTACGAATTACAGGTCGTTCTCGCCATTTGCCAAAAGTTCATAATAATCATAATAATGGTCGTTTTACAAATTTGCTAGCCATTTAGATGATTCTACCCCTGCTTTATTTCTCTAGGAGCACGATACTAGCCTCTTCGTATTTTGGGTGCCATTAATTTTGCTATGCATGCAAGAATTAACTAACCACACACCACATTCAAGCATTACTCCCGAGTGTTGCTTCAGCTTCAACGTTCCTTGGTGAGAACCAGCAATGCTTCCCAATCCCCACCGGCATTTCTTCCTCACCTTTTTCCTCGGCATTGTTTGCGGCGTGTCTCTTGTGCGACTTGTTACGGAGCGAGAGCTGAGCTTGCTCCGAGGCGAGAGCGCAAACAGGAGCAGCAGGAATCTACGTGGATGAGTTGCTAATTGATATGGACCATCTCGCGTTACTGGCCTACGACCAGCGTCATGGAGAAAACAACACGCTTCAAAAAAAAATACTAGCAGCAAAAAAAGTTGCACAAGGCATCGAATTCACGAGTTGCTAATTGATTTGGACCATCTCGCTTTACTGGCCTAGGACCAGCGTCATGGAGAAAACAACACGCTTCAAAAAAAAAATACTAGCAGCAAAAAAAGTTGCACAAGGCATCGAACTCGCGACCTGTTATTAGAATGCAAGGTGAGATCTGAGGCAGTAACCAATTCGTTGGAGGGGGGTATTGATTGAGTGCGCCACTCGGCTCTATTTAATATGGGCAATTTAGGAAACAAACTCACTCTTTAATCACGACTTGGTATGCACAATCCTGTCCAAAACGACCTGTAATTCGTACCAGAGGGAGTACTTTATATGTAATCTTTTGCACTGGTTTCACATCTAAAGCAGCCAAGATAATTCTTAGGAACACAATGAGCAGTTTGGTTAGTTTGGGCTAATTATTGTGTCATTCAATTCCATGCTATGGACAAGTTCCTGTGCTGTTGTACATTCATGTTCAGAGACCAGTGGTACATCATTCACATATGCTCTTTCAAACATGTGATCTTTGAGTCTTACTTGTGTAAATGTCATCTGTGTTGCTTTACTTTTCTTCTTGCTCCTTTTGAAGTTATTTTCCTGTTTCCTTTTTAGCGCGAGGATTGCAAGGCAGGAGGATGAGGAACAGCTTCGCTTGATTGAGGAAGAAGAGCGACGTGAGCAGGAGAGGAAGAGGCGAAAGATGGCACATGGCCGATAACAGCCGATTATATATCTCATCTCTGGCTACCATCATTTGAAGCTCGTACAGAAGCTGTGTTCAAACAGCTCAGCAAGTGGCAGGCAATTCAGATGGGCTGGTGCGTTGCAGATGACAGCCATCGCTGCCATGCAGATTCTCCGGAGACAAACCAAGAAAAACGGCAGGTGGGCAACGCGGGCATATCTGGTGCGTAACTGAAGGATAACAAATCTTAGTGATTCTATTGATAAGCTGACATGGAATTGCTCTTTTGGGGTGAACAGATGTTGAATTTGCAGCGTTGTGGCGCCCCATCACATTGTTTGACTGTACATGATTGCTCAGTATACTGATTCTTTCTGTTAGCAACCTTTTAGGATACCAATCCAAATTTCATCCTTTTTTGAATTTGTTTGGATGTAGCAGGTAGTTTTTTTTTTTCCGGCAGCCTTTGTTTTGGGTAATTTTCGCTCCATCTCTTTTTTTTGGAAATACAGTTGCTTGATTGGTTTTTGTAGAACCTGTACATTTGGCGTTGCACTTTTTTTATGCCATGCATTCACACAACCCAACAAGGGCTAGGTCGGTCACGAGGCTCCCAAACTGGGCTGTTGACGACGAGTGCGAGCCGCCAAAAAACATGCTGGGTCTGCACTCCCGCGACAACACGACGGCGCGGGTATTGGACATAGTGCTCGTCTCCACGAAAAAAGACTGCATCCGGCACGGCAGCTGCTGATGACGCTGACGGGCACTGGCGGCAAGTGCGCGGCTTATAGCGTGCCTAAAGGACGCGAGCCAAGTCCAAGCCTCGCCATATCCCCGGTGCAAACGCCCGCTCTCGCGGCAGGCAACCGCGCCAGCGCCGTGAGCAGCGGTAAACACGGCTCGAAACGGGTCCATCGATCCTCGGAGATCTGCGTGCTGGCCGCAGCCTGTAAGACCGGTGCTGTGCAAAATTGTATAGTACAGAGCTTCGCGAGATGTTCCAAAAGTGCTCGATGCTGAGAACCCGAGGGAAGGGTACAAGCCGCGGGAGGACACGGCACGGAGGGGACTTTCTCTCTCTTCGCTGCTCCAACGATCGGTGTGGTGCGTGACAGTTCCCCGCGCCGTGACTAGGCCGGCGCGCGGCTCGCTGGCTGACTTGGGCATCAGACGAACGTCAATTTGCCTGCCTAATGGAGAGCTAGAGCGAACGAGGCGCCAAGTAAACTAGCAGCGGATAGCGTGAAACCGTCGCGACGTTGAAAGCTTTGGACTTGTTGGCACTTCGCAAGTCATTTTCCCCTTCGTCAGCACTTAGCCGCTGTCGCATTGCCGTCCGCGCTACAGCAGCAGATCATCCGGTTTGGTGATGCCATATGTCACTGCTGACCAACCCCATGGGGCCAGGACAAAATCGTCACTAAAGATCTTGAGATTCTACTTGTTATTGGAAACAAACAATTCAAATTTTGCTACAGATTTTACTAGCTGCACCTTTCAAAATTAACAATCTCACAGTCTACTCTCTTATAGTTTTTGTCAAATTTTATCTCATACCATACACAATCTTTAGTTCACAATCTCACAATCTACTTTTTTTCAACTTTTATATAATAACTTTTTACAATCTAACTTTTATATAAATTTTTATAATCTAATAAACTTGAATAATCTCTAGCGCAAATAAACACTCTTCGAGGCATGCGTCGGCTACCTCACGAAAAATCCCCCGCGATGCGAGACAATATCTCGGCCTGAAAATGGAACGGTTGACCATCGGGTTTGCTACTACAATCGGTGATCCTTTTTTCTACAGTTCACATGAGGACCATCACGGCGCCGCATTGACAACTGACTCGGCAGTCGACTGGCGACGATCCTCACCTGAACTGGAGGACACAACACAAGTTGGCTCTGATTTGGTTTTCTCCACAAATGGCGGCCGCAAGCGGTACTCGTGGTATATTTATAGCCCGCCAATGGCCACCGGAAGTAGTACTACTAATAAACCACACTTGAGTAGCTCAAATACAAAAAGCTTGCATGTCCAATGGCGGTTGCCACAGTGGAGTCGGTTGCCGTCGTGGCGGTTCCGTTCCCGGCGCAGGGCCACCTGCACCAGCTGCTCCACCTGTCGCTCCAGCTCGCGTCGAGCGGTCTGTCCGTGCACTACGCGGCGCCCGGGCCGCACGTCCGCCAGGCGCGCGCCCGCGTGAACGGCTGGGATCCGCAGGCCCTCCGCTCCGTCGAGTTCCACGACCTCGAGGTCTCGGCGCACGCGTCCCCGCCGCCGGACCCGGCCGCACCCACCGCCCTTCCCGTCCCACCTCATGCCCATGTTCCAGACCTTCGCCGCCGCGGCGAGGGCCCCGCTCGCGCGGCTTCTCAAGCGGCTCTCGGCTACCCACCGCCGCGTCGTCGTCGTCGTGTTCGACCGGCTGAACTCTTTTGCGGCGGCAGAGGCGGCGCGGCTGAGCAACGGCGAGGCGTTCGGGCTGCAGTGCGTGGCCGTCCCGTACAACATCGGGTCGCTGGACCCCGAGAACGGTATCCTGCGTGACCACGATCTCCAGTTCGTCCCCGTCGACGCCTGCATGTCCAAGTTGTTTGTGGACTTGATCTCCGAGGCAGAGCAGGACGAGCAGGGCGCGCCCGTCGCTGGCCTGCTCATGAACGCGTGCCGTGCGCTCGAGGATGAGTTCATCGACATCGTTGCCGCGCAGCCGGAGTTCCAAGGCAAGAGGCTATTTGCGGTTGGGCCGTTGAACCCGCTGCTCGACGCGGACGCTCGGACTCCGGGGCGGGCGCGCCACGAGTGCCTGGACTGGCTCGACACGCAGCCGCCTGCATCAGTGCTCTACGTCTCGTTCGGCACGACGTCGTCCCTCCGCGCCGAGCAGATCACGGAGCTCGCCGCGGCCCTAAAAGGCAGCAAGCAACGTTTCATCTGGGTGCTGCGCGACGCGGACCGCGCGGACATATTCGCCGAGTCCGGAGAGAGCCGGCACGCCAAGTTCCTGTCCGAGTTCACGAAAGAAACCGAGGGCCCGGGGCTGGTGATCACCGGGTGGGCGCCGCTGTTAGAAAAATAAACTTGTGCTGTGTCCCGTTGTGGTTGTTCAGTAGTTGTCCGAGTTTTCAGTGTCTGTAACGCGCCCAGCGCGAGTGTAGTTCACGTCCGCGTCGTAGTCTTAGTTTGTTGAGATCATGGCGCCTAGGGCGGCATGCTAATCCTGGCTTGTCGCGCGTCCAACGGCCAGGTAAAGGTCGTGTTTAGGACTATAAGAATGGGAATAAACGGTTTCATTAGCAGCGCATCAGGCTGTACTAGTTTCTCGTGTCCAAGTGTATTCGCGTGCGTTCTTTCGAGTTCACTCGCCGCCGATCAAGTCCGGTGAACTCTGACAAGTGGCATCAGAGCCGTTACGGTTCTAGGGAGCGATGGCCGACCGACGACAAGAGTCCCCGGCGCTCGACGGTCGCCGTGAATCACCATCTCCGCCGCCCCGTCGTCCTCGGACCCGTGGTGACAGGCGGGAGGTGGTGGTCGAGCGCGTGATCGAGAAGGCGGCGAGCTCCGTCGTGTACCCCGTCCTCACGCGCTCCAATTACACGGAATGGTCTCTGGTGATGATGGTAAACCTCCAGGCCGCGGGTCTGTGGGAGGTCATCAGAACCGGAAATGGGACATTCCAGGAAGATCGCAGTGCGCTCTCTGCGCTGCTGCGAGCCGTACCGCCGGAGATGCAAGCGGGCCTTGCCGTCAAGGAGACGGCCAGGGAGGCCTGGGCGGCGATTAGGGCGGTGCGAGTCGGTGACGACCGCGTGAAGGAGGCGAACGTGGCGAAACTTCAGCGCGAGTTCGGCGAATTGGCATTCAAACCGGGAGAAGCGGTGGAAGACTTCGCGCTGCGCCACACAACACTCGCGAACCAATTGCGGGTGCTTGGTGATGATGTAGCGGAGAAGGAGGTAGTCAAGAGACTCCTGCATTCTGTCCCCGAGCCATTGGAGCAAGTGGCCATATCGATCGAGACCCTCCTCGATCTGAATGCAATGTCAATCGAGGAGGCAACCGGTCGGTTGCGCGCAGTGGAGGAGAGGAAGAAGACTTCCTCGCCGTCTGCCGCGGCAACCAACGGGAAGCTCCTGTTGACGGAGGAGGAATGGATGGCGCGGTTGAAGTCGCGCGAGCAAGGCGGAGCCAGTGATGGTGGCCGAGGCCATGGGCGCGGCAGAAGCCGCGGCAGAGGTAGGGGACGAGCCGGTGGCGGGAATGAGCCGCGCCGGGCCGCTCCGGACGATGTTTGCCGGAACTGTGGCAAAACCGGCCATTGGGCCAGGCACTGCCGCACTAAACAAAGGAAGGAGGCCCAAGCCCATGTGGCTATCGAGGAAACCTCGCTTCTTCTGGTCGAAGCTGATCACAACGGGCAGATCCAGTCGGAGGCGCGTCGGAGCGGAGCTCCGCCGGCGCCGATTTCTCCGTCTGAGCCGAAGGTGGTCTCTGTGACCTCGCCGACGAGTGCTCCCCTGCCCGTGGCGGAAAGGCGTGCGCTTCTTTCGGAAGGAGGTCCACGCGCAGTGCATCTGGAGGAGCTGAAGGCCTTTGCAAACCTCGGGGTCGAAGGCGATGCCTGCGCGAAGCGGTGGGTCATCGATACAGGTGCGTCCAACCACATGACTGGAGTTCGCTCTGCTTTCTCTCAACTAGACACAGGGGTACGTGGCACTGTCAGGTTTGCAGACGGCTCAATTATTCAGATCGAGGGCTGTGGCACTATTCTGTTCAGTGGCAGAGGTGGTGAGCACATTGCATTCTATGATGTCTATTACATCCCAAGGTTGAAGACCAGCATTCTTAGTGTCGGGCAGCTAGATGAATTGGGTTTCAGCACCACGGTGGAAGGGGGAGCTTTGAAGATCCGTGATCCGGAGAAGAAACTGATCATGAGTATTCTCCGAGGTAACAACCGCCTCTATGTGTTAGATGCAGCACCAGTGCAGCCTGTGTGTTTATCAGTGCAGGGGGAGAGTGAAACTTGGCGCTGGCATGCTCGCATGGGGCATCTGAACTTTCCAGCGCTGAAGAAGCTGTCTAGAGGAGAATGGGTGAGAGGCCTGCCTCAAATTGCTCAGGTGAACCAGCTCTGTGATGGGTGTATGGCTGGAAAACAGAAGAGACTACCATTTCCAGAGCAAGCAGCATACAGAGCCCAAGACCCCCTGGAACTCGTTCATGGTGGTAAGAAGTATTTTCTACTGCTTGTTGATGACTTGAGTAGATATATGTGGATTCAGTTGATCTCTACCAAGAGCAGTGCATTGGAAGCAGTCCAACTCATTCAGGCTGAAGCAGAAGCAACTTCAGGGAAGAAACTGAGATGCCTGCGCACTGATAGAGGAGGTGAGTTCAACTCAGTGACTTTTGCCAAACATTGTGCAGAGTCAGGAATGCAGAGACAGCTGACAGCTCCATACACTCCTCAGCAGAATGGGGTGGTTGAGAGGAGGAATCAGACAATCCTAGCTGCTGCCAGGAGTATGTTGAAGTCCAAGAATTTGCCTGGTTACTTCTGGGGAGAAGCTGTCACCACTGCAGTGTATCTATTGAACAGATCACCAACCAGAAGTGTCACAGGTATGACACCTTATGAGGCATGGTTTGGTAAGAAACCTGCAGTCCACCGTCTCAGAACTTTTGGTTGTCTGGTTTATGTGAAAAATACAGTTCCTCATCTGAAGAAGCTTGAGGACAGGGGCAAGAAAATGATCTTTATAGGGTACCAACCTGGTACTAAGGCTTACAGGGCATATGACCCAGAGACACAGAAGGTTCACATAACACGAGATGTAGTGTTTGATGAGAGTGCTCAGTGGGATTGGAAGGAGCAAAGTGATACAGAGGAAGAACCGTTTGTCATAGAATACTTCACTCATTCTGAGAGCATGCCAGAAACCTTGAGTGAGCAGAGAATAAGTGTGTCACCTTCACCTGCTGCAACACCGTCACCTGCACCCAGGCAGATGTCTCCTGTTTCTACAGAGACAGTGTCACCACCTAGTGTTGAACCAGACTTGGATGCTGATCATGATGATGCAATTCTCAGGTTCAAGAAATTGGAAGATGTTCTAGGGCCTGCTACTGTCCCAGGAAGGGCACAAAGGGAATTGAGTGAAGATTTGTTAGCTGTCAGTGTGGAGGAGCCAGCATCTCTGACTGAAGCAGAACAAAACCCCAATTGGTATTCAGCAATGCAAGAAGAGCTGAAGTCTATAGAAGAGAATCAAACCTGGGAAGCAGCTGAATTGCCTCCTGGATTCAGGGCCATTGGGCTAAAATGGGTGTATAAAGCAAAAAGGGATGAGAATGGCAGAGTTGTTAGGTACAAAGCCAGATTAGTGGCGAAGGGGTTTGTACAAAAGCAAGGAATTGACTTTGAAGAAGTTTTTGCACCTGTGGCCAGAATGGAGTCTGTGAGGCTGATTCTTGCAGTTGCAGCTAATGAAGGTTGGCAGGTGCATCACATGGATGTTAAATCTGCTTTCTTGAATGGAGATCTGAAGGAAGAAGTTTATGTGCAACAACCACCTGGCTTTGCCATTACCCAGGGAGGAAAGGTTTTGAAGTTACACAAGGCACTGTATGGACTTAGACAAGCTCCACGAGCCTGGTACTCTAAGTTGCATGATTCCCTTATCTCTCTTGGTTTTTCTAGGAGTGAGTATGAACATGCTGTCTATACTAGGAGGACTGCAAATAGGCCATTGGTGATAGGGGTGTATGTGGATGATTTGCTGATTGCAGGTGCTTTGGATACTGATATTGATCAGTTCAAGCAAGAAATGAGAGAGAGATTCAGGATGAGTGACCTTGGATTACTCAGTTACTATCTGGGTATTGAGGTTCATCAGGGCAGCAAGGGTATATCAATCTGTCAGAGTGCTTATGCTCAAAAGCTGCTAGACAGAACAGGTATGATAAGCTGTAATCCTTGCAGAGTTCCTATGGAAGCCAAACTGAAATTATCAAAAGCAAGTTCAGAACTGTTGACTGATCCAACAGAATTTCGAAGCATAATTGGAGCTCTAAGGTATCTGACTCACTCCAGACCTGATCTAGCTTATTCAGTTAGTTTTGTCAGCAGATTCATGGCAAAACCACGTGAAGATCATCGAGCTGCTGTAAAACATATTTTGAGGTACATTGCTGGTTCCTTGAGCTATGGTATACTGTACAGAAGAGGCAGTCCAGAGGATTTGTGCTTGATTGGCTACAGTGATAGTGATCTGGGAGGTGATGTTGATGACAGCCGAAGTACATCTGGGATTTTGTTTAGTCTGGGCCAAAATACAGTGTCTTGGCAGTCTCAAAAACAGAAGTCAGTTGCCTTGTCCTCATGTGAAGCAGAGTACATGGCATCGTCAGCAGAGGCATGCCAAGCAGTATGGCTTGCTGGACTGCTTTCAGAAGTAGTGGGCACACAGGTCAAGGCCCCAGTACTGAGGATGGACAACAAGTCGGCAATCGATCTGGTGAAGAACCCAGTTCATCATGGAAGAAGCAAGCACATTCGGATCAGATTCCATTTCATCCGAGAGTGTGCAGCTAAAGGGAGGATCGTAGTTGAGTTTGTCAGAACTGAAGAACAGTTGGCTGACATTCTTACAAAACCGCTTGGGCGAGTCAAGTTTCATGAGCTACTGAGGAAGATCGGTGTCGAAGAAATAGTTTGAGAGCACAAGATTTAGGGGGAGATTTGTTAGAAAAATAAACTTGTGCTGTGTCCCGTTGTGGTTGTTCAGTAGTTGTCCGAGTTTTCAGTGTCTGTAACGCGCCCAGCGCGAGTGTAGTTCACGTCCGCGTCGTGGTCTTAGTTTGTTGAGATCATAGCGCCTAGGGCGGCATGCTAATCCTGGCTTGTCGCGCGTCCAACGGCCAGGTAAAGGTCGTGTTTAGGACTATAAGAATGGGAATAAACGGTTTCATTAGCAGCGCATCAGGCTGCACTAGTTTCTCGTGTCCAAATGTATTCGCGTGCGTTCTTTCGAGTTCACTGGCCGCCGATCAAGTCCGGTGAACTCTGACAGCCGCAGCTGGAGATCCTCGCCCACGGCTCCACGGCGGCGTTCATGAGCCACTGCGGCTGGAACTCAACAATTGAGAGCCTGAGTCACGGGAAGCCGGTGCTCGCCTGGCCGATGCACTCCGACCAGCCGTGGGATTCGGAGCTACTCTGCAAGTACCTCAAGGCCGGCCTCCTGGTGAGGCCCTGGGAGAAGCACGGTGAGGTGATACAAGCGGAGGCCATCCAGAAGGTCATCGAGGAGGTGGTGGTGTCCGAGAGAGGAAAGGCGGTGCGGCAGCGAGCGAAGGAGCTCGGGGAGGCCGTCCGCACCTCCGTGGCCGGCGACGGGATTTCGCGCAAGGATCTGGACGACTTCGTTGCACACATCACGAGGTGAACAACACGTCCCGTGCATGATGCCCTGTGGGGAAAAAAAATTTGGATCTTGGAACGGTGTCGTTCAAACCTTTCGGAGGAGTAGAGAAAAGGAATTTCATTTCAAACGTACAGGAATACTATTTTTGTATCAGACATGAACTGTTGCATGACGATGAGGTGAAATTTTGAAGAAAAAAAGTGAGCATCACCTGCGTATGATGGTGTAAATTGGATCTATGATAAATGAGACTTTCTGTAAACAAAACTCGTGAATCTGAATTAGAGTAGTTCTGAACCGTTGATATGTTAGATCCAACGGCTTTTAGATGACATCTAACTGCAGTGATGCTGAGAAAATCTGATTATGTGAAATTTTTCCTGTTTGCCGACTTGTGCCGACTTTACTGTCGTCGAACGTGCAACTATTGACCAATCTGTTTAGCAACAGCGAAGGGTGTTCAAACTTGGGCACCTCTGTGTTGAATATGGCATGGGCAATGAAGATACTCCTATACCGTTCTTGTGACGGTGGGTGCTTGGTGGCCGTTGAATAGTGTCAGGATTTTAATGTTTATTCCCATAAAAAAAATTTGCGTTGAAATATTCTCATCGTCAGTATTACTGTGCTGCCGTATCTTCTTTTTGTGCCACTTGCCACTCAGTTTTACTTCCGTTCAACTCAATTGCTTCAAGGAAACCAAGTTCATGGTAGTATAAAATGTGTTGGTAGGCAATGGCCAAGCAAGTTGCGTTGGTCAGTCCTTCTCCTAGATCACTGCGGCGTACATACATCCTTCCACCCTTCCGCGAAAACGCCGGCACGGCGGGGCACAACGGCCGGCAGAGGGAGTCCAAATGGACCAGCCAGTCGCTATCGTAGCCGTGCCGTTCCCGGCTCAGGGCCACTTGAACCAGCTCCTTCACCTGTCGCTGCGGCTGGCGTCGCGCGGGCTGCCCGTGCACTACGCGGCGCCGGCGGAGCACATCCGGCAGGCCCGCGTTCGCCTGCACGGCTGGGAAGAGGACTCCCTCCTTCGGATCGAGTTTCACGAACTCGCCATCTCCGCCTACGTCTCGCCGCCTCCCAACCCCGCCGCGCCTTCGCCCTTCCCCTCTCACACCATGCCCCTGATGGAGGCCTACGCCGCCAGCGCGCGCCCCGCTCGCGGCGCTCCTCGAGGGGCATTCCGCCTCGCACCGTCCTGTTGTCGTGGTGCACGACCGCATCAACGGATTCGCCCACGAAGAGGCCTCCCGGCTGCCCAAAGGCGAGGGGTTCGTGTTCCACTGCACTGCGGCGTCGATGCTCGCGGGGAAAATCGACGCCGGGCTCCAGCTGATGCGTGGCCACGGCATGGCGTTCCGTGCCGTCGATGAATGCACGTCGGAGGAGTTGAAGGCGCACCTGAAACGCTGGAGCCAGCCGAAAGAGGTCTCGCCAGGCGCGGGCATCCTGGCGAACTCCTGCCGCACCCTCGAGGGCGAGTTCATCGACGTTGTCGCTGACCACCTTGCTTCGGACGGGAAGAAGCTATTCGCCGTCGGGCCATTGAACCCGTTGCTCCACTGCGCGGAAGCAGGACAAGCCGCGGCACGAGTGCCTGGACTGGCTGGACAAGCAGCCTCCGGCGTCGGTGCTGTACGTGTCGTTCGGCACGGCATCCTCGCTGCGGTCCGAACAAATCGCTGAGCTGGGAGCAGCGCTTCGCGACTGCAACCAGCGGTTCATCTGGGTGCTGCGCGACGGCGACCAGGCCAACATATTCGCCGAGTCCGGGGAGAGCAGGCATGCCATGTTCCTGCCCGAGTTCACCAAGCAGACCGAAGGCATGGGGCTGGTGATCACCGGGTGGGCGCCGCAGCTGGATATCCTGGCGCACGGCAGCACGGCGGCGTTCATGAGCCACTGCGGCTGGAACTCGACCGTGGAGAGTCTGAGCCACGGGAAGCCCATGCTCGCCTGGCCCTTGCACTTCGACCAGCCATGGGTCGCTGAGCTGGTGTGCAAGTACGTCAAAGCTGGCATGCTCGTGCGGCCCTGGGTGAAGCACAGTAAGGTTGTACCGGCGGCGGCCATCAGACAAGCCATCCAGGACATCATGCTATCAGAGGAAGGAATGGCAGTGCGACAGCGAGCAACGGATCTCGCAGAGGCCTTCCGTGCTTCCCCTGATGATGGCGACAAGGACATGGATGAATTCATTGCTTACATCACAAGATAATATTTTTATCTGATGTTAAGAGTTTGGAGAGCGAGCGGCAGCCGGGAGTCGCATCTTCCTTCTCATTTCCCCTGCTTAGTGCTGTACGGAGTACTCTCTCAGCCGCATGTATAACTAGTGTTACGGTCAACGCCGCCGCCACAAGGAAAAACTAGGTCCGGAACATGAAATTTGTTAACTGGCGATTGGCTAATTCAGTTGCGTGTATGGAACACATTGGTCAGGGTTGGAATCTAACGCCACAGCTCACTGCTGCACACATATAAGGGGTACTGATACACTCCGACCCTTGCACCCTTGCGGCAAAACAACAACACGGCACGGCGGCGCACCACGGCAGTGAGCGGGAGCAAAATGGAGCCCCTCGCCATCGTGGCCGTGCCGTTCCCGGCGCAGGGCCACCTGAACCAGCTCCTGCACCTGTCGCTGCAGCTCGCGTCGCGCGGGCTGCCCGTGCACTACGCGGCGCCACCGGAGCACGTCCGCCAGGCCCGCACGCGGCTCCATGGCTGGGAAGAGGGCGCCCTCCGCCGCGTCGACTTCCACGAGCTCGCCATCTCCCCGTACGTCTCCCCGCCTCCCGACCCCACCGCGCCCTCGCCCTTCCCATCGCACCTCATGCCCATGTTCGAGGCCTACACCGCCGGGGCGCGCGCCCCGCTCGCGGCACTCCTCGATGAGCTCTCCGCCTCGCATCGCCGCGTCGTCGTCGTGTACGACCGCATGAACGGCTTTGCCGCCGAGGAGGCCGCGCGGCTGCCCAACGCGGAGGCGTTCGGGCTGCACTGCCTTGCGGTGTCGACGCTCTCTGGGAAGATGGACGCCGGGCTCCGGCTGATGCGTGAGCTCGGCCTGACGTTCCGTGGCGTCGACGAGTGCGCGACGGAGGAGTTCATGGACTACCTCACCAAAAGATCCAGACCGTCGAAAGAAATCGCTCCTGGCGCCGGCATTCTGGTGAACACCTGCCGTGCGCTCGAGGGTGAGTTCATCGACGTTGTCGCTGACAACCTTGCCGCCGATGGGAAGAAGCTATTCGCCGTCGGGCCATTGAACCCGTTGCTGGGCTCGCGGAAGCAGGACAAGCCGCGGCACGAGTGCTTGGACTGGCTGGACAAGCAGCCTCAGGCGTCGGTGCTGTACGTGTCGTTCGGCACGACATCCTCGCTGCGCTCTGAACAAACTGCTGAACTTGCAGCTGCGTTGCGTGACAGCAACCAGCGGTTCATCTGGGTGCTGCGCGACGCCGACCGCGGCAACATATTCGCGGAGCACGCGCATGGCAACAGCCGGCACGCGGATCTGATTGACATGTTCACGAAACAGGTCGAAGGGAGGGGGCTGGTGGTCACGGGGTGGGCGCCGCAGCTAGAGATCCTGGCGCACGGCGCTACGGCGGCGTTCATGAGCCACTGCGGCTGGAACTCCACCATGGAGAGCGTGAGCCACGGAAAACCCATCCTCGCCTGGCCCATGCACTGCGACCAGCCATGGGACGCTGAGCTGGTCTGCAAGTACCACAAGGCCGGCATGCTCGTGCAGCCCTGGGAGAAGCACGGCGAGGTGGTACCGGCTGCGGCCATCCGACAGGTCATCGAGGACATCATGCTATCGAAGGAAGGAGTGGCAGTGCGACAGCGAGCAACGGAGCTCGGAGAGGCCGTCCGCGCCTCCGGTGCTGACAGCGGCTCATCGCGCAAGGACCTGGATGACTTCATTGCTTACATCACAAGATAATGCATGTGTTTTGTCTGGTTGAGAATCATCAAGTGCTAATCTTCTTTTGCCACGCTGATATGTTCTGTGAGATTCCCGTAGTCATTGCATAAAAATTACCGTACTCTCGTGCACCCTCCGTTCACAAATACTACTTTTTAAATCAACGTTTGACTATTCAAAAAATTTACGAGAATAAAAAAATAAATAAGAAAAGGTTAAAATACTTTTAATAATTAATCATTTCACGATAAAATAAATAATATTTTTACAATTATTTGAATAAAATAAATAGTTAAAAGTAAATATTTGAAAATAAAAAAAAACACTTATTTTAGGACGGAGGGATTAGTATAAGTCATTCTAGTATTCAAAATTTGTTTCTCAATATATATCATTTTTATTTTTTAATATAATTTTTTCTCTTTTTAATACACTTTCTCTCTTTTCAATAAATCTCTATCTCTTTTATCTTTTTTTTTCTCGTTTTTTACTTATCACACCTTTTTACTTTTTTTTAAGGGTAAAATGATCTATAAAAGTAAAAGAAAGAAAGTAAAGGCCCCTTTGGCATTGCTTGAGTGGCTTCGGTTTATAATACAGTATCTATGCACGAAAAGCTCTAAAAACAGAGCTTGTCTGACTTGAATGAAAACAGCTTATATAAATAATATTTTTATTATAACTACATTATATAAAAACAGTATATAAACACAGTAGCATAAGCTAAATGAAATTAAGCTTGCCATCCTAAGAGTTTATTCATTTATTTTCTAATCCACTTAGATTAGAAAAAAGTTGAATTCACTCTTTAGTTGTGAATTAAATCCACCACATTCCATCTCAATCTCCCTCCCGCAAATCGAACATGCTCTAAAATGGTGCGAAATCATGTCACCACTCACCGGAAAAAATTCTATCCAAACCGGCTGTAAACGACGGAGGTGCAGACCCGGTCCCGAGGAAGGCCACCGGGATCACCGGCAGTCGACTGCCGGTCGCTGCCGCGTGGGCCACGCGTGCGCCTCTGTCCACGGTCCACCGTCCTTTCTAATCTAATCGCCCCCAGTAATCGTCTAACCGGTCGCATCGGGAGCCGGTCGTGGCCGCTGTTGCCTTCGGGTAGCTGGCCCTGATGGCCGCGGCGTCCATGGTCAGGCCACTCCGGAAGCCAGCCGCGACTGCCGTTGCCGTCGGGGAGACGGCCCTGGCGGCCGCGCCTCCTATTGCCAGGCCACGCCGGAAGCGAGCCGCGGCCGTCGTCGTTGTCTGTCAGCCGGCCCTGCTGGCCGCGTGCCTATGGCTAGGGCCGCGCAGCCGGCCATGATCGCCGTCGCCGTCGGGCAGACGACCCTGCTGGCCGCGTCGGGAGCCGGCCCTTCACCGCTGTGTTCTGAGTCCGACTTCGACGGTTTGATCCATGGCCGGTTAAGATTCATTTGAGGATACAGGTGTCTCAAATCTAGACAGGGCTGTAGAAAATGAGTATGCAGAACCTGCTGTAGAATTTTTTTTCCCTTGGGGTGGCGGAGGGGTGCTCATTCCCCGCGGCCAGATCCGCCCCGTCACCTTTCTTGACTTCAGATAATACCATTTCTACTAACAAACCGAAGGATAAGTCGTGAAGTTGTATGCACTCAGGATGTCGCCATCCATGAGCTTGGTGCTCGGCAGCTGGCAAGCAGCGATGGACGTAATGCGTGACGCAGATATCGCAAGCAGCCAACGTCGAAGAGACGAGTACTCCCTCCGTTTTTTTTAATTATTTTCATTGTTAATTTTTAATTTCAATTTTTATCATTCGTTTTACTTTAAAAAAATTTAATAAATATTATATATTTTGTTATAATTTGATTTATCATTAAAAGTATTTAATTATAACTTAATTTTTTTTTACATTTAGATTACTTTTTTAATAAGATGAATAATTAAAATTAAAATTAAAAATTAATGATGACATCAATTTAAAAATAAAAAGATTACGTGGATCGTGAAGGCTGCAGCTGGATTCGGGAATTGTTGGCTGCTCTGTGGAATTGCCCACGAACTGGACCGCTCGAGGAGGTTGTGTTACGTTCTGAATTTCTCGTGTACCAGTACACCGTTCCCTTGACTGTTGCTGAACTTATTGAACTTTTACAGCCTTTTCTGATGACCATGTTAACACATGGCGTAAATGGGTTCACAGTAAGTATCGTACTATTGAACGCCAATATTCTTATATTATAAAATGGCAACAACAAGCGACAAATACTTCGACAAAGCTGTGCTTCTAGAAACACTATTGTGTTTGTTAACAAGCATTGCTGCATAGACAAACTGGTACGGATAGAGGTCCCCGTCGAAGACGTCAAGACCCACGCACAGCTTGAACCCGATTGATCACGACGCGAACATCACGTATTCATGTCTTTCGATATATTCAAAGATTAATTTGATACATATTATTATAATTTTATAAAATTTAAAATATATTATTTAAATTCTCGTATCATTTATTTACAGAGTTTCATCTATAAATATATTTTAAAATTTACAAAATTATAATAACACGTATCAAATTCACTCTATATTCAAAGTTACCAGTGGTGCCCATTTGTATACTACAGCGTGAATGGAACAGCGAACCCGACTTGGCCTACAGTGTCAGTCATGATCTGCCAGTCTACAAGGCCACAGCCGCGCGGCGCGCATATAAACGGTGCAATTCCCTCGTGCTCCACTCCACCACCACAGACTCCACATACAGTTGCAGAGGAGATATGGCGCGCAAGATGGAGTCTGTTGCCGTCGTGGCGGTGCCGTTCCCGGCGCAGGGCCACCTGAACCAGATGCTTCACCTGGCGCTGCAGCTCGCGTCGAGGAGGCTGCCCGTGCACTACGCGGCGCCCGCGGAGCACGTCCGCCAGGCCCGCGACCGCGTGCACGGGTGGGGCGACGACGCCCTCGCCTGCATCAAGTTCCACGAGCTCGCCATCTCCGCGTACGCCTCCCCGCCGCCCGACCCGTCCGCCGACTCGCCGTTCCCGTCCCACCTCATACCCATGTGGGAGGCCTTCGTCGCCGACGCGCCGGCCCCACTCGCCGCGCTCCTCGGCGAACTCTCCGCCTCCCACCGCCGCGTCGTCGTGCTGTACGACCTCATGAACGCCTTCGCAGCGGAAGCGGCGGCGCGGCTGCCCAACGGCGAGGGGTTCGCGCTCCACTGCACCGCGGCGTCGTCCTTCGTCGGGCGGATGGAGGGTGGCGACCGGCTCCTGTGGGAGAGAGGACTCAAATACCGCTCCTTCC
This sequence comes from Zoysia japonica, assembly GCA_001602275.1. NCBI lineage: Eukaryota > Viridiplantae > Streptophyta > Magnoliopsida > Poales > Poaceae > Zoysia > Zoysia japonica. Next base: position 1,844,595 of record BCLF01000056.1, on the reverse strand, counting down.
ACAATTTCGTCACAGAGGAGTTCATGGAGTTCGTCGGCGAGAGGGTGAGACCGGCGGAAACCATTCGGTTCAGCTCCGGAATCCTCATCAACACGTGCCGCGCGCTCGAAGGCGAGTTCATCGACTTCGTCGCCGAGCAGATGGCCGCAGACGGCAAGAAGGTATTCTCCATCGGCCCGCTGAATCCTCTGCTCAACGGGAGCGAGACCGGACAGGGCAAAGAGCGACATGAGTGCCTCGAGTGGCTCGACAAGCAGCTGCCGGCATCCGTGATCTACGTCTCGTTCGGCTCCATGTCCTCGCTGCGAGACGAGCAAACCGCTGAGCTCGCCGCGGCGCTGCGGAGCAGCAACCATCGGTTCATCTGGGTGCTACGCGACGCCGACCGCGCCAACGTGTTCGCGGACGAAGGCGACAACCGGCACGCGAAGCTTCTGTCCGAGTTCACCAAGGAGACCGAGGGGAGGGGCCTGGTGATCACCGGGTGGGCACCGCAGCTGGAGATCCTGGCGCACGGCGCCACGGAGGCGTTCGTGAGCCACTGCGGATGGAACTCGACCATGGAAAGCATGAGCCACGGGAAGCCCATCCTGGCGTGGCCCATGCACTCCGACCAGCCCTGGGACGCGGAGCTGATTTGCAAGCACTTCAAGGCTGGATTCCTTGTGAGGCCGTGCGAGCAGCACCGCGAGGTGATTCCGGCGCCGAAGATACAGGAGGTGTTCGAGAAGTTGATGGCTACCGACGAAGGCCGCGCGGTTAGGCAGCGAGCAATGGAGCTCGGCGAGGCCGTCCACGCGGAGACGGCTGTAGGCGGGTCGTCGAATAAGAACCTTGAGGACTTTATTTCTCATATCACAAGATAAAGAAGAGCATCACACCCCAAGCAACATTAGAAGAAGGGTTTTTTTTTTAAAAAAAAGTTATAGAATTTGGCTTGCTCAAGCGATTGATTTTACTTTTACTTTTATTTTGTTTTTTCTGATGCGAATTTCCTATTCAAATTTGAATTTATCTAATTTCAAGAAATATTTAAATATTTGCTCCCTCCGTTGCTTTGTTTCTTTTGCAAGTTAGCTTTGACATAGGGAAACACATTCAAGCAATCAAGAATGAGTCTTTTTTTTTAAAAAAAAAACCATACAGTCTACTCCAAACTCACCCTATTTCGATTTAAAAGGCATATGGGGCCAGAACAGATATATGAGATAAAGTTGAACCATCAATACAAATGCTGAAACATTAATGCATGTTCCATTTTCTAAAAAAAAAAAGATAAAGTAATAAAGTTGAGATAATTAAATGACCAAATACATCCTTGAATGTAGAGACTAGAGACTATGATGTTTTCACTTGCATGATGTAAAATAATTTTTTCCTTTACCTAAAACTTGGAGCCAAGAGAATTTGAGAATTTTTTGAACTGTGAACTCCAGAACTTTGAGAAGGAAAAAAACATCATGAGAGAGAATATGACCGTGTCTAAGTCAGGTAAAAGACCAGTCCGTGATCCAGCAAACAAATACAGACTTGCAAATATAAAGGCATTTATCAAATAGAAAGCATATAGTAATTGATAAAGCATTATATTCATTCAAATGGAATACACGAGTAATGACTTCAGAGTACATGGTAGCAATGTAGAGCCGTACAGCAACCTCTGAAATCCAGGGCACTACTTTATTAACACAACTTTATTGTAGTTTTTGGGGCTGAGTGCAATGCAAGGAAACATATATCTCTACAGATTTCAGCCAGATGGTTTAAGAGCTCTCGAGCAGCTTCTTGATATCCTTCTGCAGAGATAGAAGGAATGAAAAGTGTTATAACGACATCATGGCAGCCTAATATTGTTAAGCTTGCGCAAAGCGAATGTCAGTTGCAGTGCTTGAAGTTACCTCAATGCTCAGAGGGGAAGTGGTCGGAGCATAGCGATCCACAACACGCCCCTCCTTATCAACCAAGAACTTGGAGAAGTTCCACTTGATGCTGTCTCCGAAAAGGCCACCCTTGCTTGATTTCAGAAACTTGTAGAGGGGTGCAGCATTGTTACCGTTTACATCAACCTGAAGGGTAATAAGAGCTTGGGCTCAGAAGTACTCCACAAGAAACAGGCCCACTTGGGTAGAATATACTTAGAACAATACTCAAGGCTCATCAAAACATGTGCACTTAAAACGATAATGAATCATCAAAGCATGCATACATCATCCAACAAAGCAAGGCGACCCACTTGTTTCACATTGAAACAACTTCAATACTATGTGTATGTTGATCCTTAGCTACCTGTTAAATGTTGAAGCGATGTTTTCCTTCTATGATGCCTGACATGATGGATCATTATATTTTTTATAAAGTTTTATTATATCCCCCTCTAAAAGTGACCATTCCTTGATCTTAGTGTTCATGCAATTTGTAGATCATCTATCACTCTTGGGCTTTAGTACTTGAACCCTAAGAAGTTGTGTAAGCTGAATTCCTATGTGAAACGATTATATAACCAATCTGTACATGGCAATGTTGCGATTCAGCTAGTACATAGTTTGATTGCAAGCTAATAATCAGACACAAGCGGTGAAGCACGAGTCTCTTCCTATTTCCTCTTGATGAGAACAAAAACATGTGATGTTACCTTGTCAAAAATGGGGTACTCAGCCTTGAATCGTGTGCAGGCAAACTGGACAATCTCCTCGTTGGTGCCAGGCTCCTGGCCACCAAACTGGTTGCATGGGAAAGCCAGGATCTCAAAGCCTATAAAACACAATTAGCAAATTATACAAAGCAGTTAGCAATAAGTAAATAAACAAAATTGTTTAAAGCAGAGAACAGTCGGTAGTTGAGCAAAATTAAGCATTGATACATATGGCCATCAACAATTAAACAATCCAAGACTAGCAATGGATTAATTAGGACCCACCTTGGTCCTTGTACTTCGGGTAGAGCTGGGCCAGCTCGGTGTAGTTGGAGTTAGTTAAGCCACTGAAATAATTAGTCACAAACAATAATTAGCAGCGTACATAACATTGTTTATTACTACTATACAGTATAAACCAAACTTGGATTGGATGTCTACATCAGACAGCCAGACAAGCAAAGAAAAGACAGTGCCATTATTTACACAACATACATCAAGGAGACACAATGATTTATTATAAAAAAGCTTTGATTAAGCTACTTTTGGCAGTAAAATGTCAACAGTTGGATCGAAATCCTAGTTACTACGCGCTACCAAAACTGGAAATTAAGGGGAAGGAAGACGCGAGGTTATGCAACAGAGTTCTTACCACTGGGATGCGACGTTGACTATGAGGAGAACTTTCCCCTTGTAGGTGCTGAGATCAACGTCTTTGCCGCTTGCATCCTGCAAACAGTTCAAGCAAAGTCACAATCCCGCCAAATCTATGGTCGTCAAAACTAACTTCCGTTCAAGGAATGAATTCTGCACAACGTCATCCAGAAACGAGCCAACACATTCAGTAAATCAACATACCAACCGAAGGGGCCGAAGCAAAATTCAGAGTTTCAGAGTAAGCAACGCATCTCCAGTCGAATCACCAGAGCCAAACTAGGCACGGCAAACAGCTCAAGCAGGCTGCGGGCTGCGGTCCCCCCCCCCCCCCCCCCGGGGGGGGGGGGGGGGGGGGGGGGGGGGGGGCTCCAAGTGAAATCACAGGCCTGGTCGAGTCGCAAACTCCAATCGCAGATTCACTGCACGCCACGGTACAACTCTTGATCCTTTACAGCTATATCTAATCGCCGAAACGTTTGAGGAAAGGGGAGACGGCGAAGCTGGACGGACCTTGACGGTGAAGTCGTGGACGGAGGTGGCGGACGACGCGGCGGCCATGCCGAAGCGAACGGCGGCGGCGTAGAGCAGTCGGGGAGAAGCGGGCGGTTGGAGGCTGGTACTAGCGTGCAGGCAAAGCCGAGAGGGAGAGGGAAAGTAAAAGCTGCGGGTGTGGACCGAGACGGCGAGACGTCACCGGCGGATTTATAAGGCCCACGCCGGGGGCCGGTGGGGGTTGGATGACGCAGTATCGCACGGAAACTGCCAGAGGAGGAGGAGAAGGAAGGCCGTGACAGCAGTATGAACGCGTCGTCGACACAGACAGGTTATATCCTCTGCTATCATCTACCCATTCATTATAAAATCAACATTAATAATAATTATATAATTTATATTTTTTTAAAATATATTAGTATAATTTAAATAAAAAATAATTTTAAATTAATGAAACATTGATTATGTAATAAATAGATAAAATTAAGTATGTCAAACTTGGATGAATCCGCGCAGCGGAGGGAAAGCTCAGTGGCGCCGCGTCCGCCGCTCCTGCCGCCGCCGCGGTCCCGCCAGGTGTGGACGGAATCGCCGCGCCGGTCAACTCGCGCGGCGACGTCGGATGGGAAAGGTACGGCCGATCCGAACGGCTGCGCGTTGTTTACACGCGGGCCGAGGAGCGAGCGGGCCAATCCGTTCGTCGTCGCCCGTCTCGGATCTGAAGTGGCTTCTAGAAGTGGCTTCTAGAAGAGACCGGAACCGCGGGATCCGGCACGGCAAGCGGGCCAACACGTGTGGAAACCACGGCGGCTTCTAGAAGTGGCTTCTAGAAGAGACCGGAACCGCGGGATCCGGCACGGCAAGAATGACGGGAGGGAGCTGTTCTATTTGTCCACGGCCGTGCAGCAGCGTACGTGGACGGCTTTCAACGCGGCATTTTTCTCTTCCGGTTCTGTCCATGGCCAGGGAAGCTCGAAGCTCGCGAGCCATTTGAGTTCGTCTCGTTAGAAGTTTGATTTGAGCTTGGCTCGAAAATTAAATGAATCGCATTCGAGCTTAGTGTGAAGCTTGTGAGTTTATGAGCTCGAGTTCGATTAAGCTCGATAGAGCTCGTGAAGATAAATAATCATTAATTTTTTAAATTTTAATAACTAATTTATCAATTTAATAGTCTCAAAGTAACATTTTACACTATTTATTTTATAATATTTATGTATTTTTTTTAAATTAACTAATTTAAATCGAGTCGAACTCAAACAAACTCGAGTTCGACTTTGAGCTCGAAATCTAAGTTAAACTCGCTCGAGCTCGATTCGAGTCAGATTCGAGCTCAAACTTGAAGGGACTAAGCTCGCTCGTTGACAGGCCTATCCATGGCCCGGCGGCGAATGGATTCGGAACGAGAAAAACTGCATGAGTCATCGAGGGAGCGGAGCATGCTTGGAGAACATGTCGTTCTGTTCAGACCTCGAGCGCATGAACCCAGGAAAATGCGGCAGACGACAACACGACTCGCTGCACGACTGTATGGATGGTCGCTCCGGTTAATGCTGCACACAACCAATGGAAAATGCGGCCGAAACTGGAGGATGCTACTCCATTTCGATTCGAATAGCTTACCACCCTGAAGTGCCAGTGGGCTAAAATGATCCACCCAGGCCCAAGAATAGGATGATGGGCCGACGCTTCTGCTGGACCGTGCACTGAATCCATGACCCTGAAGCTAAGCTCGCCGCCTGAACGAGTAGTCGTCGTTGTTCTCATCGCCCACTCTGGAGTCTGGAGGTTGGACTGGCGCGGCGGAGTGGAGAAGCGGAGATCCATCTGGAGTTGGACCGGCTCCTTCTTCTGCTGGTAAGGAACCTCTGATTAGCGCCTCGAATGGATACTCGTACTCCAGTGCACCAATTTGTTGCGTGAGTGGTGTCAGTTTATTTTCAGAAAATTTTGGGGCCTTTAAGCTGAACCCTGTTCCTGCTATCTTGAATCCCTAATAAGGTAACGGCAGTTGAACTGACGAAGCTGAAACTTGCTAGGCCTGATGGGAAGCAAAGACGGCATCGGTGGTCACAGCATAGAATACCGGAGATATGCTGCAGATATCGGTTCAATCAGGGAGGCGCAGGCCCGCATTGCGCCGTACGTGCATAAAACGCCAGTGCTGTCGTCCACATCCATCGACGCCATCGCGGGGAAGCAACTGTTCTTTAAGTGCGAGTGCTTCCAGAAGGGGTGAGGATTACTGACCGATGTGTTATTCAGTTCTGGTATATCTTTCACTTAACTGATTGTTTGATTCGGGCCATGTTTTCTTGTGTAGAGGCGCATTCAAGATCCGAGGCGCTTCGAATTCGATATTCGCGCTTGATGATGAGCAGGCATCGAAGGGTGTTGTGACACATAGCAGGTATGGTGCTAGTTTCAGTTTCTTTTTGTTTCAATTTTTCCAAGACTTCTGAAGAACAAAAGTGTATTGATATGATGGTTCCTCTTAGTGGAAATCATGCCGCTGCCGTGGCTCTGGCTGCAAAGCTTCGTGGCATACCTGCACATATTGTTATACCAAGAAATGCACCAGCTTGTAAGGTTGAGAATGTTAAGTGGTATGGTGGCCAAATTTTCTGGAGTGATATCAGCATTGAATCGAGAGAATCTGTCTGCAAAAGAGTCCAGGAGGAGACTGGTGCTGTTCTTATTCATCCGTTCAATAATAAGTATACTATCAGGTGTGTTTGGGCTTGCAGATCTTTAAATTAGAGATGCTCCCTACACATCTTTATTCTTAGATAGAAATAACTGTTGCTAATTTTAAGATGATTTGGCCTGTCACTTGATTTCAATTCGTTATCTGTTTGTCCTTATTCCTAAGCAATGTTTTTATGTGCAAGTAATAAGTTTGCATTCGGGGTTTCGGGATGAAAGGCAGGAAAAACTTTGACCACATACTTCAGTACTTTTGTGTTTGTAATGTGCAAGGAATGGAACTAAAAAAAAAAAGAAATGGTTGTTTTACCCCCGTAACGGGTGTAAATTATTACTGATATTCTTGATTGATCTTTTGATCAATCCATGTTCTCAATAAAGAATAACTTGTATCCTTTTTGCGCAATGCCATTTTTTGCAGTATTGATTCTGAAAATTAATGTGGGAATTTGTGATGATTTTCCAGTGGTCAGGGTACAGTGTCTCTTGAACTTTTGGAGGAAGTCCCTGAAATCGATACAATAATTGTTCCCATTAGTGGTATGTACACAATTAGCTTCTCTATGATGTAGGATACTGGTTTCAAATCTGACGCTTCCATATATTTTTGACTGAAATACAGGTGGTGGTTTAATTTCTGGTGTGGCCCTTGCCGCGAAGGCCATAAATCCTTCAATACGTATCTTGGCAGCCGAACCAAAAGGTGCTGACGATTCTGCCCAGTCCAAGGCTGCTGGAAGGATCATCACATTGCCTTCGACTAACACCATTGCTGATGGACTACGTGCTTTTCTTGGTGACTTAACATGGTAAGCAAATATGCATTGAACATATTAAGTTATGAACCGTTATGTACAACTTAGAGGAATGCATTTGCAATTTCCTTCGCATTTATCAGCTTGATATACTACTTTTCTGAGCATTCACTGTTGATTATGTACCGGTTGATACCTATACTATAGGCCTGTGGTGCGTGACTTTGTGGATGATATCATCGTTGTGGATGACAATGCCATTGTGGACGCCATGAAAATGTGCTATGAGATACTGAAGGTGGCTGTGGAGCCTAGTGGCGCAATCGGTCTCGCAGCAGCACTGTCTGATGAGTTCAAGCAAAGCTCTGCTTGGCATGAGAGCAGCAAGATAGGGATAATTGTTTCCGGGGGCAATGTTGACCTCTCTGTTCTTTGGGAGTCACTCCACAAGCGATGACTGGAGTGGACTGGGAACATTGGATATCATGATATGCACGTTAATTTGCAAAGTACAAGGAACGGGATTGTACATTGCTACATTTTCAATACATTGATTGATGGGTATTCTATGTTGTACAAAACATGCTGTTATAAACTTATCATTTTGTCAATTGCTTCATCAAATGGAGCGCTTTTCGGGCTTGTTCAGTCCGAGCCTTCCGATCCAAAGTCCTCTGCAGCAGAGGTCGCAAATATTGTAGCAGAGAATTTGGACCTATTTCCAGCCGTTGGATTGAAAATGAACAATCCAGATTTGGTGCTAGTGTTTCTTGATAAACAGTAATTTTCGATGTGCTATTTTCGATGAAGCACAGAGGCAAAAATAATACTGTAGCATTTACTGTAGTGCGAATTTACTGCTGTTCTAGACACATGAACAGTGTTCTTTTGGTCCCGAGCCTTGAGGCGTAGCAGCTTTTCGTTTTCCCCGCTTCGAATTTTCTTTGAATTGGATGGAGTCCCATTAAACCTGTTTGCCTGTGTTTGATGAACAATTTTTGGCCCGTTAGGAATACAGGATTTTCATTTGGAATCTTACAGGAATTGCAAAGAAATCTAATTAATTTCGTAGGAAAATGCAGGGGATATGAAAAAAATCAACTCATTAACCTTTTCGAGCTAATGGAAAAATGGGATTTACTGGTACAGTGCCTCAAAGCACACCCAAAAGCGAACACCCTACCCCGCACACCCTGCCTTTGCCCTCCCGCCGCCGCCGCCGTCGAGAGTGAGACACCAGTGCTTCCGCGTCGTGAAAGCAAGGCAGCCTTAGCCACCGATGGCGAACCAGCGGCAGCGGCTGGCGCGGAAGCGCTTCCGCGAGGCGAATCCCGACCTCTGCCCTCCCAATCCCACCCCTCCTGCCGACGGCACCAAAAAGAAGAGCAAGAAAAACAAGAAAAGCATGTTCAAGAAGGCCAAGAAGGGCGGCAGCGGGAGGTCGAAGCACCCACTTCGGGTTCCCGGGATGCGGCCCGGGGAGCGATGCTTCATCTGCAAGTCCACTGAACACGTCGCCAAGGCATGCCCCGAGAAGGCCCTCTGGGACAAGAACAAGGTACGGAATGGGCCTACCACCAGCCATCTCCACCTAGAAGCGTTGTATTTAGATGCTTGTGAGATTATTTTACCCCAATGATAAGAGTCAGTTGCTAAGATGTATGGGATCAAATGATATAGCTGCCATAGGAGCAGTGGGTTCAAAGACTTTAGGGTTGAACTTTACAATTGATGGTAATTTTAATTAATAATTGCTTAATTGCTGTAACCATTACTTTGTTTGATGATAGTTTAAGTAGACAAGTAGCTTTGGTGCTACTAACACTGATCAGTAGTGATGACTGACGGCATCCTGTTGTCATGCTCAGATTCATACTGTATGAAGCGTTATTAATCCATGCTTTTCTGGTGTTTTACTTCCTTTTCAGTTGGTCTAATGTCTGGTTTCTCCATTTTCTGCAACTCATTTCTACTTTCTTTTACCAATTTAACAGTACATTATCATGCTCTTTTCAGATTTGCTTGCTCTGCAGGGAGCGGGGCCATAGTCTGAAGAACTGCCCTGAGAAAAGTGAGGGGACTTTGAAGAAATTTTGCTATAACTGTGGTGAATCTGGACATGCTCTCTCAAAGTGCCCCAAGCCCATTGAAAATGGTAATCATATTTCTTGTATTTATACTTGCCACCAGTATCATTCATTAACTAATTGTTTTTTTTCTCATTTGACACAATTCTGCATATAGGGGGCACGAAGTTTGCAAGCTGCTTTGTGTGCAAACAGCAAGGACATTTGAGCAAGGATTGCCCTGAAAACAAGCATGGCATTTATCCTAAGGTATTTTACCATACTCCCGACCTTCTCAATTCTCACTGTCATGCAAATGTAAGGCATTGTAACAAAACACATTTGTGCTTTAATTGTTTAACTAGAATGTTTTGAAAACAATTGTCATGCCTGATATATATTTCTTATTTCATTATCATTTTGTCTCTGTTAACTAGTTAGGTTGATGTGATCGTTTGTAGCTTGAGAGAGCGTGAGATTTTTCTTTTTTCAACACTGATAGACCTTGTTCTATGAATGGATAAGCCTTTTTCTTTCATATATAGGCAAACAATCGATATGTTGCTGATTTGAGAAGTTTTGGTTTGTTCTATGAATTTAATTGTACAAGCTATATACAAAATAATCCTGCTTGAGATTTTCTGTACATTTTGCTCTAATTGTTCAGATTTCAGAATTCTGACATACCAAACACTTTGTATCAACTCTTGATCAGATTTCAAGTTCCTAAATCTATCGTCCTGGTGGTCGTGCACAGGCACATCTCATGAAAATCATATTTGAGAAATTAATCTGCTTTAATATCAGAATTGCTTTTGCTACTGTTAAGACTTTCTATGCATAATGCATCTTCGTCTTGTCATATACCATATGCACCCTGAGACTGCTTCCAGTTGTGTTGTTTTTATTTCTTTTGTTGAAATATGCTTTAACCTCTTTATATTTGTTAGGGTGGTTTTTGTAAGATATGTGGTGAAGTTACACACTTGGCCAAGCACTGTCCAAACAAAGGGAGACAAGATTTCAATCCCTCCTCCAGATATGATGGTAAGTTGAGCTCAGGTCCGCAGCCATCAAATTTCACCATTACCATGGACATTCTTGTTTATTTGGTCTGCTTATTTCAGATATGAACACTGAAGAACACTATCAGGAAGGTCATACCGTTCTCCATGGTGGAGACGACCTTGAAGATGATTTCATTGTAGAGGAGGAAGAATCAAAAACCACAAAATCAAAGAAGGTAAAGCAACCAAGTGCAAAATCAACAACGGAGACAGGAAATGGTGAGAAGAATGCAAGCAAAAAGGAAAAATTTAAACAAGCTCCGAAAGTAGTAAAATTTTTCGATTGATGAATGAAAATTTTGTAGCTTACAACAGTACAACACGACAGGTTCTTTTGTATGACATGGCTTCACGGTTATGTAACTCACGATGAGAATTTATCCACCGGCTAAATGATGGAAATTTCCAGTTTTTATTCATATGATTGTCCTCTGCACCCGCTTGACGCAGCAATCAGTTTTCAGGTTGCCCGGAATCCGGTGGCGTTTGTGCAAACGTTCGATTGCAGAAGTTTGCAGCGCTATTCAGGTTAACGTGGTAGGTTTCTTGGCTTTCAGTCTGCCGGAGATGACAGGCGGGGGTTGGACCAAGCTGGAGCATATTCGATCATAAGCTGGTGGTGTGTCATCTGCAATTGAAAGTTTGCAACCCAGTGGGAGTCGCTATTCTGGGGAATGCGATGAAAATGTGGTCCATCTGGGCTCTGTTTTCTTTCTTGAGCGTTGAGCAATCTTGAGTTCGGTTTGCATTGCTGTGTTCCTTATGTTGAGCTAGCTACCCAACCGGCCGCAGATCCCATAACCTGTTGAAGAGAGGTAATGGAGCGCATGCCGAGCGACGCGCCGCGACGCGCACGAACAGGGTACGTGCTTGGTCAAACTCTCCCCGTCCTCCTAACGTGGCGGCATGGCGCCGGCATGCACGGGGCTCCCGTTCCCTATATTTCGCCTTGCTCCCTCCTCTGTTTCGGGCCTAGAATCCGTCGCCACCGTCGAGTCTCCGGCCAGTACCACCGTCGAGAGCCCGGCCGTGGGAAGAAAAGAAACCCATCAACCATGGTGAGTGCAAGAATGCCTTTCACCTGATCGTAATGTTTGTCGACGTTGCTTGGTTTATTGATCGTCGGAAAACGGACATGCAAGGCGAACTCGGCGTCTGGTATGGCCGTGAGCGACGAGTGCAAGCTCAAGTTCCAGGAGCTCAAGGCGAAGCGGAGCTTCCGGTTCATCACGTTCAAGATCGACGAGCGGACGCAGCAGGTGGTGGTGGACCGGCTGGGGCAGCCCGGCGACACCTACGACGACTTCGCGGAGTCCATGCCGCCCAGCAAGTGCCGCTACGCCGTCTACGACTTCGACTTCGTCACCGACGATGACTGCCAGAAGAGCAAGATCTTCTTCGTCTCCTGGTATGTGGTAACGAACCGATCTGCGCATGGACACCACCGGCCGCTGGTGGCTGAACTCTTGCTGACCGATCCACATCGCATCGCCCGGTTATCGATCAGGTCCCCGGACACGTCGAGGGTGCGGAGCAAGATGCTGTACGCGAGCTCCAAGGACCGGTTCAAGCGGGAGCTGGACGGTATCCAGGTGGAGCTGCAGGCCACGGACCCGAGCGAGATGAGCATGGACATCGTCAAGGCGCGCGCCCTCTGAAGTCGATCAAGCGGCCGGGGCCGTTTCGCATCGGTTCCTGCCTGCCTGTAGGCTGTACCCGCCGTGTCGTCGTCGGTCCCAGAGTTCTCTCTACCTTGCTGCTAGCTGTGCTAGATCATTTGATTCTTTTGTATCCAAGATTCAGAGCCCTTTTGTTGGTTGCCGGGGCAGCGCGTGTATGTTTGGCGTGTCCACGCCTGTTTTATCATGTGTGAGTGGGCGACACTCGTGAAGACAGTGGCATTTCGAAGAGAAATGGAGTACAGTATACAGCGAGATGAACACAAGGTGCATTGTTTTACTCCTGATGACTTGCGCGGACCAAGAGCGCAGCCAAATCAATTCCGCACCGTTTCCTATGTGTCCATATGTGACTTGGACGCTCCTCGTAGTCCTATACAAATCCATCAACCAGAGAAGATTCCTTAGAGTAACACACACAGCGCCCACCGAAAGCGCTGCATCTAGCAGTAGCAGATGCAGATCTGTCCTCCACTGCTTTTAGTCGAGTGAATCAAACCCGTTCTTTGAAGAATTACTTCGCTTTCACATGAGCACGGTGCCCCTTTGTCCCTTGATTAATCTTTTGAGCTGTGCATGGCTTGGCAGAAGATCGGTCAGCTAAAGTGCTGGGACCGTGTTTCTTTCAGGTCACCCGCCTGTAACCTTTTGGACTTGAAGTTGTTGTCGAGCGAATGTCTCCATTTTTAAGGTGGCTGTTGGAACATTTTCATTGGAATTGCATAAAAAAATCACAGAATTGTAAAGAAAATTTATAGGAATTGCACAAAAATGAGAAAAAACAGAGCACATGAATGATGAATTACATCCCTTCCCAGAGGCAGCAGTACCTGCGCTGAGATCAGAGTTCACAAAACTGCTCAAAACCGGTCGGTTATCACGATTTTCGATGAAACCGGTTCAGATCGGTTTTATAAACCGGCCGTTTCGTTTAAAATTTTTTAAAAATTTTGAAAAATTGAAAAAATTCGGAATACCGAAAACCGGTAAAACCGGTCGGCTAACCGATAAAACCGGTGGATTTTAAATTTTGAAATCTGTTACTGTAACAAACCGGTGAAATCGGCCGGTTTACCCGTGAAACCGCTCGGCTTACCGGTGAAACCGACCGGTTTACTGTAGCAAACCGTTCAAATTTTATTTTTTTTATTTAGAGCGGTTTTTGACCGATTTTTCCGGTTTTCGCGGTTTTCATTAAACCGGTCCCGATCGGTTTTAGCGGTTTAAACGAAATATTAAACCCTGCTGAGATCAGTCATGTACTTACTTCGTTTTTAAATTGATGTCGCTGTTGATTTTTAAGTTCAACTTTGACTATTCATTTTATTTAAAAAATTAATTCAAATAAGAAAATTTTTAAGTTGTAATTCAAATAGATCTAATAATAAATCAAATTATAATAAAATATATGATATTTATTAAAAAAATTTGAAAAAAATAAATAAGTTAAAGTTGAAATTAAAAATCAAAATTGACAATGATTAAATATCGGAGAGAGTATATTCGTTGCGGCGGTTCTGCTCTGGGCGGCTCGCAAATCGCAATCATCTGCATCGGACGTGCTTTCCCTTTCCTTTGCAAGTTTGAGTAGTAGTAGGTAGTCACAGCCTCACAGGTCCATCATTTATCGAACTATCGGGGCCCTTGCATTATCACTGCTCCATTGAAGCCTGTCCCCAAACCAAACATGCTCTGTTGGAACGCTCTCAAAAAAGAGGGGAAAAAATATTGTTTCAACTTTTTCTTGAGCTTGTCGTAACCCCTATCCATCAACCGGGTAATCAGAGGCGCAGAAGTCAGAACACTTCAGCAGCATAATACGAGTAGGTACTATAGTTGTTGAGTTGCTTCCGTTTTCAACTAGCTCGTCACTGCCAGGTGGGCCGGACCCAGGAGTGGGTTCGTTGCCAGGGGAGCCGTGCGCTGCCCGCCCAAACCCGCACGGCGCACCAACCATGAGCCGTGCGACCGAGAGAAGCCGCGCGAGAGCGAGACCCGTGAACCTCCTTCGCCAGTGTCACCAGTTCATCCGCTTCCGCTTCCGCTTCCGCTTCCGCCCCTCGGATCTCGCCATGCACCAGCGCCGCGGCTGATTCCACCGACTCCCTCTCCGCGCGCATTCCCCCCAACGCCTCGTGGATCTGTAGCCAGATCTACGCCCGCACCGCGCGCTGCCCTTTCTCTCCCTCTCTGCCTCTCTGGTCGCCGCTGCTCTATAATCGCCCGCTGTGCCACTTCCGTTGACCGATTCCCGCTCGCATTCCACGCGCGAGACTTGGCTGCGATTTTTTCTGGGGTTTGATGTCAGAGTAAAGCCCTTGCAATGGCGGACGACGCGCGCGAGCTGTCCGATTCCTCCCGGCCGCCGCCGCCGCGGGAGGAGGACTCGGACGAGGGGTTCGCGGCCGTGCCGCTCGACGACGAGGCGGGCGCCGCGAAAGCGCCGGGGGATCCGGGGATAGGTGCCAGCACGCCCGAGACGCGGCGCGAGCCGTCGCCGCCGCCGAGGAGGAGGCCGCGGGCGCCGGGAGTGCCCGCCGACGCGCCGCAGGAGGTGACGCGGGCGGTCGAAGCGGCGATCGCCGACGGGGCGGACCTCCTGTTCGAAGTGGTCACGCAGGAGCAGGGCGAGCTCGCACACGCTGTCGTTGACGTGCTGCTCGGCACCATGGGTGGCGCCGATGGCGCGGACAAGGCAGGCGACGCCACGGGCACCGGTGCTCCCCCGAGCGTCATGTCTAACTCCCGTGCCGCGGTCGTCGCCGCTGAGCTCTTGCCTCACCTCCCCGGCGACGAGGAGCCGTCGCCACGCACTCGTATGGCCGCAGGTCTGCTCGCGGCACTCCGTGCCTGCACGCGCAACCGTGCAATGTGCTCTTCGTCGGGCCTCCTGTCCGTCCTTCTCGAGTCTGCAGAGAAGCTGTTCGTCCATCAGGATCAGGGAAGTAGCTGGGATGGGACCCCATTGCTTCAGTGCATTCAGATTTTAGGTGGGCACTCGCTTAGCGTGAAGGACTTGCATTGCTGGCTTGATTTGGTTAGGAAGGCACTTGGGACGAGCTGGGCCACACCACTGACGCTGGCGCTCGAGAAGGCCATGGGAAGTGAGGAAGCAAAAGGTCCCGCTGTGACATTTGAGTTTGATGGCGAGAGCTCTGGTCTGCTTGGCCCTGGTGATAGCAGGTGGCCCTTCTTGAATGGATATGGCTTTGCCACATGGATATATATAGAATCATTCTCGGACACACTTAGCACAGCGACAGCTGCAGCCGCCATTGCCGTGGCTGCTGCAGCAACATCTGGAAAGTCGTCAGCAATGTCCGCAGCCGCTGCTGCCAGCGCCCTTGCAGGAGAAGGAACAACACACATGCCTCGACTTTTCAGCTTTCTCTCTTCAGATAACCAGGGTGTGGAAGCCTACTTTCATGGTCAGTTTTTGGTTGTGGAGAGTGTGGGTGGTAGGGGTAAGAAAGCTTCTCTACACTTCACTTATGCGTTCAAGCCTCAGTGTTGGTATTTTGTTGGGTTGGAGCATACAAACAAGCATGGTTTGCTTGGGAGGGGTGAGAGTGAATTGAGGCTGTACGTGGATGGTAGCCTGTATGAGAGCCGTCCTTTTGAGTTTCCACGCATATCAAAGCCACTTGCATTTTGCTGCGTTGGGACGAATCCACCACCAACTATTGCGGGCCTGCAGAGGCGCCGTCGGCAATGCCCCTTGTTTGCTGAAATGGGACCTGTCTACATATTCAAGGAGCCAATTGGGTCAGACAGAATGAGTCGGCTGGCATTTCGCGGAGGAGATATACTTCCCAGTTTTGGAAATGGTGCGGGTTTGCCATGGAAGGCAACCAATGACGATATTAAGAATATAGCAGAAGAGACCTTCACACTTAACAACGAGATTGGTGGAAGCTTACATCTTCTTTATCATCCCAGTCTGCTCACCGGTCGATTCTGTCCAGATGCTTCACCTTCTGGTTCATCAGGTTTTATCCCTGTCCCTCTCTCTTTCTGGCCTGTGGTTCATGTTAGTAGTTGTGTTTTCCAAATCCAAAGATCCCTTTGGTTCAAAATAGATGATTGCAATCTGTTAGGCATTTTACTTCTTTTAGGACGCTGATACTATACACACTGGGAGCTTTGTTCCTCAATAGGAAATCGTTGAGTAATTTAGTAAGATCCTGTTTTGCTGAATCATTTAATCCTTTTTCTTTTTGTAATCCTACTGAAAGTATATAAGTATTTTCCTTCCCACCGATACTTTTGGATGCTACTGAGTCATGCTATGTTTTATGATCTAACTTCTAATTTCTTCTGTTCGATTGTAGGCACTCATCGAAGGCCTGCGGAGGTTCTTGGGTTGGTTCATGTTTCGTCTCGTGTGCGGCCTGCTGAGTCTCTGTGGGCCTTAGCTTATGGGGGTCCAATGGCCTTACTTCCACTAACCGTAAGCAATGTGCAGATGGATAGCCTTGAACCCACACATGGTGATTTGTCATTGTCACTTTCCACAGGCTCCCTTTCTGCCCCAGTTTTCAGGATTATTTCCTTGGCCATTCAACACCCTGGGAATAATGAAGAATTATGCCAGACATTTGCACCAGAGCTTTTATCATGTGTTTTACGTTATCAATTACAAGCTCTCTCGAAGCTGGAAAGTGGTGAAAGGGCATTGACTGACGAGGAGCTTGTTGCTGCAGTCGTATCTTTGTGCCAGTCTCAAAGAAACAATCATGAGCTTAAAGTGCAGCTTTTCAGCAGTTTGTTGTTGGACCTGAAGTTGTGGAGTGCTTGCAACTACGGTTTACAGAAAAAGCTCCTCTCCTCTCTTGCAGACATGGTATTTACAGAATCTGCTTGCATGCGAGATGCAAAGGCGATGCAAATGCTTCTTGATGGTTGTAGAAGATGTTACTGGGCAATAAGGGAACCAGATTCAATTGATAACTTCACACTTACTGGAACTAAAAGATCTCCTGGTGAAGTGAATGCTCTGGTTGATGAGCTTTTGGTTATTATTGAACTACTTCTTGGAGCAGCGTCTTCAACTGCAATTTCAGATGATGTACGCTGCTTGATTGGATTTGTTGTTGACTGCCCACAGCCTAATCAGGTACTTGGGACATCATATTACTAGACAAACATGTTAAATTCCAGCAATGATTCTATTCAATTTTGTTTCTATCAAAAGATATGATCTGAGTGGAAATGCTTAATTCATCCTTGTCTTATGGTGTGAGCCTACACATATTATATGCAACATGCTGTAGAAGCAGTTAAATACGACCACTGGTGCACATATATTGGATACCTGATGCACCTTTGCCAAACAGCGTGAGAAGTAGGTGAATTAATTATTAACCTTACTTACATAGGTTTCAGTACCAAATACTATGTGGAAGGAGGGACAATACTGTTTGGAATATGAATTGTATTCATAATAGATGGGTTGAGTACAAGAAGGGAAACTCTAGATTACAAGATTACCCTTTCACTATTATACGCTTGACACCACATCTTAAAGGATATGAAACTCTAGGTAGGAAGGCAAAGAATTAGCTGTCAAATTAGAAAACCCCCAACTATTGGTGGTTGTTCATGAGCTTTCTGCGGCTTCTGCATCTGCATAGGCCCATGCCCATGCCCATAAACATCCTCCTCTACCAGGAGATTGGCTTTACATCTGCTCTTAGGATTTGTTTTTTATGTGCTAGTGTCTTATTAAAAAGTGTAGGAGCTCCTTATCTACCATTTTATGCGATCTAATAAGTTGGTTCTTGATATCTTTATTGGCAGGTTGCAAGGGTGTTGCACCTCATCTTTAGGTTGATTGTACAGCCTAATATCTCTAGAGCCAACATGTTTGCTCAATCCTTCATCTCTAGTGGTGGCGTGGAAGCACTTCTTGTTCTTTTACAGCGGGAAGCTAAAGCAGGTAATAAAAATATTTTGGATGATTTTAGAGAGGCTTCAAGTGAAAATGATGTCCTGAGGGATGCAAGTTCTGATGAAAAAGCTGCTAGTAGTGATGCCAAATGTAAGGTTGATGAAATTGAATCAGTTGAACATCATGAAACCTCCATTCACAAAGAAGTGGTTGAGAATGAAGCTAAAGAAACAAATGATGCTTCTGGTGAGACGCTGAACCCAAACATTGAAGAAAAGGTGCCGAGCTCCGAGAATGTGCTCCTGAAGAATTTGGGTGGCATTACATTCTCAATTACTTCTGATAATGTCCGGAACAATGTTTACAATGTTGACAAAGGTGATGGAATTGTTGTGGGAATCATTCACATTCTCGGTGCTCTAGTTGCATCAGGCCACCTTAAATTTGATTCTGGTGCTGCAAGTCCGAATATTCGTGGTGGTCATCAGGCTACACTTAATGAAGAAGGAAATACTGTGTCAGAAGACAGAGTGCCGTTGTTACTTTTTGCATTGCAGAAAACATTCCAAGCAGCTCCAAGTAGGGTTATGACTGCAAATGTCTACATGGCTTTGGTCTCTGCCGCGGTATGGGTGCATAATTTGTATTTTTATTTGATTAGAGCACATGGATTGATGTGATTTATCGTATTTTGTTGTCTTTTGATTGCAATATTGCAATAAATCTTTTCCTTAAAATAGAGATTGTAAACAAATAGATGCTTCAAATAAAAACAAAAGCATATGAACAAGAAAATCTTGTACATGTGTTCAAATGATAATGCATACAAAAAAGAAAAGTAATGCTAAACTGAGTCAACCTACATGAGAGTGCTGGTACCTTATGAGTTTCAGATGGTCTTTATTGTACGGTAAAATGATTGATGTGCCACATACAACTCGAATACAAGTATACATCTAGACTATCTGATGTATTTATGTTTTTCGGTCCAAACACCAAATGAGTTTGGCATCCAATCATAAGCGGTACTTAAGTTGTAAGAAAATGGTTGTATATGTAGCATTGAACGTATTATATGTGGCTCAATATTCATTACTCGGTTTTGTTGTAGTGTACAAGCACACCATAAGTTTAGAGTCCTCAGTTTTGATGAATTGTTGCACCCAATGCATTCTAATTTTTCTACCTTTGACATCGTTATATTCTTGAGTGCAGATTAATGTCTCTTCTGTAGATGAAAATCTAAACCTATATGACAGTGGTCACCGTTTTGAACATATTCAACTTTTGCTTGTCCTGCTCCGTTCGCTTCCATATGCATCTAGGGCATTCCAAGCTCGTGCTATACAGGTGTGTTTTCATTGCCTTATGCTACTTGTATTTCCATGTCAAAGGTACTTTTTTTTAACTAGAAGTCAAAGTTTTTCATTGGAATTTTAGAGGGTGGTCCTTAATAATACTAAGGTCAAGGCCAAAGCTACTCAATTATTCCTATATGCTGGAATTGTTTGTCCTTTTCTCAGCGTATTTTAATATTTTTATAACTGTCATTTTCAAAACTATGGTGTATGGGCGACCAATGTGGTGACTTAAATTATAACTGTCATTTTCAAAATTATGGTGTATGGGCTTAGTCTGCTACATTTGCACTGCTCAATTGAGACATGCAAGTGTGGCTTAAATCTCATACATCTCAACCGCCATGGTACATCTCAACCGCCAGCCAACTATTTGACACTAGTGAGATGTCTGTGTTACTTGTATATTCGACACTATTTTGTCAAATACCTGCGCACTTATTTTATTTGTACTGTTCTGTATAGTTATATGTTCACCCTCTTTGTTCATAACAGGCTTACATATATCATTTGCTCTTATAAATTCATATCTTTGGAGATATTATTCAATTTCTTATGGTTCTAAAATTCTTTCTATATCATTTCAGGATCTTCTGTTTTTGGCTTGCAGTCATCCGGATAATAGAACCACAATAACCTCAATTGCAGAGTGGCCAGAATGGATTTTAGAGGTTTTGATTTATAATCATGAGGTAAGTGTTACAAGCCTTTTCCTCTGTCTATAATGAAAAATTGTTGTCTGGACGAATTAGTACATTAACCATATTTCATCGTCTCAGGCTTTATGTTACCCGTAGCTCTAATTTCGAAATTTGTAATTATAGATGGGTGCTAAGAAAAATGCTGATGGTGTAAGCATAGGTGAGATGGAAGACCTTATACACAATTTCCTGATTATTATGCTAGAGCATTCAATGCGACAAAAAGATGGGTGGAAGGCAAGATTCTTCTTACACTGTACATCTTAGTTCCATAACCTATTTGCAGTTTGGAAACCTTCCATTATCTGTGAACTTGATACTTTCACTGCCAAACACCATTTTAACATGAAAATCCCTACAATATTTAGGATGTGGAAGCAACAATTCATTGTGCAGAATGGCTTTCTATGGTTGGAGGATCTGGTACTGGAGACCAAAGAATCAGGTACCCTCCTCCCTTTAATATTAAGGTTCGCTAGACTAGACACTTCGGCAACTGATCCAACAAAAAAAAATAGCGCTGTGCCAAGATCCCTGGACCAAAAAGGCTGGGATTTACTTTCAAATTTTTAAGGCAACAATATGAATTCTCTGTTGTATATATTACCCTTGCTAAGATTATTTTCGTACACATATTCATGAAAAGTTTCTACCTCTATTCTTTTTACTAGACGTGAAGAGTCATTACCTATTTTCAAAAGGAGATTACTTGGTGACCTGCTTGATTTTTCTGCCAGAGAGCTTCAAGTTCAGGTAGCTGTCCTTTACGACATGATCTGCCTGCCAAGCATGGGCATTTATATTTCCATCATGGTTACAGTTGTTTCTTGTATCTTTTGCAGCTTCTCCTTCTGTAGTTGATTTCCCTTTAATGTGTATTGCAAGGTTTTTTTTTTTTTAACGTTTTGGCTATTAGTAAGGAAATGGTTATGGGTAACTCAAATGATTGAAAAAAACAGAACTGCTATCTAAAAACATTTGTCTATTTTGTTGAAGTTACCAGTGCAGATACAAAACCCCAGTTTCTATTTTTTGTTATTTGGAACCTGGTCAATAACTTTCATATCATTAATGTAATTTTGAATGACTTACATTATATCATCATCAGCATTTTATTTATTATTCTCGTCTATTTGTTACAGCAGGTTGTTACAATTCGATTTTCTTTGTCCTTTCTTTATGGGTACTTCTTTTTTTTAAAAAAAAATCTTGTCTGTAATGTCTGCTATTTTTGCTTGCATGTGAGCAGACTGAAGTAATTGCAGCGGCTGCTGCTGGTGTTGCAGCAGAGGGTTTATCTCCTGAAGAAGCAAAAGTTCAAGCAGAAAATGCTGCTCATCTCTCAGTAGCACTGGCGGAAAATGCAATTGTTATTGTAATGCTAGTGGAAGATCATCTCAGGTCACAAGGCCAACATTTTTTCACGTCTCTTTCAGGGAGTAGTGTTGTATCTTCTGGCTCAATGGCTTCCTTGGTTGCCAGTCAATCAAATTCTTTGGGTAAAACTGGTACTGAATCTGCTGCAGCCTCAAGGCAGTCATCTTTGTCCAGTGATTCTGGTGGACTCCCCGTAGATGTATGTAATACATAGTAGTATGTTACTGCATTTTATAGTTTTTGGTAGTATTTTCATGAAGCATCCATCTAACTGCTGTAGCATGCTTCAAATTTAATCTGTTATTTTTACTGTATTCATATTGTTTCTATTCGTGGAAAAGATCGTTTAATTGTTTTCTTCAAACTATTGTGTGTCTAATCAAAGCAAAAGGTGACACTGTCAGTTATAGATTTCATTCCTGGATAATGTTCCTGGCTCATTATTGTCAGTTTTTTTAATCACTGTTTCTGTCTATCTATTGTTGTGCCGACACATAAATGTTTCGGTGTGAAACACCTTTAAGGTTGAAAAGCACTACTGGATGTCTAATTCTTGATTATTAGAATTGTTCGCTTACATATCCACTGCTGACCGTTCCTTCATGTTTTACATTCATGGTTATTGCTACTAGGTAGTTGAATTTTAATTTTGTCAATGTTGCCTTTATTTTGTTGCTATGTATTTGAAGCAGGTGCTTGCTTCTATGGCTGATGCAAATGGACAAATTCCTGCTGCTGTGATGGAACGTCTTACAGCAGCAACAGCAGCCGAGCCTTATGAATCTGTCAAGCATGCATTAGTGTCTTATGGGAGCTGCATAGCAGATCTTAGAGAAAGCTGGAAGTACAGAAGCCGTTTGTGGTATGGTATTGGCATTACAATGAAATCAGATATATTTGGTGGTGGTGGAAGTGGTTGGGAATCTTGGAAATCTGTTCTAGAGAAGGACTCAAATGGGAACTGGATTGAACTTCCACTTGTAAAGAAATCAGTTGCTGTGTTGCAGGCACTTCTGTTGGATGATTCTGGACTTGGTGGTGGTCTTGGTATTGGAGGAGGGTCTGGCCCTGGTATGGGGGTTATGACTGCACTCTATCAGTTGCTAGATAGTGACCAGCCATTTCTTTGTATGCTTAGAATGGTTCTTGTTTCAATGAGGGAAGATGACAATGGTGAAGGTGATGCTTTTATGAGGGACATGAACTTAAAGGATGTAGTATCAGCAGGAATGAGTCATCAGGCTGGAAGCATGATGCCCTTTGAGGGCAACATTTATTCATCTCCAAGAAAACCTCGCTCTGCACTTCTTTGGAGGTAACTCTGTTTAAGAATTTTAGATTCAATTGAACTTTGATGATAGCACAGTTGCTTTCATATATTTTGATATCTAGGTGGTCTTGCAGTCTATTATGGCTTCTGGGTGACAATTGTGTCAATTCTTATTCTATTTAAAATTTATGGCTGCAGTGTGCTTGGCCCCATCCTCAATATGCCAATCACTGAGTCTAAGAGACAGAGAGTGTTGGTTGCTTCCTCTATTCTTTATTCAGAGGTGAGTTTGTTTCACATTATCGAGTTGAGCATTTGTCCCTGCATGATATCAAATCTTTTTTTTTTGAGAAAAAAACTGACCAACCTAGTAAGTGATTAATCAAGATGCACATCCATACCTTTAGCCAACCGAGCTAGGCTCAATTCCTGTCACTGTATCATAAGATTTAGAAGTCTTGGCCTTGGGTGTGGCTGACAAATTGCCCATAGCAATTGCCTAACATTTCTTGGTCACTATGGATTAATGACCCTAAATGATTTTTTGTTTTTCCCCTTGGATTTGTAAGTTTATCCGATGCATCTCACATTTGAATTCTATTTTATTTATTTATTTTTTGGCTAAGAAGGATCACTTGCTTTATCCTAAATATGGTAACTTTACATGAGCATGCTCACGCCCCCACCTTCCTCCCCTCCCTTTTGTTTTGATGTCTGGTTCTTTTAATTTTTTATGTCTGATAATGTACTTTTCAAGTCAACATATTCCTTTTTCTATGTGTTGTATCTGCAAAATAAAGATATACTTTTGGTTGTCCAAAAACTAGTATCATTATTGAATGAATGAAAATATTGTTAATAATTTCGGAAGTTTAATTTTTTCTTCATCTTACCTTACTAATGTTTTTTAGAGGTAATATAAAAATCTATAACTTTTTACTCATAAGAGTCTATCATATATTGCCCTCGATGCAGGTATGGCATGCTATTGGTAAGGACAGAAAGCCCCTAAGGAAACAATACCTTGAGCTGATTGTACCACCATTTATAGCCATCCTAAGGAGGTGGCGTCCTCTTTTGGCTGGTATTCATGAGCTTACTTCTTCAGATGGACAAAATCCACTGATTGCTGATGATCGTGCTTTGGCAGCAGACGCACTGCCCATTGAGGTACTGTTCAGCATGATTTATGTAATACTAGTATTCTAGGGAAATATGGCTACATCTTAAACTCGCGTTATCAGTGCCTGTTTAGAGTACAGGAATTTCATAGGGGATGATTTAATTCTTGTTATCTGAAAAGTTCATATGCTTCAAATAAGAAACCGAGTTCATGCCACATTTTGAAATATTCAACTTTTTTCTTCACCTTGGTACTAAGAACACAGTTCTTAGCATGTTATTGTGCTCATACTTGATGAGAGTGTACAGGAATAAAACATCAACTAAAAGAAAAATGATTAAATATAACTTTTGGCCATGCTTGAAATCTTGCACTATTGCCGATTCTAGACGCTGGCAGTTCCTCTTGTCCCAACTTGTATGTCTTGGTTTTGGTCTGTTAATAATCTGATAGTAACTATGTCTCAAGTCCCAACTTCAATCTTTTGTTCTAGTCTGCGAATAATCATGTGTTCTTGATTTGTTGGCCAACTCAGAAGTTTAGGTCGAAAAAGGTCTCTTTATTAAATTGCTTCATATTTGTCGATTCGTAAGCATAGTATTTGTTTATTTACTGTTGTGGACTATGTTTTTAACCTCAGTTTGATGATGGAATATTTTTGAGAAATGCTTATGTCACTTAGCATGACAATCCTTGTCAAGAACTTCTAGGGGAAAGTTTCCGGTGTTGTATTGTTTAAAAGTTACTAGTATTTTTTAATCATGTCTTTTCCTCCAGAGCTAGGCATAATATTTGTTTTTTTTTCCTGAGCTAGGCTGCTCTTTTGATGATATCGCCTGGCTGGGCTGCTGCTTTTGCCTCACCACCAGTTGCGATGGCATTGGCCATGATGGCTGCTGGTGCCACTGGGACAGAAACAATAACACCTCCCAGGAATACCTTGAGTAGGCGTGACACGTCATTGCCTGAGTGCATAGGAACAAGAAGACTACAGACTTACTCAAGTTTCCAAAATCCTATTGATACAGCAGCTAACAAGCCTGGGTTCACTCCAAAGGATAAAGCAGCAGCAAAAGCTGCTGAATTGGCTGCTGCTCGTGACCTCCAGCGGACTGCTAAGATTGGTTCAAGAAGAGGCCTTAGTGCTGTAGCAATGGCAACATCAGGACAAAGGAGAAGTTCAGGTGATGTCGAGCGTGCAAAGAGGTGGAATACATCAGAAGCTATGAGCGCTGCTTGGATGGAGTGCCTGCAAACAGTTGATTCTAAGTCAGTTCCAGGAAGGGATTTTTCAGCTCTTTCATATAAATATGTGGCAGTTCTTGTTTCCTGTTTAGCCTTAGCTAGAAATTTACAACGAGTTGAGGTAAATCCTCATGGAACACTTTTATTTTGAGGCTTTAAATTCACAGGATGCCACTAAAATCTGGTAAATGCAGATGGAGAGGCAAACACTAGTTGATGTGTTGAACCGTCATCGTGCATCAACTGGACTTCGAGCATGGCGGCACCTTCTTCATTGCCTAACAGAGATGGGTAGACTATATGGACCTTTCAGACAACCTCTGTGTACTCCTGATCGTGTATGTACAGATAGTTATTTTTTATCTCTCTTCTCCACCTCTGTTTCATTTTCCTGGGAACAGCACAAATTGTTTCCCAGTACATTCTGAACTCTGAAATGAGAACCTTTGTGATGCTTCTTCTGGATATGTTCTAATTTTTTTTTCATTGTGCAGGTTTTCTGGAAATTAGATTTTACTGAAAGCTCTTCAAGGATGAGAAGATTTATGAAAAGGAACTACAAGGGATCTGATCATTTAGGTGCAGCTGCTGATTACGAAGATAGGAAACTTCTTAGTGGTGCTGTACAGTCAAATGAATGCAACTCAGAAGGTGCTGAATCTTCACTACCAAACGCGCTTCCATCATCTGCTTCTGCAATTATGGCTGAAGCCATGTCAATGGATGAAAGAAGTGAAGAAAAGGAGCAGTTGGATACTGACACTACTCACAGCAGTGTTGATGATCAACTTCAGCATTCTTCAGCCACTGATCAAAAATCAGTGGAAGGATCAGTAGGCTCAAGATGTTCTGACATTTGTGCTGATCGCAATTTAGTTAGAGCTACAGTTCTAGCACCCAGTTATGTGCCTAGTGAAGCCGATGAGAGAATTATTGTTGAACTGCCATCCTTGATGGTGCGGCCATTGAAAGTTGTCAGAGGAACCTTCCAAGTAAGCATTACTATTGAGTTGTGAAGTTGCACTTCTGCCTTGAGCAGATCCTTTATTCAACTCACTTTAGGTTTAATGGGTTCCCTGTAACTTTTTACCAGGTAACATCAAAGAGAATTAACTTTATTGTTGGTGAACATTCAAGTGATAGTAACATTGATGATGGTGCGTCTACTAGTGGCCAATGCGATCAACAAGATAAAGATCGAAGTTGGTTGATCGCTTCGCTTCATCAGATATATAGCAGACGGTAAGTATTATTTTGGGATTAGTTGCAGTTGTTATATTGGTCTCTTGTAGATGTCAGGTGCATATTTCTAGTTCTGTTAAAGAAAAAATATCTTTTGTTTTCAGGATGAATAATTACAGTGAACATGTGATTTATTACAATTTAGTATATTTTATTTTTTTTGTGCCATTCACTCATTTTCTGAGTTCAATTGAATTGTTTCAGATACTTGTTACGTCGAAGCGCTTTGGAATTGTTCATGGTGGATAGATCAAATTTCTTTTTTGATTTTGGGGTACATCCTTTATTTAACTCTGGGTGCTGTTTGAATCCGTTGCTTGCCGCATCTAAGTATCTTGGACTCGTGTTTAATACTTGTTGTAGGATATTGATGCACGAAAAAATGCTTATCGGGCCATTGTTCATGCTAAACCTCCTAACCTGAATGACATCTTTCTAGCTACCCAGGTATGTGTTCAACACATTTTACCTTACCCCTACATTCAGTACGCAATGAGTTATCTATCCTTACTTATTTCAGAGAGCTGAGCAAATTCTGAAAAGAACTCAATTGATGGAGCGCTGGGCTAACTGGGAGGTACCTGAAAAAAAATAAAATTTTCCTATGCATTTTGTTAGTGTTTAAGATCTAACGATGTCCACTTTCTTCAGATTAGCAATTTTGAGTACTTGATGGAATTGAACACTCTAGCTGGACGCAGTTATAATGACATTACTCAGGTTGATATCTTACAGAATGTGTATTTTTGGTTGAACAGGTTAACATGTAACTCCTGTAATCTTTTCTGCTTGTGCAGTATCCTGTGTTTCCTTGGATAATAGCAGATTATAAGTCCACTGTGTTGAATCTGGATGATCCTTCTACGTATCGAGATCTTTCAAAGGTTCACACATGGCTATTTGTTGCTCCTGTCTTTTCCAATTATCTGTTGACCATAGTGGGTATTTTTGTATGCAGCCAATTGGAGCATTAAACCCTGAACGCCTCAAGAAGTTCCAAGAACGGTACTCGACATTTGAGGATCCAATCATCCCAAAGTTTCATTATGGTTCTCATTACTCCAGTGCTGGCACGGTATGCATTACAAAAAATAGTCAAATATTTACTTATGATGCTACTGGCTATGCATTATACTTGCAAGTATTGACTATCTGTATCTGTTGGTCCTTGATAGTCTTTTGGTTGATCAATTTTTGTGAAGAAGACTATTGAATATCTCCAAAGTATTACAGAAGGCTCTAAAGCTTGTATATGTGGCTGCACAGTGAACTTTTTGCACATGTCTGATCAGTATTAATTTCTTCTGATTTTCTCTGCTCATAGTTGGTTGTTACTGTAATGGTGGCACTAGCAACTAGGGCTTATGCTTGCCAATGAGCTTGAGAGAGATGGGGATTAGGAGTTTCATTTTTCTTTGATTAATTACATATAGCAGTGTATGTGTCAATGTGCCTTATATTAGCCTTAGGTCTCTAACATGAGATGGTAACAGACAGAAATTTTAGCTAATTAACTAATAGATAAGGCTACCAAAAGTCAAGATAATGTTATTTCTGGCTTTTTCTGCGCGCCAAATCCGTAGGCCTCAGATACAATACACAAACTGCACCATCATTACTAGTTACTGTGCTGACAGTTGGTGTCCTTGACACCATTGCAGGTCTTGTATTACCTTTTCAGAGTGGAACCTTTTACGACGCTTTCTGTACAGCTGCAAGGCGGTAAATTTGACCATGCAGATCGCATGTTTTCTGATCTTTCTGGTACATGGGATAGTGTTCTCGAAGACATGAGTGATGTAAAAGAGCTAGTAAGTCTCCAAACAAGTGTCTGCAGTAGTTAATAGTTTCTGTAGATATTATTGGTTTGTGTCAAAATCAAGTCAGGATCTTTGCTGCAGTCTAATTTTCTTTTATATCTATCTAGGTACCTGAGATGTTCTACCTCCCCGAGGCATTTACCAACATAAATTGTATCGACTTTGGGACAACTCAACTTGGAGGAAAGCTAGGTAACTGCACTTAAACCTATATCAAATATGAAGTTAACACACACACAAACCCAGAGTTATGCAATTACGAATACCATTGCAGATTCAGTAAAATTGCCTCCCTGGGCTGAGAACCCTGTTGATTTTATCCATAAACACCGGAAGGCCCTTGAGAGTGATCATGCTTCTGCTCATTTGCATGAGTGGATTGATCTAATATTCGGGTAAGCTCTATGTTACTATAGTTTTACCACTTTCTTGTCTGTATGCACAATCACATACTCTTACGATTACACAAACTATAATTGACATAGATGTATTATGTGTATCATGCTAATAGTATTGATGCATTTCCCCATTTTTTGTAAAAAAAAGAGAGAGAGGCTATTGTGGTTGCATGTACCGTTTAGGTAAAATGATGTATGGTAATGACACTGTCAAAAACCTTGCTTTTGTGAATGTCCAAGGTGTTAAAGCTATATTTACGCTTTGTAAAACGTCAATCTTTCTGATGAAGTATCCTGTTGCTAGCAATGAAAACTGAAAAGAAATATTTCTGTAACGTAAGATGTAATTCTAGAATTTCCAATATGAGTAAGATGCTGGGCAACGATTTTGTTAGTTATTCTGGATAATCACTTCTGATCTTTTTTTTACTAAATATTACCTTTGTATTGTTGATGACTTTTGGCAGATATAAGCAGAGGGGGAAAGAAGCGGTAATGGCCAACAATGTATTCTTCTACATTACATATGAGGGAACAGTGGATATTGATAAAATTACAGATCCAGTAAGTTCTGTGCTCTGAAGTTAAATGTATGGGCTTTCTAGCTGCTGCTGTCAACTTTTCATGCATTACATGAAATTCTTTAGGTGCAACGACGAGCTACGCAAGATCAAATAACTTACTTTGGGCAAACACCATCTCAGTTGCTCACTGTTCCTCACATGAAGAGAAAACCATTGGCAGAGGTCTTACAACTTCAGGTAATTTTTTATTAGCAGCTTCATGAGGTCAAGTAATTTTGTTGTTTTCCTGTTGTTAGTTATGTAGCTAACTGCTTTGTCCACGCTTGAACCAGTATGTCGATTGCAAGAAAGCAACTAATATCAAAAGACAAATTTGCAGCATCAGCTGATTTTAGCAGTAGTTGCAAAAAACTAAAGGCACTTCTATTGTAGGAGTATTTGCTAAACTGTTTTTGTATCTCCACAGACAAATGTTCTTTGGAAGAACTGCAGCACTTTAATGATTAGGTTGCATTGACTTTATCAAGCAGGAAGAGTTGTATAGAAGACTAGAACTGATTGGTCATTTCCATCCCCTCCCCCATTTCTTGTCTAGAACCAGAATATAGCTTATGGGGTGACTATTAGCTTGTGTTGACTTTATCAGGGATGAAAATCTCAGGAATTGATTGGCCATTCACATGAGAAAACTAGGATATAGCTGATTGGTCATTCCTGTCTAAAAGTAGGATATAACATATGGAAAACCTAGGAGTAACTTTTTTCATCTCTGTCCTTTTCTGGTTAAATATAGTTTAGCTAGAGTATAACCAACCTCCATGGCCTTGAACTGATGGAAACCTGCCAGCTGAATAGGATGGTGGCAATAATTGAAGAGTGGCCTGTGGAGCTGGTTTCCTCATGTGTAATGGGTTTAGAAGATTAGTTTGATATGGCTTAGTTAACTAGTATGCCTACAAAGCTGACTGTACTGACTATATGCTCAGTCTAATCCATTGAGGCAGAGCAAGGATTGAAACCTACACTTCTGGAATGCATTGGATGTAATTGGTTGTTACATCTAATCTAAAACGGATTCTAAAACTCTGATCTTTGTTACATGCTTGAATAATTAAGTCTATCCATCTAGGTTTGTTTCAAGATGTATTTCGGTTAGTATTTGATGTTCATTGCTCATATTAGGCCCTGTTTCAAACCACAAGTAGTAGTTGTTAGCTAGCTAATAGCTAATAGATAATTGTTAGCTAAAAATTAGCTAGGGGTGTTCCAAACCACTTGTGATAGTAGTTCAAACTACCAGGGATAGCTATTTCCCACCAATTAGCTTCTATTAGTCGGGTTGAATCTGCTAGTGATGTACTCCCTCCATCCCCAATTACTTGTCATCCTACAGTTGACAAGTTTTCCCCATTTACTTGTCACCCTCGCTTACCAAAACACCTTTCTCTCTTCCCAATACATCTCTCTCTCTCTCTCTCGTTTTTAGTACATACCACCTTTTTTTTTCATGCTCCTTAATTCCTGTGTCTACACCTAGGATGACAAGTAAAAGGGACGGAGGGAGTAGTTGTTCGTTGGGAGCTAGCTAATTATTAGCTGGACCGTTAGCTGACCCTGTTCCAAACCACTAGGGATAATTTTAGCAGCTAACACCTATCCCTAGTGGTTCGGAACAGGGCCTTGTAGCAGCTCCAGTGCTGCATAAACCAAACACAATAGTAGTAATCATTCTTATACAGTTGTATTATCATACTTCATATTCGTGGTATAATGGCATACATAGCTCACTAATATTTTCCATGCCTGATCTTTTCTGTGCAGACGATATTCCGGAATCCAAATGAACTTAAATCCTATGTACTTCCTAATCCAGATCGTTGCAATGTTCCTGCCAGTGCTATGCTTTTATCAAATGATTCTATTGTAGTTGTCGATTTAAATGTTCCTGCAGCACATGTGGCACTTCATCATTGGCAGCCAAATACTCCTGATGGGCAAGGGACACCTTTCCTTTTCCATCATGGTAGAAGTTCTGCTAATTCAACCAGTGGTGCACTCATGCGCATTTTTAAAGGATCTACTAGTTCTGCAGAAGATTACGAGTTCCCACGAGCTATAGCATTTGCTGCTTCTGCAATCCGCAGTTCAGTAGTTGTTGCTGTCACATGTGACAAAGAGATAATTACTGGTGATTATTTCTTTTCACAATTTACCTTTGCAGATTTCTATATTATTGTACATGTTAGGACACCTAATGTTCTGCCACAATATTTCAAATTTAAGCTCACTCTACAGAAGAGAAGAATTTGTTACATCTATGCTAATTTGGTTATTCCATATTTTTTATTGATAATATTTCAACTTTGAAATGCAATTTGACGCAGGATTGAGATGCCCTTTAACAAAATTTTATTTAGATTTTAATTTTATGACTTTTCCACTTCTATTTCCCCCCTTTCCTCTTATTCTTCTTTCTTCTGTTTTTTTCCCTAGTTTGTTTCCCGTCTTCCTTTACTTTGGTTTGTCTTTTTATGGTGGATCTTATGGGTTTTATATCTAGCATACCCCAACTTGCTTGGTACTAAAATGCTTAGGTGTTGTTTTGTTTTAAGACTTTTGTGCTGTCAGTCCACAGTCCAATTGTACTATATTCATAACACGCTGCCTATGATATTTCAGAGGTGCTTATATTTTTATTTCTAAAAATGATTTGTCTCAATAATAGGAGGGCATGCAGATGGTTCATTGAAGTTGATATCTCCAGATGGAGCAAAAACGATTGAAACTGCATCTGGACATCTTGCTCCTGTGACATGCGTCGCGTTGTCTCCGGATAGCAATTACCTAGTGACAGGGTCTGGAGATACCACAGTTATACTCTGGAGAATTCATCGGACTGGCTCCTCACTCAAGAAAAATGCTCTTGAACCTCCACCGACGACACCAACGACACCTCGTAGTCCTCTATCTAGCAGTACTAGCAGTGTGAGCAACCTATCAGAAACAAGGAGACATCGCATCGAAGGTCCAATGCACATAATAAGAGGACATCTAGGGGGAGTAACCTGCTGTGCTGTTAGTCCTGATTTGGGAGTTGTTGCTTCCTCATCAAATGCATCAGGCGTTCTTCTACATTCCTTGCGCACAGGTCGGTTGATTAGGAGGCTTGATGTTGCAGAGGCACATGCAGTAAGCTTATCTTCTCAAGGAATCATTTTGGTCTGGAATGAATCAAAGAAAACGTTATCTACCTTCACTGTCAATGGACTCCCTATGGCTACATCAATTCTGTTACCTTTTTCTGGACAAATTAGTTGCATTGAGATTTCCATAGACGGCAATTTTGCTTTAATTGGAACATCGTTGCTCAAAAATGACAAGTTTGGGGCACCCCATGGGGATGACGTATCAAAAAATTCAGAACTAACTGAAGTTGAGCAATCTGTTCATGTGCCTTCAATCTGCTTTGTTGATCTGCATAAACTTCAGGTTAGCTTTTGAAACTTATGTCCACCTTAACTGTCCTATGTGCTATCCCTTGCATAAATGTTTTTCGTGTCAGGTATTCCATACGCTGAAGCTTGAAAAGGGCCAGGACGTCACAGCAATCGCTTTGAACAAAGAGAACACAAATCTTCTAGTGTCTACTGCTGATAAGCAGCTTATAGTCTTCACTGATCCTGCTGTGAGTATCCTGAATTCTAAATAAACTATAAGTTATGAATGGCCACATACATATAATCACTTCCCTTGGGAAATACTTTT
The DNA here is from genome assembly GCA_001602275.1 of Zoysia japonica. Lineage (NCBI taxonomy): Eukaryota > Viridiplantae > Streptophyta > Magnoliopsida > Poales > Poaceae > Zoysia > Zoysia japonica. The sequence continues at coordinate 1,811,831 of BCLF01000056.1, read as the reverse complement.
GCCAGTTGCCTGGGGAGTTTCTTCAACCCTCTTCCTGACAGTTTGTATTGCAGTTAAGCTTGAAGGTAGTGGATCAGATGCTACGTCTTGGTTGGGAAGGTGATGGGCTGCTTCAGTCATAATTCAGTCATGAATTATGAGCAAAATTTGTCTATTGGTTTCGTAAAGTACTGAAAGGAAAGGCGTGAGACACGCCATTTGTACAAAATCGAGGATTTAAGGTTAGAATGAGTGGTATACTTGTATCCAACAGGTCACTTAGATAGGGAGGACACCAAGTAGCCCTGTAAAAATCTCAAATGTATTTGTAGGATGAATGATTAGCAATCCTACGCAATTTTGTAATGAACCTTTTGCACGGCATACAATTATCGGTAGTCAATATTAAATCTGTAGGGTGTCGGCTGGAAATCTGTCCCATTTTCTAGACTGAAATTGCATGTTTTGTGACTATTGGCAGCAGCCATCAAACAGATTTGAAAATGGTGGATTCGAAAGTGGCGAAGCGGATTCACCTCTGCTTGTACCCAAACAGGATTATCCTGCTCCGTTCCATATTTTTTTATTTCAAAATTTTAAGAAACAATTCGAGCTGAGAACTATTACATTAAAACAATACCGCATTCAAGTCACTACCAAACTGCAAAGCCGCGGTTTCAAAAAAAAAAAAAAGGCAAAGCAGCAGGCGTTTCCGAACTGGCGCTCAGTAGCATTGCATACTAAAAAAAAATTGTGAATACACGAAAGCATGGCTAAGAGCAGCGTAGTGTTATCCTAGATTTCTCCAGAATTTTTACTCCGTTAAACAAGATTCATAATATTACAAGAGGAAATTTTGTCAGCACGTCCAAAGGATTACAAAAAGTGTTGGGCAAAGGCAAATGCCCTGCACTGGTTAAGAAACCAAATTCTATTGGGTCCTGATCTTTGAAAATGTGCCGGTCTCAGAAAAGTAGGTGCTTTGAGTTCCACTTCCCAGAACGTTTCCTTGGGCTTGTGGATTTGACAACTCAATTCCCTGCATAAGGAAATATTGAAATCAGAGATGAAGTGATGGCACGAACCCTTTTTAAGTACTCTTGGTTTTAAATTATTGACACTGTTGACTTCTAACATCAACTTTGACCATTCGTCTTATTTAAAAAATTTGTTTCAATGTGTAAAATTATTAGTTGTGATTTAAATTCCACTAATAATAAATCAAATAATAATAAAATTTTATATATTTGAACAAATTTTTTGAATAAGACGAATAGTCAAATTTGATGTTAGAAGTCAACGGTATCAATATTTCAAAACCGGAGGTAGTAGTTTAGTGTGTGTGTGTGTGTGTGTGTGAGAGAGAGAGAGAGAGACCCATAACAAGACAAGCTCCAAGCAGATAACTCAAGAAACAAGGTCTCACCTGAACTGGTGTAAATGCCAAACTAGACGTCAGTCCTGAAGTTGCACCACTGCTACCATAGCTCTTCTCCTTGAACCTGATATTGAAAAAGTCAAAGATTGTGGTCTGCCATTATAGGAGACCATAAAAAACAAAAAACTGCAAATAGAAGAAGCAACACTGCAAAAATGTAGGGCCTGTTCGGCTGCACTATTGTTTTAGTGCTGCTGCTGCAAGAACTGTAGCTGCAAATGTAAAGTTCTATTGATGAGGCTGCAGCAACAGCGCAACACAGCTAAAAGAATGGCAGCCGAACGGAGCCGTAGTAACTAATAATGTCATACCAGTTCAGAGTTAGTGTGCCTGTTAGCCAGAGGGCGTGCAATATCTAACTTGATGTATTTGTGTAAAGAACCACCTGATGGTGAAGAAAGCAATATAAGCAATATTCTTGCTGTAACCTTGTACCAACACTCCCCCCTCCTTAGGGGTGTAAGAGGTACCCTAAGGATATAATGAACTAAGTTTTCAAAATTATTCCCTTCACTTTTTGAAAAAACTAGTTTTTTTTTTAA
>BCLF01000056.1:1760369-1809826 GCA_001602275.1 Zoysia japonica | reverse complement strand
CCCCCCCCCCCCCCCCCCCCACATTACACACGCACAGCACGCACAACCAAAAATACCTACTACATGTAGCAGTAGCCATCAAACGTAAATCAGAATAGTTTGATTAGGTTATCATCTCATTGTATTGAGTGCAATGTTTATAGTGGTATAAATATAAAAATGCAAGTGAACAAAAGGACACAAATTATCATAGTGGAGAAAGAAATAAATATAAAAATGCAAGTGAACAAAAGGACACAAATTATCATAGTGGAGAAAGAACAAAGATATCATACTTTTTGGCCACCTTAGCAGCAAGTTTGCTTTGTGCAGCTGACACACGCAGCTTGCCACTTCCTGCTTGTCCAAGCATGCCATAGCCTTCTCCCAGGCCATCACCTGTGACAGCATTACAGCAAAATGCGATTGCGTTAAAAACGTACTCACTCTGCCCCGTTCTAAGCATTTGTTTTTTGACTTTTAGATATTGCATTTGACCATTCATCTTATTATTTTAAAAAATTGTGCAAACATAAAAACAAATAAGTCAACTTAAAGTATTTCTACTAATAAAACAATTCACAACAAAATACACAATATTTTCATAAATTTTTTTAACAAGATGAATGTACTCCTACATGATTTCTAGGTGTCAAAAATGGGACGGAGGGAGTAACAGTTTCCCAGCTTAAGGCAAACTGAAACTGTAGAGCTATGACGCCAAAACAGTTACGACAATACTGACTGACCTAATGAACTCTCTTCTGGAATCCCAAACTGCATTCGGTTTGCAAGCTTCATCATATCAGTCTGCGCATATCTGCAAAATCATGTAACATAAATAATAAGAAAATATTAATAAATTAAAGAATATCATATACGCTATTGTTTAACATAGGCATTCTACATAGCTGATAGAAAAGATTACCTTTCTTTCATTTTTCTAAGTCGACGACCCCCTCTTTTCTTTTTAGGCTCGGAGTCTGGAACAGGAAGGGGCTTTGGAAGCTTTGCAGGAGGCGGTTCTTGCCACTTCTCAATCTTCTTACGGATTTCTTCTAGCAAGTTCCGGCCAGCTTTTCCAGTTGGATCACCTCTAATTGAATCAATCCTTGCTGCTAGAGTTGATTTTGCAGCAATAAGTCTGCAAGCACGAGTCCTCAGAGCTGGAGGTGTGCTCTGAAATACTTCAGTTTGTTCAAGATAGCCCACACGAAACTGAGATGTGGCAGTAGAAAATCCGGCAAGATTTTTCCTCTTTGCACCAAGTAACTGAACATTACAAGCAGGCATTTTTGCAAGTGCTCCTAAACCACCAGCAGTTCCCATCAGTTTAGAGGCAACAGCACTACCAACAATGGCAGATAGGTTTGGTGCAATATAACCCATTCTGCTCTCTACAAAATCAAGCACTTTCTTCTTTGCAGCATCAAGAGTAAGGGCTCTGTCACATGCTTCAATGGTTTTTTCCAAACTTTCCTCAGAAAGAGGCTTCCCAGTTGTTGTTGATGCTGTAACTGAGACAACCATTATAATTGCAGAAGGTAAAAGCCCTTCCAGGTCTACGAGTGTTATATCCATCTCATTTCCAATCTTCTTTACAACACGGGCATAATCAATGGGATGATGGACAAGGGACTCCAGTTCTGGAAACTTCAACTTATACTTGTCACGTATGAAGTTATGGATTATGATGATCTCATTCTCAATATCTACTGATAGAGCATTGCAATCAACAATAAGTTGGTACTCTGGATCTTCCTCAAGGATGAAACCTTGATTCGAAAAATCAGTGCCTTTCTGAAGTGCATCTTCAACTTTCTACAAAAAAAATAAAAAATAAAGATGTACTGTCACATATAGGAAAAGCTAAGACTTTAGGGATGCACATATTCAAATACTGACCGCATCATATATTTGATACAATCTACATGAAGTATACTAAAATCTTTATGCCCACTCCAAAGAGCCCAGGTATATGCATCAATGCTTTGAACAAGATACATATTAAACAAGTAACAATGCCCCGGTGCATAACATTGTGTAATACATTTTAAGAAAGTAAACCACCCAAACACAGATGATTATGCAACCTAGTGCAATTGTTCATGTTTCCTCCAACCACACAACCAACTTTTTAGAGCTGAGTTTGATCACATACTTGCATTATGTCATTATACCGTTGAGTCTTCTGCAGCTTTGAGACACTATCAAGATCATCATAGTTAAGGGACTCAAGGTCAGGCATAACATCATCACCATCCTCCTCCATACCCACTGCCTCAGCATTGTCTTCTTCCTGAAAAATTATAAGGTCAGCGAGTCCTCCAAAAAACAGAAAAATGCACATTTAGTAAAATGGAATAGAAATCAACATACAGGATAGGCTTCATTGTCTGAGAGTTCATCAAGATCTGCTAGAAAAGAATCAGCAAGACTTGCCTGTAAAAAGACACCATATGAAAACAAAAGAGGAAAGTTGGAATTATAAAACTGAATGTTAATCTTGAACAAGATACTCAACAGAAGATGAAATAAACTTACCATGATGTTAACCCAAGCGCTCTTCCCCGCTGCAAGAGCTCCAAAACTGGGTTTATATTGGGAGAGGTTCAGATGCTGCTTCTGTTCCTGCTACAACTTAAGTTTAGCGTTCAGCACTTCTGCACCGAACCATTGAACATAAAGATCTGACCAGCCTAATTTGTAATGGCAGGACATGGACTGCCATAAATTGTACTGAGGTATAACAAAGCTAGTATAATATCCTTGTAGATCGATCCATAGGGCGAGAAGGGCAGCCGCCCTACCTAACACCAGAGGAGAACACCCCCCCCCCCCCCCCCCCCCTCCTCCCTCCCGGGGCCCTCCCTCCCTCTCCTCTGAGAGCCGTCAGACACAGCTGTCCGGCATTGGTGGCATCTCTGCTTGCCGCTTAAGTCGCTGAGAAGCAACCGTTCTAAAAAATTTCCCCACCTCGCATCCTCGATTGGGATTAAAATCTCCCAGACCGCGTCCCCGTCCCCGCCACCCACGGGCGAAAATCTCCAGCCACTGCGCAGGGATCAACCCACCCCCGCTAAAACCAGCCTAAATGTCAACTACAAAAGGAGGAAGAGGATTAGAGGATTGGAGAGAAGTGCTCGGCTCTCAGCCTCTCACCTGAATGAGAAGGAGCGGCAGGCTGGTGCTGCGCCGGACGAACGGGACCGAGCCTGCTACCTGCTCGGCCGAGGCCGTACAGGCCTAGTGATGAAATCAGCAAGGGGATTCGGGCCGATAAGACGATGACTGGTGTGGTCGCCTCGCCGCCGGGGAGCGGAAGCGGAATAAGTGGCTAGAGGCTTCGATTGCTACGCGCAGGATCGCAGGAAGGAGAGGGGAATTACAGGGAGAATTGTAAGGCGGGACGAATCTCAATTTAGCAAAGCCCGTCATATTTTCTGGCCCAGACCAACAAAGATTCACGCCATAATATGAGAACGAGCAACTGCTCGTGGCCCGGCCCACAAACCAAGGGGTAACGCCTTGTTTGATTGAAGTAAAAATTTTTTATTCCTGCGTTTTTCGTGTGAAATTAAACTGTACAATTCCTACGATTCCAAAAGAGCCCTAAGGCAGATTATTTCCTAGCAGTCGGGGCAGTCGATGGTGCCACTGCGCCAATGCTAATGGCGATTGCAGTTTCAACTTTCGTCGTATTTCTATCGCGCGGCCGGTACCAACAGCGCCTCACATTTTTCATACGAACGGAAAACGTAGGAGGTAGATCAGACAGGAGAAACATAGCATGAACGCCACGGGAGGACGCTCCTGAATTCTTTCAAATCATTATGGTTTAGAGCTCTTTTTTTTCATTACAAAGGAAACAAATTTGAAAAAAAAAGGAGAGAAATCAGCAGTATTACAATTTACAACTTTCAAATAAAATCAGACAGCTGGTCAGCCAAGCCAATCATGGTTTAGCAATGTGTCTAGCGGATTTCTCCGTTCGCTATTGTCTTGACCTTGCACACCCCAGCCGACGTCGTAAATGGCACGGCCTTGTAGCATGCTACAAGCTCGCCGTTGCTGTGCAGGTCTGCTGCCAGTTTCTCCCACGTCTTGCTCTTGCCACTAAGAGAAGCCTCAGGCTCTCCCGAGTACCCGGCAAAGCTGACCTGCTCACCCACAGCAGCAGACTCTGGTGGCTCCACCAACTCGACCTAATTTTACATGGAAAACGTAATCATATATCAAAATCACTGGTAGTGCCTTACAAAGACGCAGGTTCCAAGTAGAGAGCACAAAAAGTTCCATCTAAATTTATCAAATGAACAGGGGCTGGAACTGCATGCCCTACCTTTGTATGGTCCTCATTTGATGCAGCCAAAACCATTGCATGTGATTTGATGCCGCGCATTGCCACCGGTTTCAGATTGCAGAGAACACATACTTTTCGGTTCTGCACATTCATAATAGGAGTAACATATATGTAGTCAAGATCATCGAGACATGGCATCACAAGAGCATATCATGAAAGAACAAATGATTCTGACGAACGCGCAACCTGCATTTCTTCAAGAGGAATAAATTTGACAAGGCCGCTAACAACTGTTCTTGGTGCCTCCTCTCCAACATCAATCTCCTCTACGTAAAGGGAATCGGCGTCTGGATGTTTCTCTACTTTTTTTATAAACCCCACCCTAATATCCAGCTTTGCAATCGACAAATCAGCATCTGCTGTCTTTGATTTTGAACCATCAGACCGTTTCTTTTGTTCCTTTTTCTGGACTCCATCTGGATAAGAAATATCAGAAGACTAAATAATAACTTGCTGCAATTAAAAGTACCTTTCCAGAAAAATAAATACGAGTTGAGGCATTTCAAAGGGAAAAAAGGTGACATCATCCACAGGATGCACGATCTCATCCTCGCAAGAAAAATTAAAGGGACTAATTCACCATTATTGTGGCCAGCAACATAATTCTATTTCTGTTGAGCCCCAACATGAAGCAAAAGAAGCTTTTCCTTTCTGAAACCGGCCAGCACCAAAGAAGAATAAACAAGTTATGACAGCTACCTGATAATTTTGAACCCTTAAGCTGATTGGCCACTTTGTTGGCTTCCACATCAGCTGCTGCTTTTGAGCTCCTCTCAGCTTGGCTGCCAGCATATTTGTCTCTATGCGCAGCTACCTCGTCATCTTTCTGCATTCATTGCAAGTTCAGATGTTTAAAATTATGGATAACTGAAAAATAATATTTCTGAAAATTAGATACACACCAGATCCTTAAATAGAGGTGCAGGCTTTCCAATTTTGTGCCCTGCTGGTACAAAATCCCAAGGACTTTTTGCTTTTGCAATCTCTCCTTTCTCCTCACTAAAAGACAGATCGTCTGTGGACAAATTTAATTGGCGTAACACCTTACATTGAGAAAAAAAATACATAAGATAAAGATCCAGAGGAAGAACACAACGATATTCTAACAAGATTCAGAGGCAACTAGGATCACACTTCAATTGAAAAAGAGGGCATGAAAGGCTCTAGCAGACAGGCAAGGAGATACACAAGCCCAACTGAAGTTTTCATCACAATGGCACAGGCTGCTGGATCTTCCTTGTAAAGTTTCCAAAATTGGCTCTCCTACATTAATTCAGCCAATAAAGATAACTCAGCATTACTAGAATTTACAGCAGAAGGAATGAAAACAAATGCAAAAAAAAAAAAAGGATACCTGCAGATATGCGTTTGCCTCACTAGATATGGCCATCGCACATTTCAATCCTTGTTTCAGTTTAACCTGTCACAGGACCAACAGAATGTCCATGAAACCTAGTAGCTGGCCAGCAAAAACAGAAAGCTAAAAAGGCAGAGTTGGAATTGGTTCTTCTTCACATAAACTGTTACCTTTTCCATTGCTTCGAGATATTGATCAATCCATTTGCTAGTTTTTTCCACAAGCGCCTTGGTCAGTGGATGTGAGTCGGCACTGAAAGTGTCAGGTACAATGGAACCATATCCAGCTCCTACGAAAACAATATCAGAATGAGGTTACACAGAAAGATGGAGCAATTAATAATGCCCAAGACAAAACAGATGATTCATGCAAGACAAGCTCACCAGCTGGTTTTGCAACAAAACTTAGCACACGGTTGATGAAGTTCCCCAGGTTGTTCAGCAACTCACTGTTCAGTTTGGCTTGCAAATCAGCCCAGGTAAAAAGTGTATCTGATGCCTGAGTAAATCAAATCAACAAGTCAATAAAGTAGCATGTAGTCCTGTAATTCCAAAACTGGAAGATCAGTTAAATACGCACTACCTCCATATTTCTTTTTGTTGATGATTCAGACAAAGAATTTGCACTAACTGCAGAGCAAATAATTTATGCAAAACATCAACAAAAGAAATATAGAGAGAGTATATCTCTACTGACCTCAGGACGATTCATAAGCAGGTAGTAACGCCACACTTCAGGAGTAATATTTGTATCCTTTGCATCATTACCAAATACTCCTATACCTTTACTCTTGGAGAATTTTCCTACAGACATAGCAATAGTTAGTGATTTCTAAAATAAATTTGTATATTTTCTACTTAATGTATCTGCCGACTGCTATTTATTTCTTCTTTATATAATGACATGCAGCTGTCCTACAAAATACACTTTACTGCCGATGCCTTCGCATCAGAATCTTTATTTGTTAAGCACTAGCAAGATCCACAAGAGTTATGCACCAATTCAATAGATTTGTATAGCATACCAGCAGGAGATTTGGAAGAAAAGGACAGACCCAGTGCTGAAAGCTCACACACAAGGTGAGGTCTGGAGAAGGATTATACAAGGCTAACCTTACCCCTGCAATAAATTGCAGAGAGGCTGCGTCCAACCCAGGACCTCTTCGCACAAGTGAGCTAACTTAACCATTGCGCTTTACATTCTATTAGTATATTAGAAATTAGAATTAAATTGAGGTTTCAATACAAGTTTGCAACAAATAAAGACAAAGAGAAGCATATCTCAAGACAAAAGCCAGAAAAGAAAGCAACACAAAACAAGTGATAGTAGCTAACATCTTCGCAATCATGTCGCATGAGCATCAGTCTAGCTTCATGCCACTACCCTCTTACCGCCCGAGACCAACAAGGAAGTAATTATTCTAAAGGAAAACATTTTTTTTATATTCGATGCAAAATACAATTTGGTTTGACCAAGACACCAAATGTTTTCTTCAAGACCAGCGGAACCCAGCTTAAGAAAACAAGCATTTAACAAACACTAATAACATGAATGGACTGCAAGGATCAAACAGCATGTACAAAAAAATGTAAAAACCATATCAAGTACCTGCTTCATAATTTAAATACTCAGTAACACTTATTGTCTTCATCATTGTCCACTTTTCCCCAGTTCCAAGTAATGTTGAAGGGAACATGATCTGAAAATTTCCTTTCATAAACTAACTTCATCCAAACATAATATAGTCATGAAAAAAGCAGCAATGTCCAATAATGCCCATGTGTAAACACTTAAAAGCAAGATTTAAGCTGAGAAGCAAGAATACTTGTGGTTGTATCCCTCAACGTGTGCTTGAAGTAATATAGAACCGTTTAAGAAAAGAAAATATTCACATATGATAAATGGCAATACCATAGAAGCATGTATTTTTTGTGGTTGCAATCCTCAACAGGAATGCCAGAAGTAAATAAAAATGACATTTGTAATAAGAAAATTTCACATGTGACATGAGACTGATCAATCATTCTGATACATCCAGATGTTAGATTTTAACATCTAAGTTCTCTTATAGGAACCAATACAAAGCAAACTACCTGGAGGGCTCTACCACCACTACTGAGGTACATCGGATAAATTATACACCTAAAAGTCTTGAAACTTGTACAACATAACATAATTGCGAAAGGATCCTTAGTCTAGTAGTTAAGCAGCCTTAGTAGCACCCCTCAGGTCCTGGGTTCGACTCCCGGGGGAGCAAATTTCAGGATGAGGGTACAAAAAATCCCCTCATCTGTCCCAAACCAAAGCATAGCCGCATAGGTGTAAGGGGTTTTGTCGACCTACGTGAGTTCTTCTTAATGCAACGTTGTGGTGGCGGTCCTATCCCCGTACTTTGAGTTTTTGTAGCAACATAAAGAAAGGGCAAAAAGACTTCACTAAGCATAAACACCATGTCATGCTAACATTCCAAAAAGGCCTTGAGTGGTTACCGTGTGAAATGGCACATTATCCTTGCCCATAAACTGAAACAATTCAACGTTATCAGGATTCTTCCACCACCTCTCCCAATCAGGTGTGTAGCTTGCTGTTATAGACACATAGCCAATAGGGGCATCAAACCAAACATAGAACACCTGAAAATAACCAAAATGAGATAATATCATATAAATGCATCTCTGTAGATCTTTCATGTCATGTTTGAAAACGCCCAAACCTTGTCTTTATATTTCTCATGTGGAACGGAAACTCCCCATTTAAGATCTCTTGTTATACAGCGTGGCTTTAGTCCTTCCTTCAGCCAAGCATTTGTTGCATGAATGGCATTTTGACTCCACATACCAGTTACTGAAGTATCGTTGATATAGTTTACCAACTTGTCTCTCAATAGAGGAAGCTCCAGAAATAAGTGATCTGTATCACGAATACGTGGAGTATTCTTACAGACCTACGAGGAAATTCAGAGGACAAAAGAATTGAAATTCAGCACTGTGACACTGGCGCATTACATGCTTCCATCAATGTGTTGATAGAAAAAAAAAAACCTAAGCACTGGACATTTTACCTTACACTTAGGTTCAATAAGTTCAGTTGGATTCAACATTGTGCTGCATATTTCACACTGATCACCTCGTGCCGGTGCATTACAGGTTTTGTTTGGACATATTCCTTCCACAAGTCGGTCAGCTAGAAATCTTTGACAAGTATCACAGTAAAGCTGCATACCAGATAAATTTTAGAATTTAGGTAACAGAACACATCTGAAAATGAATATAGTACAACAGCAAGAATAAGTTGTACTTGCTGCATAGTATTTTCTGTCAGCCAATTATTTTCCATCAATTTATGGAAAATCGCATGGCAGACTTCTGTCTGCTCAGGAGAGGATGTCCGCCCAAACTTGTCAAATTTTATGTCAAACCACTTGTAGACCTCAGCATGTATCTTGTGGTACCTAGTGTTTTCAAAAGAGAGCTAGCTGTGAAGAAAAATAATATCTTTAATTTATTAAGAGTGTAGTAGTAATAGGACTCTAAATGTAGAGTTGTTATCCTAGTCTAGTATTGAGTATGCAATCTCTATATATTGCCCCCTTTGGTGCTACTATCAATACAAGTGATCATATCCCTAACACAGAATACGAAGCCTAGGTTTAGAGTTTTTTCATAGAAGCCCAACTCTTAATTGTCAAACTATAAAAACCTGCAGCACGAGGTTCATTCCACACATATAGTGAAAATGTCGAAGACGCAAAATCATACATAATCTGAAAATTATAGGATAAATGGTTATGATATCAAGCAGGTACCAATCAAATCACTGAAACAGAAATCAAGGTATTATTAATAGACTAGTACAACAGGATTTCTGTTCAAATGTGATATAGGTAAAGTCTAAAACACCATGTTTATCTTGGCAAGCAAATCAACTGATACACAAAGCAATTATCATTTGGACCATAAATTGTGATGCGTAGTCGTTTTAGCTCTCAAACATCGGAACAGCATGAAGCTTACTTTCTTACTCCTAGTTTACTGACGAACACTTGACACCATCCTCCACAACAACTTATCAACTCTTTTTTTTTTTTGGGGATTTGGAAACGACGACAACATGTCAACAAGAAAGCACGGAAAGTAGAGATGGAGATTTGCTCACTTGTCACAAATCTCCTTAGGCGTACATTTCTCTTCCATGGCTTTCGTCTCGGTGGCCGTCCCGTACTCATCCGTCCCGCATATGTAGATCGCGTTGTACCCCCGCAGCCTGCAGTACCTCGCGAACACGTCGGCGCTGAGCACACCTGCGCCGCGTCCCAGGAACACCGAATCGAATCCCCCCGTTAAGCGAACCGCAAAGGCAGAGAAGCAGGGAACAATTCCGGGAGGATAAGCGATGCTCACAGCCGATGATGTTGCCGAGGTGGGGGACGTTGTTGACATAGGGCAACGCGCTGGTGATGAGTATGTTGCGGCGGCCGGGGATCGGCAGCTTCGGCGGCGGGGAGGAGGACGCCATGGGGGCCGGACGGCGGCTTAGCGATGGTTCGTGCGGCAACGGCGGCGGTGAGTCGGGGCGCGCGGAGATGGATGACGGGTAAGCTTGGGGAGAGCAAAACCCTATGTAAAGGCCCGCATGTCAGTCAGTCGTAGTTGCCACACTGGCAAACGGAAGTCGTGAAGCTCTAATCCAGTCGGACTCGGACGCCGGACGGGAGTGATATACTGGGCCTCTTCTCCGGCCCTTGCTGGAAGAGTGTGGGCCGTAACACCTGGGCTTAAAAGTTTGGGCCTCTTTCTCGAATTGTAAAGACCGCGGCACAGGCCATCGAAGACCATCCTTCTGTCATCCCCAATACTAGATGATGAAACAAAAAAAGGGCCGCGGCGACATGGGACGCACAAGGCATTTCGTGGGCTCGCCGCACCGGCGAGCAGCCAGAGACCAACGAACAGCCGTGTTGGTGAAGCCGGCACGAATCTGTTCCTGCATCAGATGCCGTCGCCCAAAGCACGTTCTAGCTGGACGCGCATTAGCCATAACTTTGTTGGGTTTTTTTCATCTTTCGCGAGGTGAGACCTTGAGAGATTTGTTCGTCCCCTTTGTTTAACCGCCGATTTTTCCTCGGCCTTGGACTGCGTTGGGTTTCGACGCCCATGATTGGACGCTGCCGCACCAACACGACACATCACAAGCTCTGAAGTTCACAACACGGCGGCCGGGTCCTTGCTGCAGTACCCTACTGTTACAGTCTGCTCGCATGCCATTGCCAACCTCGCCAACTGTCTGACTAGTGGCTACTGCTACGGGTCCAGTCCAAGCAATTGGGAGTTCAGACAGCTCTCTGCGAAAGCGAAAGCTCGCGGCCTCGTGCCCTGCCTCTTCGAGCAAACGCTCGCCTCTCTTTTTCCACCGCTAGCTAGACTAGTCTGCTGGAGTGGTACAACAAAAGCAGTCTCGGCTGCTGGCTTATCCTGCTGCTACGCTCCAACACCAACCAAAAATGAGTGGAAACCGGAGCAAGAGCTACTTACATCACATCGAACACGGTGGTTAAACCGATAAGCGATCCGACACACACTACCCACCCAAATCTCCGTTTTGTTGCCACGCAAATTAAGAGAACTGGTCGCGAAACGCACGTCCACACGCACCGGTTTCGTACGTTGGTGGTTTGTCCCGTGCGCTCACTTCCCAGGGTGCGCTACGTGCGTTACGCAACCGGACGAACTCGAGCTTGGACCATGGATCGGATCGCTTTCCTCCTCCTCATCTCCAAGCAGAAGCGGCGGCGAGCCGGGAGCAGGTCGGCTGGACCAGCCACTTGCATGCGCCCGGCGGCGGGGGTGGCCACCCACCCTTATCTATCCCTGCGCTGGCTAGCTGTGCGTGCGTTACAATCCAGACCGCTCTAGTCTTGCAGCCGGGGACGAACGAAAAGCGAGAGCCGGCGAGAGCGAGCGGCGAGGAAAGGGATGAGCCCTCGAGGCCGGATCACACGATCGACCGAGCAGCGCGGACCCAAAAGAAAGGAAACGGCCGCCGCGGCGGAAGAAGCCAAGCGCTCCGTACCAAACTCGACGTCCCCGTCGTGATCCGAGCGGCGGGGTGCACGGTTGTGCCACAGTGATAATGCTTGATGGATCAGGCAGGAAAGCAAAAGCTGAGGCAGAGGAGTGGATCGGGACCTATTGGTTTGATTGTGTGGAGAGAGAACAAGAACAGAGACAGGCACTCACCCGGCCGTCGATAGGTTCTCGCCGTTTCAATCGGCTCATCGGTTGTCGCGTGGTATTTGGTGCGCGCAACTGTAGCAGTAACAAAAGTGACGTGGCCCATGGACGACCCCGCTGTAGAGGTACTAGCAGTGGCGGTTGCATATAAAATTGCACTATAAATTTGGTGCAATGTTTATTTATTTATAGGAGTTGACTTCGTGGTTATGCTTGGATTTGCAGCCCATTTTACTATAAACATGTTCTATGCTGCCTGTGAAAAAAGGATAGCAGTATTATAGATAGCCAGAGGACCACCTGAGAAGATTGGAGATTGGTGGAGGCTCGTCATGTTTTCGATCAAAGTGCAGAGTGACAGATAGCGAGACCGGGCCCCTCCTCTCATGTCTTTCTCTCGCATAGCTTTCCGATGAGCATAAGTGTATTCTTTTTGGATGGTTCTACGTGCGCGAAAGATTTTAGCGTCAGTCCTACGCGCACAAAAAAAAAAGGAAAGAGCGGAAGAAAATTATCGGCTTGTTTTGCATGGTGTTGCAGCAAAGCAACTGCTAATAGTAGGAGTAGTAAGTATTAATGATGTAAAATACTGTTATTCGAGTCAGTCGATCGATACTATTATAATGTCATCTTTTAGCACGATTGCAGTTTCTACTTTTTGAACTGTTCTACTTTCTTATTTTTCCTCTAAAAAATGCCTGAAAACAAGAAACAACACCACAACATCATCCCCTCAACGGGGGTCGCTAGTGATAGCAACACATGCAAAGTTTTCCCTTCTTTTACTGAATGAGGCAGCCTTTTCATCGTTTCTTATCTACTAGTAATATTCCCAGCCCATTCCTAAGTCCATATCACTTTTAATTCCTTTTTCTCCAAATTCTTTCGTCAACATCGCCGGAGTCTTTTGCCCGTGAACTTTCCACACGCAAATGGGGGACACCACGCGGGGTTTCTCTGCACTTTGCTCCGAGAGCTAGTCCAAATACATCGCTGTGCAAGCTTTGCATGCTCCGTCGAAATGGATTTTGGTTGACATCCCTTTGTTCTCCAGAGTGACATGCGCTAGCTAGTTTCTGGTGCATAAATAACTAAACTTTTCTTTTGCGTATATTAATTAACCGGACACTGTATTTCAGAGGTTCAGAGCTGGCAGGGCAATATAACACTAAATACTTTCAGTGTGCGAAAAGGCAAAGTACTGGTACAAGCTTGCATCACTACTCAATAAGCACAGGACTAATGATGCAAATGTCTGAACCCTGTGTTAACCATGTTCATACGACGTTTCCCTTTCGTGATCTTCTCATGCTTTCTCCTTTCCCACACTGATTGATAAGATAAAAATACGTACGGCTACAGCCGTAGCTTTGTTTCGTCATGATAATGGCTAGTGGATCGACATGATCATCACTGCAACTTTTATCTTGTCGTACTACTCCTAGCCAGTGTGCTTGGAACTATTTCCTAGACAATGGATGCAGCTAACTTATGCAGGAAGAGATGTATACTACTCCTACTCGTATAGCTTCGTGAATGGATCGTACATGGGGTATGAATCAACCATATCCATATGCATACACGCCCGTAACATGTAACATGTATTGAGTTATATACACCAACTAATTGAGTTTAAAAGCTTAATCTGATTAGGAAATGTGAGCAATTCATTTATACTTCGACACTTTCTCTCACGTGCAGGTCTTGTAGACGCAAACGTAAAATAAAAGTAGAGCTATAATTTATTTTTAATAAATCGTATCTATTAGGATTCGAACTCGAGACATCTGGCTCTGATACTATATTAAATTGTATCCACTAATCAGTTGATCGAAAAAAATTAAGCTGATAAAAAAAGTGAACAATTGATCAAACTGTGTACACATACGCTCCGAGTGAAACTGTTTTAGTTCGGAGCCCCCATTTCCAGCGCATGTGTCCCTGGCTCATATTCCGCTGACCTGATTTGATCTCTCTTTCCTTCCTCTTGGTCTTGGATCGCATGAACAAAAGCCTGCATTTTTTCTTAAGACCAAAAGCCTGGATGTATTATTCTTTGATAAGGACAACAATGAACTTTTTTGCGTTGCTGCTGGATTCATGCATTGTTTTTTGCTCCCTGTGATCTGCTGGTGCATCGGGTCTGATTTCCTGAGTGTTACTCCAGCATGTAAAAGTTGAGACGAAAGCAGATTCATCTCACGGCCACCATGCTGAAACAGATTAACCATGAAAATGATGTCGCCGAGAGCTGTTTGGTTTGACGTGCGCGCATCGCCGATGGTCCGTGGTCTATCACCGACACGGACGGACGGAGCGTGTTCTTACGGACGCGTCGTGAACTGTCCTGGCCTCATCCATCCGTCGACGACGACGATGACGACGGGAAAGATCTCTTGGGCGCAAGCAGCACGCAACATGGGGCGTCGGAGCAGTAAAAAATGCTGAGCTACGTGCCGCAGCGTTCTGTTTCCGTGATGTGCCGTGCGTCGCTGGAAACGAAGCTTTCCCCGTCGCGCGACTCCTCCGGCTCCGGTTGTCCGTTGCCCCCGAGAAGGGAAAGGCACAAAACGCAGCCCCCCCGCCACACGCAACGAGCGTAGTAAAAATTATTGTATCCTTCCCGGCCAAGCACGATCTCCAACACGCCCAATCATGTCCCACGGGCGCCCCACACTGCGCGTCGAACAGAGCGCTGTTGCCACGGCGTGATCTCATGGGCCTGCCGGCCAGGCTCGTTCCAGCACTGCAGCCGTGCACCTCCGGACGCGGCCGGGGACCCGTCCTGCGCTGCACTGGCGCACTGCTGCTGCCGCTGCGTCTCCGCGCGATCGCGTTAACGCCCAGTCGACGTCGGTCGATTGTCGAGTCCAATCGCTGAACTCGCCGCGCCAGACGGGAGAGCAACCGCACTTACCGCGTCGCCTGGCTTGGGGTTCTTCCGTCCTCACTTGGGTAGGCTCGCGGTGCTACCCAGATGATCCAAGCGTGCGTGCTGTTCGGTGGGAGGACGATGACGAGTCTAGAATCCCATGACTGCACAGGGGAAGATCGCCCGCCGGGTGACCGGTCCTGCTGCGACGTGACAGATGAGATGAGAACCATGTTGCCCAACAGCGGTGCGGATGTGGTCCTTGTCGCCTGTGGGGTGCTGGACTTGGACCCCTCCCTCACACGCCTCGCATCCCGTGGGACCGGTGGTGCCGCACGGCTCGTTCGCTCGCCGCCCGCTGCTGCGCTTTGCCCAGTTGCCTGTGTCGTGTGTAGGGGTGGGAGAGCGAGAGGAGACCGGACAGCGCCGCTCCACTATTCGTGGGCGGGAGCACTGCGCCTGCGCGCCTACACGCAGCCGCGCCATCTGCGTGGGTGGACGCCGTGCTCTGCTGCCCTTCCCCTCCCCGCCGCGGGAGGAGGCGAGGCCAGGACCCCTCGCCTGTGCCGCTGACGAGGTCGCATCGGCCGCGACAGCGCGTCACGAGGCGGGCGTCAGAGCGCTGGTAGATCTTTGCGTGAGTTTGGAAAGAACTTTCGTAGGAAGAGTCCTCCGAAAAGTCGCGCGTTTTCGCAGTGATTTTGATCGTTTAGCGACGACGTGGCTCCCTCCGGAACGCACAGGGAGGCTCCGCCAGATTTGATTGAACCTGGAGGCTGGAGCCGTGAACGAAATGCAGCACTTCTGGCTGTGACTTTACTGTTAGAGGGCTGTTTGGATCTCTTTATTTTGTAGAAATTAAAATCTACATAATAAATTAAGTCATTTAGTTTAAAATTTAACATTTCATAACTTTCTCAACCTCATAAATAAGTCTATAGTGAGAGATGAAAATAGATTTTATAGATCTGTACAATTTCATTCTTTAACTTATAACACATTTTTTAACTCACTTCTCTGCAATAGAAATACAACATACAAGTATGTACTTTATTATGTCTAACAATAAATATACAAATATATTTCATATACAATTATATTAGCTTAATTAATCTATGTCTAAATTGTAATTCTCAAAATGAATTCAATTCCAAGAATCTAAACGGCCCTTTAGAGTAAATTTCACAAAATTACAGGTATTTTAACAATATTATCACAAAACTACATGTTTAAGACTTAGTTTCATAAAACTAAAGATTTGCTACAGTAACTTTTAAAAGCATTGCATAAATTGTATAGTTTTGTGATAAATTGAAAATAAAATCTTTAGTTTTGAGATAAATTGAATAAATTAAATACAAAATCGGTAGCTTTTTGAAACTAAAATTTAAACATGTAGTTTTGTAAAATTTACTCTTTGTTTGAAACCTGCTTCCTTGATCTACAATACGCTGCCGAGAGGACGCCAGGTTGTCTTGTTACAGATCAAAGCAAACCCCTGTAACATAGAGTACTAACCTTCGAACAGAGTATGGAGGCTGTTAAAGAAATACAGAGTCGGTCGGCACTCAACTCCTCGTCCTAAGTAAAGACGGCAGCAATCGCAGCAAGCAATCAACTTTTTTACAACAGCTCCCAACCCCCAGCCCGGTGCATGCATGGCCTCCCCGGTCCATCCAGCGTGGCAAGACGACGTGTCGTGCTCCCGTGCATATGCACGCACCAGGGTCACCAGGCAGAGAGGAGGGACGAGAGGGGAAGAACGGTCAGGGGAGCAGCGGGAGCTTAAACAAATACTGGCACTGCTCAAGCCTCGCCATCACGCTTTGCTTAAAGAAACGGAGCTGTCAGCCTCATGATCGGGTCGCACGTTCTCATGCATTTTGTTTTCTCTCTCAGCGTCATGCGCGAGCAGACAGGGGAGCTAGCTAGCTCACCCATCACACAACTGCCTGTAACATGGCGCCATCTGCGTTTTTTCAAATCCTAGATTTGTTCGCGAGCTCCTACGGAAAACAAAGGAACAGCTTCTGAACCTGGTAGACCGACGCATGCAGTTTTTTAAGCAGGGAGAGAGAGGGGCCAATCAGAGGACGGGAGATGATGAGGTCGACATCGATAGGGCTCCGGCACGCGGCCATGTGCGAGGTGAGGTCACGCCTCATCCATCCCCCAAGGGGATGAAGAAGAGACTAGCGCTGCTTTGCAAGTAAAGTGAGGGGCCGGCCATCCAAATTAGAGTATTTATGGACGGAGGAAGATCGAACGGTGCTCGGATTGGACTACACGGTGGTCAGTGGGTGGCTGATGAGCGACCAGCGGCCGGGCGTCGGCCGCTCGATGACCTCTTTCGTGTTCGGTTGCGGTGCCGACGTCCGCCGGTGGTCCAGAGACCTGGCCCGTAGATTTGTACAGCCAAACAAAGCTCAGTTAAGGAGGAACAGCAAGTGTAGGGCAAGGCACGGTTGATGGTGGGTCAGGAGCAGACGAGAGCAAACAACAAGGAACATGTTCCTAATAATTCCTATTGCCCGGGCGACAAGCATGTAGAAGTTGCTAACCAGCAATGGCTGTGTTTGTTTTTATCTATCTAAAACCGTTAGTTACTTGTAACCGGGGATATGTGGGCGACGAGGCAGCTGCAGAAGCCTGTGATCTCTCTCTCTCTGCAGAAGCCATACGCAACAGCCAGATGCGAGCAGATTACTTTGTTTGGCAAAAGGATAGCGACACCGATCTCGAAGGTGCACATCCAAGCGAAATGTTACTGCCTTGCTGGTCGGCTGCAGTCCGTTTTCAGGACAGATTCTGAAGATCCACATGTTTCCACCATCAGTTCAGTGTTATTTTCCTAATGCTATGTCGCACAAGTCAAACTGGAAAGAAGGGCAAGGCTTCAATTTTATAACTACTCTACGCCGGAAGGACAGGTTTTGCTCATCTGATATTCTGGATTTCTTGTGGCTCTCATCCTCTGAAAGGTTGCAAAGATAAAATTGGAAACACTGAGTTACTACTATACAAAAAACATTTTCTAACTGCATGAAGGAAAACCTTAAGTGCCACATGCATTGCTATTTGCTATGTACATGAAAACCAAAAGCGTAAAGCACATAATCATATGCCACCTACATTCATACCTACTGAAAATTCTTGTATCCCCTTGCATGCTTGTCTACAAGACTATAAAACCATTTGGAAATTACAGTTCAGAACAAAGTTTATCAATGTCATGCTATATTGAATTTTTAGCCTAGTATGGGAAACGAACAGTAGGGCAAGGAAACTACAACCCATTACCCATGTTGCATGCCTCAAATATTTTGGCAACTAAGCAAATGAAGAACCTTGCCCAATACCCATCACCGGGCATCCTTTCTATTCCGTGTTTCTTTCACAGGAAAAAGGCCTCATCTCATTTGCCTTTTGCTTTAGAATCATCTAGGCCCTATATATCAATAAGAAACATGGCAATGGAAAAGGACCATTTTAAATTAGTAATACACAACAATAAGCTATAATTCTGGCATAATGGAAACTTCAATGGAGAGCAAATTCTACTCCTTTCCGTTAGAACATTTTGGACACGGCAACAACAACTGCTGAGGAAAAATATGTTGTCTCTATACAAATCTTGTTTCTTGTACTCTTGCAGCATGTCTCCATGCAAACTTTAGACACTCATTCATCAATTTCAATTTATGATCATCAGTCAATAAGTTGATAAATCACCATTTCATTTTTAATGGCAATTTTGCTCCAATCTACTACTAAATGACAAATAATCTTGCCACTATGTGATCATTCCAAGACAGTTTATGGTTTAAATCAATACCACAATGAAATATACTGTTAACACTTCTACACCATGTGGCTGTCGAATATGCAACTTATCCTCTGGCTAATTGTGAAGGGTGCAAGAATAGCATGGTGAGACCCTAGATCAACATGTTACATTATCGAGACACCCACACCAAGATCGCTAAATTCATTAGGCCTAGCTAATAAACAACAATAATAAAGCAATCAGAAGTGTGCAACAACCAAGACAATAGTTTCATTGCAATGTTTTAATTGCAATACAAAATGCACATTACTGGTGTTAAACATGCCTGCAAGTAGTGTAGCAGATCAGCACCGCCATGCCGAAATGGATACAAGCTCGCCACGCTGCCAGTAGAGTGCCAGACCCATTCCACATTTCTCCACATGGAAGCCCCGGACCTGCACCCGCTTCAGGAGGCAATCAGCTTGCACCTCCGCAAGGTTGCTGAGGGGCATTGGTGCAAATCCAGCAGATGTGAATGCAGTCCGCCAAGCTATTGCCTTTTCAGCTCTGCGCCGCCCAAGTACTGCATCCTCCACTCTCGGCTGAATCAGAAACCTCCCAATCTTACTGGCAGCATCAGCATCAGTTCCGGCAGCATCAAGTGAGTCGAGTAGGAACATACAAGACTGGAAGCAATTCATGAAGTGCTGCGAAAATGGGAGGTCACCCCGGTCGTTGCCATGGTCAATAGCCACCACAATCTTAGGAGCAAGCTGTTTCACAAGCTGCAGCAGCATCGAGAGTGAAGGAGTGTGTACAGAGCAGCCCACTGGGAGGCAAACTGCAATAATCTCATCAGGTGTAGGAGCAATCAGTTCTGCGGAATCAAATGCATCAAGATTGATGGCAGTGAACTCAAATAGAATGCCAAGATCAGAAGCAAACTGCGATAGGTTGTCCTGAATAAGATGCAGCTCAAGTGGGTGGTGGGAGGCACTAGAGACGAAGGCCGTGAGCTTAAACATAGGTAATGAGACACCCCCGATGCTGCGACGGTGTGCGAGCTCCTGCAAGAAGGAAGACCATTGGCCGCCAACACCCAGGTCGAAATCGATTATGCGGATACACGAAGCAGTTGTGCAGGCAATCTCGTCGAGAAGCGCCTGGGTAGCCGTGAAATTGGCAAACTGGAGCACAGGAGAGAGGTCAGAGAAGGACTTGTAGGCGCTGAGTTTGAGGGCAACGTCGAGCGGGGAAGTGAGACGATTGGAGCCGTTGTTGCCGTCGGTGAGCGCGAGGAGGAGGGCCTCCATGAGGTAGGAGGCGGAGCGGTGGAAAGGCTTCCCGATTAAGGGAAGCTGCTGATTGAGCCGCGCCAATATCTCTCGCGCGCCGATGGAGTTGCCGATCTCAACCGCCTTTGCCGCAGCAACGAGTTCGTCCAGAAGTTGCTGCTGCTGCGCCGCAGCGGCGGTTGTTTTCATCGCGCCCCGCGGAGGTTGCAGCGACGGCTGGAGCTGGAACGGCGCGGTGGTGTGCAGTGTGGGGAACGGGAGACACTGCGGAAGCGGCGGCTGGAGCTGGTTGTTGAGGAGGAAGAGGTTGTCGGGCATGGAATGGTGGCGCTTCGGCGGCGGGAGATGCGGCTGCTGCTGGTGGTCGGGGAATGAGGGAAACGGCATGAAGAAGGAAGCTGCCGGCGTCGGCTGGTGCTGGTTGAGAATTAGATCGGGCGTCGGCACGCCAGCAAGAGGGCGTTTTATGGCGGCGCCGTCGTGGAAAGGCTTGGTCGTCGCCGGCGACGGGTGAAGCGTCGCCTCGGCGGGGAGAAGTCCGAAAGAGGAAGTTGCCTTGCTGCTGCTCCCACTGCTGCTGGTGAGCGACCTCGCGCCGGGGGACGACAGGTCGGAAGCGAGAGCGCCGGCGGAGGCGCCGCCGCCAAGGTGAAGCTGCTGGGAGAACCCGAGCGCGTCCGAGGCCGGGAACCCGAAGCCGGCGGCTTTACCGAGAAGCTGCTGCTGCTGGAGCGCCGCCGCTGGCGGCGGCGGCTCCATGTCGCCGGGGGCCGCCAAGATCCAGTTGAGGAACGTCTGCTCCTGCCCGGCAGCCGCCGCGGCATCGCTGAGCATGGCGTCCCAGCCCACTTCGTCCCTGGCGAAGCCCACGTCGAGGCTCCCCGGTATAGGCGGCAGGTCACCGCCGCTCCACTCCTCGTTCCTGTCGGCCCCGCCGCTGTTCTCCGAAGCCGCCGGCACGCCGGTAGAGTCTGCGGCGGCGGCGCCGCCCTGGGACGAAGACATCATCGCCGTCGAGTTGGGCGGGCTCGGACTCCATCTGCTGTCCAGCACCGACGTCAGCTCCACAGATCCGCGGCCCTTGTTCGCCGGCCAACAGAGCAGCGCCTCAATGCTTCCCGCTCCGTTCCCCTCGGCAGTGAAGGGCGCCGCGCTCATCTACCTGCTACTAGCGCATAATAGCGAGCGAGGCGGCTTCTTCTCGGTGATGGTACCTTGGTGGTGGTGGGAGTGCTTGCTTGCGCGCGTGGGCGTGGAACAGCGAGGGAGGAGGCGGTGGGCAGCGAAAGGGCATGCGAAAGGAGCGAGCCGGAGCGGCGTGAGGTTTGCTCCAGTGCTCTCTCTGCCTGCCTGCTGCAGCCGGGCTCGCTCTGCTCTCCGTCTCGCGCTTTGCCTCTGTTTGTGTCGTCGCCTCGTAGCCTTCGTCGGGGGGTCGCTCACAACTAAAAAAAAATCTCGGTTGCTGGTGAGCTCTCTGATTCTCAAACAGAAATCAAAAAATCTCTTCAACATTGTTTTTTTTTAAAAGTAATTTTTGTCAGGTACTGTAAAGTAATTCTTTGAAATGAATTAAAAGACTAAAAGCTAAAAACAGTAGCTTATCTTGATTTTGTGAAGTGATTCTCTGTCTTAATTTCAAGAGTTTACCTTATAGAATCAAAGAGAATCACTTTCAGTAGTCATCAGAATCACTTCACAGAAAAATCGAGTGAATTAAAAAATCAGGAGCTGAAAGCTCTGTCAAAGAGGCCCTTACTGTTCTTAAATTAATTTTGCAGTTGATTTTTTAGCATTGTTTTTTTATTTGTGCTATTTAAAAGTATAATAAATTTTATGTATTTTGTTATAATTGACTTTGTCATTAACATTATTTAAAATGTAATTTTTTTTACACATTTGATTTCATAAAAAATATATTTTTCAAGTTCCAAACGAGACCAGAAAAGCGTGCCCCCCTTCTCGTCATCCCTTCCTCCCCATCCATCGTGCTTTTGTTTTCCACCTCGCGCTTTCCTCCGTCAGCGCCGGCTCTAAATTTTGAAAGGGCCAGCGGCGAACTCGATTCCGAGGCCCTTTCGAGGCCCTTGTGCGATAGAATTTATATAACTAAAAATAATATATTTTAAACTTTAATAGTTTTCTGCTTCTAATTATAATATATAAATAAAAAAATTTATAGAATAACAAAGCTCAGATAATTACCTCAATTAAAGAGCGAATATCTCATCAGAATTACTTTCAAATCAACCTTATATATTAATCACAAAAGAAAACTCCTTCGAGCATTTCTTGATGCAAAATCATTGATGATAGTATCAAGATCAATAGTTTCTAAGGTATTCCTTTCAATACTGCATATAGCTAATCCATTCAATCTTTCTTGTGACATAGTTGACCTCAAGTAATTTTTCAATAACTTTATTTTGAGAAACTTCTTTCAGCCGATGTGCCACAGTCACAGAAATAGTCAAAAGAATCCTATATGCAATTGAAACATTTGGATAGCAATCTGCATCCATAAAAAAATCAAGAATCTCTTGTACTAACATCAACCGTTTTGGTAAGCTCATTTGCAGCACTTTTAATTCCAGAAAAAAAATCATTCAATTCAACATCGGAGGAGCTACCACGAGAAAAAGTTTGTACAAAATTAGTGCAACAAATTTTTAGATCCTTATCATCCAATGACCTCAATTTTTCTGAGTTGAATAAGAAGCCAAATATATTTTCAAATGCATTTAGTTGCTCAAATCGACTAGTCAATGAAGCAATTGCCATGTCAACTATGACTAAAAAATAATTAACTCTAAAGGATTCTATAGCTGATTGTTGTTCTACAGTTTGCTCATCGCTATTTATATCTTCATCAAACTGTTTTTCTTTATAGGACGACGTTTTGTAGAAAAATTCGGCTCTATACCCATGTCATATGTAATGGATTTTGCAATATCTATGCTTGCAGTGAAGCCTTCATTTCTATAGCCTTTGAAAAATGAGATGACACCTTGAATTTGTTTGAGAACAGCATCCATACACGTGATATTAGAATGTAACTTCTTACTCACCATATTTATAGAAAATAAAATGTCATGCCATATAACCATATCAACTAAAAATTCAAAACTTTCAAGTGCAGCAACCAAACCTTGAGCATCACTTACTACATTAGCATCATGGTCATCATAAGCAGACTTCTCTAATGCCTTCAAAGCTGATCGTATTTGAGGAGCTTGGTACCTGATAGCTTTAACACTTTTTATTCGACTCTCCCATCGAGTATTTGACAAAGATTTGACAGTAAAGTTTTGAACATTATCAAGCAAAATATTCCACCTTTTAGTAGAACGTGAAAACAATGCATATATTCGTTGGACAACACCGAAGAATGAAATAGCACTACGGCAAGATTGTGCCATGTCAGAAAGTGTGAGATTTAAACTATGACAAGCACATGGCATATATAACGCTCTTGGATTAATTTTAAGCAAACACTTTTGAACACTTTGATGTTTTTCCTTCATATTTGAACCATTGTCATAACATTGACCTCTTGCATTGGCAACATCTAAATCAAGGGAGCCTAATGCATCAATCAATGTATTAAAAAGCCCCAATCCTGATGTGTCATCCACCTTCAAGAACTCCAGAAAGAATTCCTCTACTTTAGAAGTGTTGAGTTATTGACACAACGCACAATTAGTGTCATTTGTTCTTCATGGCTCACATCTGGAGTACAATTCAATATTACAGAAAAATATTTTGCCTTCTTAATGATTTTTAAGATAGAATTTCTCACAGCAGCAGCAAGAAGAGAAATTAACTCATTCTAAATATTGTGGCCAAGATAATGATGGTGAATCTCATTGTTTATAATGCGCCTAATGTGCTCTTGCATCACTGGATCAAATTCTGCAATCATTTCAATGGTACCTAAAAAGTTACCAATGTTGTTTTGATATACTTTCTCATTTGATCCACGAAAAGGTAAATTATATTTACCAAGAAATTTTGCAACAGTAACTATTCTTACTAAAACTTGCCTCCATCGCTCTTTTTCTGTTGCAATTCCTCTCTGCAATTCATCATCTATTGTTTTATTTTTTTGTAGCCTCAACCTTAGTTCATTCCAGGAGTTCATATTTATTATATGTTCAGCACTATTCTCATGTGTTCTAAGTCTATCACTAAGATGCTTCCAGTCCCGTAATCCATGAGTTGCTAACAAACATTTACTCTGATTTGATTTGAACAATTTGCAGCAAAAACAATAAACTTTGTCCACATGCTTAGAGTAAACCAGCTATTTTTTATTAACCTCTTCACCATTATTTTATTTTCGAGAGTAGTAAGAATATGAAAAATGTCGATTAGCACTATCCATAGAAAATTGCAAATTGTATTCTCTCACTGGCCCTTTCTCAACTAAAAGATCTCTTGCCTTATTATCAAGACTATCCCATACTCTAGGATCATAGATGGATAAAAGTGGTGGTGAAGAGTCCTGTTTAGCATCATTTGTATTTTTCAAATGAGATGAATACTGAAAATTATCCTGATATCTACCATTGTTGTTATTATTTTCAGCATTTAAATTTTCATGTCCCCTAGTAGTAGCATTCTCTAAGCATCAGTGGTTGAGTATCTCTTTCCTCGTTACTGAAATCTTCAAACTCAAAATTTTCACTTAGAACAGCACTACTTTAAAAGAACTTATGGACAGCTCCCTTTTGTGATTCAATAATCTGATCTTCTTGTTTTCTTTTCCTCCATTTTACGGCACCAGATAAATGCTTTTTTGGCAACATATTTTCTCCTATATTCAGTTAATTAGAAATGTAGGGCCAATGCAGACAAAGTAAATAAGAAAAAAATAAACAATCAATGAGCAAGATTTGTGTTTATCTCTTTCTCTAGGAGCACTAAGCAGCTAAGCCACTGATCCCTGAGAGAGCCAAAACCATCAGCAGCCAGCAGGAACAGATAAATAGAAATGGAGAATCGGTTCCGGCATTGGAGAGAATGGAGAGTGCAAAAGCAGCAATGTAGACGACGAACCGGAGACTCAATGATCAATCATGTGGAGGCACCGAAGGACCAAACTGTAGCTTCCTATCGTCGCTAAAAATGCAAAAGGAATAAACAGACGAGCAAAGGAAGAAGCAGAGAACTACGGGGATTTTTTCAGCCGCCACCGACCGGTCACCAACATTACTGCCTAGCGCCATTACTACCCTCATTTGCCTGTCCACTAACCTCAGCCAACACGCAACAACCAATGTACACAGAGAAAGCCTCTCGATAAAGATTTTTTTTTTCTGTTGCCTACTACTATTTGGGCCCCTCTTTTCACCGGGCCTGGTGGTTGCCCTTATCGCCCCGGCCGAGAGCCGGTGCTGGCCTCCGTTTCCTGCCCACAACCCCGCATGAGTTATCTAATGTGGTTTTTGACGATTCGTTGCTCCATTTCGGTTGCGCCGTCTAAAAATCGAAAGTACGGAGTAGCGCTTTTGGATCGGAGACCGGTGACCAACAAAAACGAAACAAGAAGATTCATGATTTTCAGAATCGTCCCGTTCTTTTTGGTGACTGTCCGTTTGGAGATTTCGCACGACAGACGCCTCCGCGGTTTTCATGGGAGACGGGCCGCGGCCCACAGTTCCCAGTCCCATTCCCGCCTGACCAACGCGCGCCGGCAGGAAGAATGCGTCCCGCCAGCACCCGAGCGTCCATCCACTGGCGTGCGTGGTGGCTCAAATGCAACGGGGGTCGTTGCGTCGCTTCGTGCGCCGCGGGATGTATCCAAATACGCTTTCGGCCGGCAGGTGGCGGCGATAACGCGGCGGGGGGCGCCACCCTCGCGTAGCGGCCTCGAACGCCTCATCTTTTCGCAGTTCGGAGCTCGGACATGGACGTCGCGTCCCAGGGCACGGCAGGCCCGCGAACGCGGTGTCTCGGATCGTGGTTACGATTTACGAGATCCGATCTCTGCCGGGAGAGTGAGTCCCGAGGGTCGTGACGTGATTAGCAGGGCGCGACAGGAGCGCTTGCCGGTGCGCTGATGACGCGGCCGCAACGACATTACTCCTCTTTTTTCTGCTTAGCTAAAACTCTTAAGCTAAGCAACGACAACAAAATAGGGCTTCTCAAACGACATACGAAGTACTCCACAAAACCAGCACAGCTCCATTCGCACACCAGTAGGGGCAGTCGCCGAAGGTAGGCAGGCACCATTGCAAACAGGACAATGAGCGCGTGACTTGACCGGACACGACTCACTGTCCTGTTTTCACAGAAAGGATGTACAGTACTGGAATTAGTCTTCGCTGCTCCCGTCCGTGCGGTATGGATATCGGCATGGACCGGAGTACGGTGGAACTGCCCCAACAGACACCTCTTGACCTGATGATTTGAATAAGCGGCCGTCCAGGATTCCATTCTGGGCCATCCTGGTATATAACTAGAATCTGCGTAGTAATTACCGCGTTTTTTTTTATGTTTTATTGTATACTTCTAATTGAAGCAATATATTTTAAATTTATTATTTAACAAATAGAAGTATAGTTGCTTTAATATGAATGACAAAGTTTCATAAACTATACTCTAGTTTAAAAATAAGTTGTCGATATAGTCTTCAAAACTAAGTGTTACTCTTGTTATCTATAAAATATTTAATAAAAAGTAGCATTGATACATTTTTAAAAAAAATATTTTTAAAATAAATTATTTCAAAGCTACTATTTTTTTTAACCGGAGTTGTAAGCAGAAAAAAGATTAAATCTTAGTTCTCACAGTAATGAAAGAGCATTTTTAGAGATAAAACAATTTAAATTCTTTAAATATATATTTTTATAGCATATAAAGTCCTTTAAGTGTAGCATATACTTGCAAGACATAGAAGTAGAATAAATTTATAAGAAATTCTCTTATATCTTTTTTGGAATAGTTTTATTAAATTTATAGCAAAAATAAATTTGATTTTAAAAAACAGTTACAGTTAGTTTCTTATATTTATATCATTGTATATGTACTACACGTACTCTCTCCATTCCTAAATTATTGTTTACTATTGATTTTTAATATTATCTTTGACTATTCAACTTATCTAAAAATTAATTCAAATATGTAAAATTTTAAGTTGTGATTCAAATAACTTTAATGATAAAGCAAATTATAATATATAAAATTTATAAAAAAATTAAATATGGCCATAGTCAAAATTTATGTTAAACCTGAAAAAGCTAGAGCGATTGCACGGTCGTTCATGTCTGCTTCCATCGAGTAAAAGCACGCTCCTACGTTGACCGAATTTTTTTTTCTCTTTCCTAATATTTACCGTTAGATTATAATCCGACGGTTAATATTTTTTTTAAAAGTGACGTGACGCAACGAGGATTGAAGAGAAGGCTTGTGCTTTAATATATTATATTAAAGATACTACCAGTCTCGTTCCACGCAAAATATGCATTAATGCATACAGCAGGGTGCGATATTCTCGTCAAGCTTTTCAAAAGATTTTTGTGTTAACCAACACTATGTACTGTCCTTCGGCTTGGAGACTGCTAGTATGTGAGAAGCTAAGGCTGCCATCTTGAACTCATGAACTGGCCAGACGACGACGACTCCTCGCGCTCCGAGTTCACTGTGTGCGGACGGTCGTTCTCAACGGAATCAGATCGACATGAGGTCAGGACATTTCCTTATCATTCGTGTGTCAGCAGCGATGGGGGAGGCTGGCATTAGTTAGGAATTCGGATTAGCTTATATCTGTGTCCGGCCCCATTAGCAGCAGTCCCGCACGCTGTAACGATGACGGACAAATTGGAGGTTGCTAACTCGACGACCGGAAGATGGCGTTTCGCAGTCGCAGGATCGCAGGTTTCGATCGAGCGTGCAGGGTGTCCGCCTGCCGATGAGGGACAGCGGTCTTGCTGGGCTCTTTGTTGGGTGTGAAATCTTTAGATGGGCCGTGCTTTCGTCCAAGGGTCCACTGTCCACAATGCGGGACGTAGCCGGGGATCGGAGTTGCCAGGCGCGGTCTGGGAGCCTCCATCCCATGGGACATGGGTGCGTTGGGCCGCCTGCGCAAATCCCCCGCGGCGTGGCCCGAGACAGTGGCCGCGGCGTGCGCTGATGGCCGCGCCGGTGTGGTGAACCTGTAGCTGACACCCGTGGATCGCTGTCCGCTCGATAACTCACTCCCTGTAATAGTCGGGGTGCACATGCAGAAGATGAACAACCCTTTGGAGCTAACCTCACAGTCACAGCTGGTTAACAGAAAAACATTTCTTGAACGTCCTACTTTGTCTCACGACGCTTGTACTTGCGTGGATAGGACATTCATGTGAGGTTGAAACATCCATCCGCATGCCTACGCCTAGCCTTTCCGGGCACTAATCCCGAAGTTTACAGGGACTAGTTAATCACAACGTGTCCGTTGTTGGGACACAAGCTAAGGTGCGTCTTCTTGGTGTTCTCACCATTCACCATGTACAAACTGGCGGTGTGCAGTGTATTAGTGCGTTGCTACTCCGGATGGATACAAAACCAAAGACAAACATAGCTACCCGTGTCATCAGAGCTTGGCGCACAAAACCGACTTTTAAGAACCGTCGGGCTTCACTCACGCACACCCTCCTTACACTTGTATAGTACCACTACATAACGTTTGAAGATGGAATACATTTGTATATATTCCCAAGGACAACTCACCTTCGTGGCCCTTGGCCCCTTGTCCACCTCTCGCACGAGCGCAATCCTCGGCTAGCTAGCTCCTGACACACGCGCCCACGAGATGATCTGCCTCTCCATGTCCTCTTTCGTATCTGCTTCTTCCTCTCCTCGCACCTCTAGCTGGTCTTGCTTTTATATCGTGCGGGGCTTGAGCTCATCGCCCCTTGCACCCAAGGGGCGCGAGATGAAGCTTGCCACCGCCGTTCTCCTTACCCTCCTCTCCGTTGTTCTCCTCGCTAGCTCGTGCCAGGCGCGAAACCTTCGTGTCCATAGCAAGGGCACCTCAACAAACATGTCGCATCCACCTACAGGCAAGCAGGTTAGTATCACTCATGAGGAAACGATGGTGCCTCAAATCGCTTGATCATAATGGATTCTAACTCAGCTGATTTCTTCCTGTAGGATATGACTACCTCGAAGGTCGATGGCTTGGTGAAACGGCAGGCAGATGCAAGATCAATGGTTGATACTGCTTTAGATTATCACTGGACTCACCCAGCCGAGTTGAGAAGAGTGGCGATGGCACCACCAGCAGATTCAGTGCCACAAACCACGCCCGTCGTTAATAAAGTTTCACAGCGGCTTTTCCAACGGAAGGACACCGGGTTTCATCTCGACTACGCCGGGCCAAGAACACACCCTCCCTCTCACAACTAAAGGCATCCTCCGACAGATCATTCGGTGACAACTTACCTACTCTCTGTCGCTTTCTCTTCTAATTTTCTTCTTTGTTAACCTGAAATGATCTATATATGTAAATGTGAGCTTTCGAGAGTTCTAATTAATTCTGGTAAACCCAGTCCCAGATAGATCCTACGTGCATGAGGTGTGCCCTGTGGCTGCCAACCTTTGTTGTTGGCTTAGTCCAAGCATCACCTTAAATTTGGCTATGTTGCTGGTTGCGTAATCTAGCTACACTGCTAGAAATTTTGTTGATGTAACAGACCACAAGTGTATACATATGCATATACCTGCTTTCCTGTGATATAACCATGTACTTATATGTTCATCTAGCTAGCTATAGCATATACAATCATCAATCAAGCTGGTCTGCTAACATAGCTGCTTACACAATTCTTTGTCTCATATACTTTTAATTTTGTGTTAACTAACTGAAATTTTACACATTATTCTTTTATACTATTTTCTCAAAATATTTGAAGGAAATAATATCTTTGGAAATATTTTCTTCTATATTAATAGTATCATCATTCTATAGAAGAAGTACTTACAAAAGCATCCAATGACATGGTTCAATCGTTCATATGTCCTCAATGTTGTATTAACACAACAGAAGTCGTTTAGTGATTACACCATCGGATGTTCATCCGTTGGTTTTTGGCGACGAGTTTCACGGTGTTGTGCTCTAGTATGAGTCCCTGTGATGAAAGTTTGTGAGCCTAACATGATCACACTCTATGTATTGACCCTTGTATGTGCACATGCATGCATGCAAAACCATATGCTACTCCGTCTCCGGCTAGATGGAGTACTCATTCATAAATGATTACAGTTATCTGTACACTTCGATCCTAGTACTACTTTTCCTCGGACCTCAGTTCTTCTGACTGACACATCACACATGGACCTCCCAGCTGAAGAACCCCTTTACACATGTAGCTGCGGTTCATTTTGGGGGGCAAATTGTTCGGACGCCTCATTGATCACAGCCGCGATTCCGGATACAGAGATCGTGGCATCCACACCGTGATGTCGCTCCTTTGGAAATTAATAACAGCCCGTGTGTAGGTATACTATCATACGGAATGCACATCGGTATCAGATGTGATCAAAGTCAACAAGGATGCATTGCAAGTTGCACGAGTTCGATCATGAGTTGATATGTCGAGTTCACAGTACCGACAGGTAGTAACAGCAATGACCATGAAGCGAGCTGTAAGCTTAAGCAGCTCTATCTCGGAGGGTGTTTGGGCGTCGAGTGAACTCACCATCGATCCTGGTAATCCAGGACAAAAGCCTTGCTTCAAGTGAACACAACAGTAACTGCATCCTGAGCATAGTTTCCGCAAATCTCGCTGTGACGCGGCATATGCCTCCACGATCAGGAGTAGTTTAATATCATTCGAAACCGTATTAGAATGATACAGTGATCACAACGTTCCCATTGCAAGCAGAGGGCGAAAACGGAGAACCGTTGCCCGACAGGAGTGCAGAGAGAAACTTGGGTCTCCGAGACGTGGTCTCTGGCTAAAAAGGTTTGGAAACACGAGGTGCCATCCATCCATGTGCCTCGGAGCGGATGGCCAGTCGTGACAGTCCTCTCGATTTTCCCGAGAATGTCCCCTCTCCTGCACCTCAATCTTAGCAACAATCAGCTAGCAGAACGCGGAGCAAGGGAATACAACTGCTTCCTCCATAGGAGTACTCCATAAGATCAGACCCGAGCTAACTCGAATGGGCTCCTCTTTGCGTTCCGCCGATTTGGGCTCGATTCCACCACCTGGGTGCGCAGCATGATGGGCTACTTGTCGGGATCATACAAACAGTAGACGGAGCTGAAGAAGTTCAGAATTTCAGAATCTATAAAAAAAACTTTGACCTTTTACACTGTTTGTTGATGAAGTATAAGTTAATTGTCTAATTTTTCTCATTAGCTTAATATTTTAGGTGTAACTGGTTAGTGTATAATAATTTAATATAGTATCAGAGTTAGATATCTCAGTTTTCGATCTTAGTAGGCACAATTTATTATAAAATACAGTAAATTACAGCTACTCATATTACACATTTTCGCTCTATAAGAGTTGCACACGAGGGTGAGTGTTGAAGTATAACTGAATTGCGTATATTTTTTCAACATCTTAACCTTTTAGGTGCAACTGTTTGGTGCATAGTAGCTCAATACTGTCCAGCACGGCCGAAGCTACATGAAGGGATTGGTGTCAACTGACACTGATAAGTTCAGTAATTTCAATAGAAAATCACTATTCAATACTAATTATTCAGCTTAATGACCATGCTGGGCAAGCTCGCTGACCCCGGTGGCCTTGATGGCTAGCTTCGCCCCTGCAGTGTCCAGTATAACCATCCAGTGAAAAAAGAATATGAAATGAATTAGCTCAATGGCTTTATTCTCCCCCAAATCAGAGGGAATGAACAACAAATTAATGGCATCTAAGTTACAAAAGCTTGATATTACATACACGATCAAGAAGCAAACTAACATTCCCCTTGTTTCATGGAGAAGAAACCTGCCTCTTATATATCTGAATACAAATGATCAAACACAAACTGGCAAATTCAGGGGACAAGACACACAACAAGCTGACAGGGCCTTTGACCGAAATCTGGGGACAAGACGCAAAGATAGGATGCAATAGATCAGCAGGCACGAAGCATGCATGGACACCATGCAAATGCCCGTGGGTGCTTTATATGCACGCGGAGTAACAGCGACGCAGTTTTACGCACACTGGTAGCCACTGGGAACGCACTTGCCACAGTAGTTGATGAGGCCGCTTAGTTTAATGGGGATGTTGACAACGACGCCGAGCACATTAGCCTTGATGGCCGTGCAGAGGCAGACGGCAGCCTCCAGGTCGGCGAGGCCGCCAAGGAGGCTGCAGCACGGCTCGGTGGGCACTTTGCCGGCCTCGCCGCTGATGAGCCCGAGCACGTTGGCGCACACGCCGAACTTGAGCGTGTCAACAGGGCACTTGTTGTAGGACGGGGTAGGAGGAGTAGGTGGCGGCGGCGGTGGCACGACCGGGGGCGATGGAGTCGGGCACTTGCCGCAGGCGCAGCCGCAGGCGTTGGCCGCCGTGAGGAAGAGGAGGTTGAGTGCCAAGATGAGGAGGGCCTTGGATGCCATGGCTTACTATACTAGCTCGCTCCCTAATCAGGTACTAAAGGCTGTAAGCTTAGATGAGGAGTTGCACGTAGACAAGTATTGGTACAGTATGAGACCAGCTGGTGCTTGTGAGATGGGAATGTTTAGTGCGGGGAGTAGGGCGTATTTATAGGAGAACCAAGAAATCTCTTCAAGGGCGCACAGCTTTCTTTATCCGTTCATCCGTATTGACCCTTGTAGTAGCATGTAAAAATATGCACCAGCAGCAGCACAATAGTGCTCCATTGACATACGATGGCTCTTCAAGGGCACATTTCCGTATTAGACTCCTGTATGTCATGATAGGAAAATTTGCTTGGAACTATCTTCTAAGGGCTCTAGAACAGGTAAAATTTGCCACATTGACGACAGCGCAATAGTGGGCCAGGAAGTGTGGCCCACTACTGAAACAAAGGAAACGAAAACTTGGGCCAACCCTTTTGTATCTGTAGACTTTTTTTTATAAAAGGTGAGCAGGAGCACTGCTCTTTCATTTAAGGAGAAAAGAAGTTCAGATGGAGGCTGTAGCACAGTAACAGAGTGCCGCATTCTCTTGTAAGTTATGCTCATTTCACACTTCACTTCCTCGAGTGCCGGCCGTTATATTTGTTACGCTTGTACTAGGCACATTGGCGAAGTTCTGTAGTAACTGTTTGGACGCTAATCGTGGCCGCACTATAGTAATGGCAAGAGTAACGATTATAGCAAAAAGTGATTCTCCAGCCAACTCACTGAATAGGATATCTTTGTGGATGGTACTTTTACTATCACCATTCAGCAGTAAGTATGATGATCTTATTCCAATTCACTCTCACGGCGTCTGAGACGTGATGTGACTGTGTATCCCAGTACTATATTCTGTCTCTGTAGTGCTTTATTAAAATGTCAGAGTGCAAGGCACAGTCCAAATCACCGTACAAAGGACGCACGTTAATACTGCGACAATTAGTATATACTCATTCGGAGTACATATTTCTGGTCACGGCAGTTGTTGAGCTCCAACGATCTGTCTCTGAACCTACCATCGATCGGTAGAAGCGAAGAAGAGGACACGGCGGACAGAAGAATCCCATGCGGCGGCGCTGGATATGCCAAGACGCTCGAGCTGGCAGGAGGAAAAGCCGAGAGGTTGGCTTGGAGCCTTCCCGGCTCATGGGGTCGACGACGAGCTAACAACATGTACCATGATCTCTCTAGCTTCCCCCCTGGCAGGGGCACGTCGACGTCGCCGGCCAGCTGGATCGATCGCTGCTCACGACACCACGGAAGAGATCGCGCGCGATCCACCGCTGATCGAATCGGCGAGGTCACGGGCCGCACAGCGGCGTTCAACCTCATGTCGGCGTGGGGTTCGAATCCAACTTGGTTCTGCCTCGGCAACACGTTCCAAGGAGGGAGGGGGAGAGGGGGAGGACCAGCAAGCCAGCGATGGACGGTTGATGCGTCTCCGTCCATCAGCACTAGCAAGACCAATATCGCTTGCCATGCATGGTGACGGAAGCCATTTAGATCAGATCTGGATCTCGCGACTCCATCATTAACCCGGGTCCCGGGACTAATTTTTCTGCCATCGCGTCTTATCAATACTGTGTTCTGTGTGCGTACATGCTGTCACAGATTTGGGTCGAATAATGGCTACCTCTTTGAGTCTCTGTGGTATATCCCAAGCTGGTCAGCTTGCAACACGGGGGTTCTTCGGTGTGGGTACTATTCGTACTACTCTTTGACAAGGCCGGTCCTGACGGCTGCATTTGACGGACTTGTCATGTGTATGTGTTGTATGACCGTTACTCTTGAGTCTGACTCGGCAGGCCTCAACATTGTTAGGTTGGTTAGCGTTGGTGCGGACATGCGACTATGCGAGGCAGCTCGGCCAAGTTCTGCGTTCAAAGCCAGCTTGATCGAGGCAGCAGTGCCCTTGCCGACAGCGATAACGAATATGGGGCCGCGCGGCCGCGCGGGCGCGGCAAAGACGATGGTTCGAACGGAGGTCCGATGCCACTGAGGCCCAATGGGTTCCCTCGTCCACCGCTGGCCCAGAAGTTTTTTCCTTTATTAATGGGCCCGGGCAAAGTCCGGTTCCGGTTGGACCGTCGTCCGTTGAGTCTTTAAGGCAGTGACAGAGCTAGTAAAATAACCATATTGTTGAAGGAAAAAGGGGTTGAATATGAGAGAATTTTTAAGGAACGTTTTGTACAATGCCACCGGTATTTCAAGCTCACCATTATTGATTCGCCTACTTTTAAGAAATTTAGAAGCTCTCATGACGAACAAAGACCTTTGTTTGGCAACGCGTAACTGTGATCATCATCAACAGTGGTCACTAATAAGTCATGTCGGTGACGTTCATTTGCTTGTCAATTATATATGAGTTGACTAATAGACGAGGCACAACATATGTTGTTTGTCTCCTTTGAAGGCGATGAACTGGAACCAAGCTAAAGACTTTGTCGTCCGTCCTCAACCTGCAGAAAACTACATGTAACGGGCAAGCTATTAACAGTCATATACACACTGTGACTCGATATATCTAATATAGGATAATTTAACATGCAATGTCTATCGAGGGTCTGCAAATTAGTAAAAGATAAAGGGCAGAGCATAAAATAGCAAGTAAAAAAACAAACTTAATTTATTGAAACAAAAGTGAATTCATGCAAGAACAAAAGAACAATACAAATTGCCCATAGTTCAGGGAGACGTCCATGCAAGGACTTACACAAGAATTGAAACACACCAGAAACGAAAGGTACTCCAACAGGCAATATCCGGAAAATACTTGCAAGCTACGCAACAACCATGCAGAAAAACATGTGTTAAACGAATGATAAGCAGCAGAAGAATGTTCTCCCTGACGGCATGCTCCGTTTGATGCCGCGCGCATGCAATTGCATCTTTAATGTTGCTTAGCACATGAAACCGGTGGGCCTGGTCCTGCCGCAGTGGTTGAGGATGAGGCTGAGGTCGATGGGCAGGTTGAGGTTGATGCCGAGGATGTTGCCCTTGATGGCGGTGCAGAGGCAGACGGCGGCCTCGAGGTCGACGAGCCCCTGAAGCAGTGGGCAGCAGGGCTCGGTGGGCGGCACCGCCACCTTGGCCTTGATCAAGCCCAGGACGTTGGCGCACACGCCCAGCTTCAGCGCGTCGCGGGGGCACCTACCGAACGACGCCGGCGTCGGGGTTGGGGTGGACGGGGTAGACGGCGTCGGGGTGAACGGTGTTGGGGTGTTGCCGCAGGAGGGGCCGCAGGCGCTGGCCACGGCGAACACGACCAGGTTGACGGCGAGGAAGAGCACGGCCTTGCCTGCCATTGCTACACAGCAAAATCAGTAGACCACACGCACAAAGCAGAGTGATCGAGCTTTTAAGAGCTCTTGAGATTACTCGTTTGCTAAGTGCTTGTTTGTGTGGTGGTTTGCGGTGGTGTTCCAGTGCGGTATTTATAGGCCAACAACGAAGCGCGAGGCTCCTCTTGATCAACCAGAGACACGGACGCATGTGAAGGGGGCGAGGAGCCTGATCGATCTGGAATAGAATTTTTAAGACATTCCGTATGGATTAGTACGTTGAGGATGCTAGCTGAACAACTAATAAGCCGGAATGCGTCACTAGTGAACAAGATTGCTGCACCGGTGGATGCATGTTGGGTGCTACTCTATTGGACGATCTTGGCATATTGGATGGTCGATACCTATACGTGGTAACATGCTCAAATGATCGATCGGTCACGGACGGTTGTACGGTGCGCGCAGAAATTGATTAAAAACAGGAGGAATCATATGACGAGAGGCAAATTAAAGGGTCAACTTGCTCGTGGTTTCCAAGCGAGCCATCACTCCATTTTAGATGCCCGCCGGCGTGGGTGCACGATGATTCCCTTTCTTAAGGGGCAGCGCAGAGGGGCCGAAAATGGAATAGAAGCCCTGGGCTGGATACCAGAGCCCGTAAATATGCACAGTGGCACGATGATTCCCTTCCGATAAATTGTTGCCGATGGCAAGGCCCAGTATGCAACGACAAGATCCTGAACTCGCATTGCACATTTGATGGGC
The DNA here is from genome assembly GCA_001602275.1 of Zoysia japonica. Classification (NCBI taxonomy): domain Eukaryota; kingdom Viridiplantae; phylum Streptophyta; class Magnoliopsida; order Poales; family Poaceae; genus Zoysia; species Zoysia japonica. The sequence goes on along the minus strand of BCLF01000056.1, from coordinate 1,773,329 downwards.
CCAATTCAGCGAGGATACCGGCCGTGGGGTGTTGACTAAGTATTCGGTGCATCGTTCCACCAAACATTCAGCCCCTTTAGAATACGGAATTTATTCCCAAATATTATGTGACCAATTTGCGTATATCAAAATTTGGAACTCGTAGTTCCCCTTTAGTCCCCAGCGAATCTCTGTCAGTAGTGATATTAGCTCAAAACTCCAAAAAAAAATGATGCTGACTTATAACTGACGGTGCATATATACACATGAATTTTTTATTTTTATTTTTTGAAATGCGGCTTGCTAGCCGCTGCCTTCGTAGAGACGGGTGCGGGATGGGGCTCGAACACCTGCCGGCTCAACACTCCCCTGCGTGTTTTGCCAGCAGGCCACTGGCCTCTCCGCATATATACACATGAATGTCCCGCCAGAAAGAAAAAAATAAGATTAATTTGATACATGTCATTACAATTTTGTGAAATTTGAAATATACTATTTGAGCCCACGTGTCATTCTCTTACAGAGCCCTGTCTGTCATTGACACATAGATGGCATATTTCAAAGTTTGCAAAATTGTAATGGCATGAATCTAATTTGTCCAAAAAAAAAAACATGATTCAATACCAAATCCTCGTTTTCTATGCGGGCCTAGGATCTATTGTGCAATTTTCTATTTCTAGAAAATACTACTATGTGCATATGAAGCCAAGTTATGCTCAGATGCGACATGATCGAATAAACTTGGCTGAGGAACACCAGGTCCTCGTTCTCTTTTTACAACGTGATTTGCCTAAACCTTGATGCCGTTCATCAGATGCCCGACGAAGACAGATGACATGAAGACGAACAATACAAAAAGGAGCGAGAATCCCTGTTGAGATGACCCTGTCACCCTAAATAGTTCCTGTAAAAAGAGTGAATGCAAACGTTCACATAGTTTGGCAGTTAAATACACAAGCAGTTGTTGAAAAAATCGAGAACCAAATGAAGATGGTACGAAGGGACAATCTTACCCTTTCTTCCCTAAGCTTCTGATTTTCATCTAGTGCATAATACTCTCTTTCTCCGGCCAGTTTTGATACTACAACGGTACCCTGAAAAGGCACATACAACAAAATTTCAGAAAATGGACTGAACTGTATATAAAAATCAGAAATGACTGTAATGCTGATCAAAGAGTTACCTGCGCACATGAAGGTTCTTCCACACATGCTCTTGTATGAGAGGGCGCCTGCAAAATAAATAAACATATCACTGGAAATGTGAGGTACTATAATTTAGGCTGCAATCTTGAAACATCAGTGCATTACTCACAGCATCACATACAGGCGGTCTGTTCAGTCCATTCCACATCACCTCTGCCGGAGCCCGAGGAGAAGAGTCCTCCTCCTCTGCCTCCTCAGGAACCGGTGAGGGAGGATTGGCAGCAATGTACACCACACGCAACTTGAACTCCTCAATTACCCTACCGGGTGCTTTGGTGAACTGCAGATTGAAACGATGGTAATGTTTCACACGAACAGTAGAGCGAGTTAGAATAAAAACCATGTTTTTAGTTGCTGCACGGGCAATACCAATTGGGAGACGAATTCTCTCGTCGTCACCGCATCCCGCACCACGACGCTCTGCACGAGGAACTTGTCTTTGCAATGGTAGTCTGGTGGCACCTCCATTGGAGCTTGCATAGTAACTGCACTAGTACCAAGACTTTCAGTTACAATTTAAATCATAGTACAAACCAATCCAATTTCAGCATACACTGAAGAGCACCTCTGATACTGCATGAGCTCCGGGGAAGCAGTACACCGAAGGTGTGCCTCACTGAGTACTTTCTTGGGTTCGTTGTTTTCACCTAAGGATTTTGTAATCGAAATCAATCATTTTTTCCCCTCCCGGTGAACTACACATTTACACTAGCAGTAGCATGTCAGAGAGGACTGGAGTTACCTTGAAGGCCACGTACTGATCGGTCCTGTTCGTCAGCTGCATGCAGCAAGATCGCTGCTTCTTGACCTCAACTTCTCACGGCAACACAGCAGGAAGACGACGAGAATGAGCCCGGACAAGCATCGGAAACGCCGCATACTAACTAGGTTTGGTTCTTCAGAGGACTTACAGGGGATCTTGAGCTCGGAAGGGTAGACCCGAAGCAGAGTGTTGCTCATGGCTCCCAGCGAAGAACAGGAACAGCAAAACGATTCGACTTTCTTTCTCAACTTTTTTCCTTGGCTAATTGGTCTGAAATCAGAGCGCTCTAGAAAAGGTTGGCTGTTCCTGCCTCTGGAAGCAAAGTACACGAACAAATGACAGTGATGATGATCAGTTGGGGTGAGCTGGATGGATGGAGCAGCTCGGGGATCAGTGAGATAGTTTATGGATTCACTTTCGAGGTGGGGTTCGCAGGAAGCAAAGTAGTTCAGGAATCGTTTTAGCTGGTCTTAGGTGGCGGATCGGTTTGGTAGGACCTTGGCCTTGGGAGAACAGGCACTGGCAGAGCATCTCTCTCTCTCTCTCTCTCCCTTCAAGGAATTCTTGTCAGTTAGGAGTACTACATTAGCGTAATGAAATTTATATGAACGGCTGATAATGTAGTAGTAGTAGTAGAAGAAGAAGTGGGTAGACTTTCTGGAGTAGGGCGCGAGATTAGTTTGCTCTGTAGCTGGGCCTAGTGGTTGATGCAGCCGTTTGGTTCCTTGATCTCTTTTCTAACGCTCAGAGTTAGTGGTTGTGCTATCAATTGTTGGTTACAGTACAGGGTAGACAACTGCTTCGCTTGTTCCCGGAGAACCAAATTCCGCGACCACAATATGCGTTTGAACGCGGACAGATGACCCAAACCACGCAACCACCGGCGCGACATCAGCGTCGCAGCAAGGAGCGCGGCATAAACGGGAACCGTGAGCCAGGAGCCATGGTTTGGGAGGCCAACGGGCTGCGCCGGAGAGGCTTGCCAAGGGCGTTGCGGCGGGCGAGCACCGGGCCAAAGGAAGAAGGCCGGGGCCGGCGAGATGATCATTCTGTTTCACGTGCAGCGTCCAAAAGTGCTAGCTCTGGGCGCGGCAGCAACGAGGACGCCGGCATCAGCTATGCGGAGAGCCTGAGAACGCACCACAGCAGCGCCGGCAGGATTTGGGTTTGTACCAGAGCGGCGCTCGTCTGCTGTTACATATCGCCTGAGTTCTCGATCAACCGCAGCAGCACTACTCACAAAGACATCAGCATTGTTCCGTCCGTGGCAGAAAGAAATGGAGGCGAAAAGGTAAGCCGATCTCGTGTCAACTAATACAGCCCAGCCCAGCCCATTCAGCTTAGCTCGCTTTGGTGACCCACTCTGGCCCATGGCCAGAGACTTGACGTCAAAACCTGCGACGGGCCGTACCGTACTCCCTCTCTCGCTTGGACCTGACGGCGGCCCAATCATTAACCCAACGACGATTACGCAATTATTAGCGGAACAACCAGTCCCCTACTCCACTCCATTGCGGCGAGGCGACCTCAACCAGCTTCGCTTCGGTCTCTTCTGCTCCCGCAGCTGCTGCTACTGTCCCTCTCCGAGTCTCGAGGAGCCTCGCCGGCAACCCCTTCGTTTCCGGCCCGCTTCCGACGCGGAGACTTGGAGAGTGTCCGTCTGCTCCGACACCTGCATGGTGCCGAGCTCAGCGGCGAATGCGGAGCCAGCGCAACCAGCGGCGACGACGGCGCGAGGAGGACGCCGACGGAGCGTTGGAGGCCGAGGCGGGTGAACTCGCGCACGAACTGGATGGTACGTACAACCTGCAATTGAGTAATTGAGTTCTTGTTCTCGTCATCTCACTTGTATTTGTCCATGCTGCACAGCCTCCTCAGTGACGGCGACGAAATTGTTGGGCTGAGATGTGTATTGGACTATGGCATCAGAATTGCTCCTCAGAGACTGGAAACCACGCTCTAACAGAATTTACTTCTGATAGTTCAGTTACTCGATCGTCCTGATCAAATTTCATTCGGACCACGTACGCCTTGCAGCCTCATCGACAGGTCACAAAAACACCCTGGCTTATCTAGGACACGGCAGAGATGTCACTTCTAATCTCACCGGCTGCCCACCGGAGACGGATCTAACGTCCTCGACGTCTCGCAGTCCAAAGCGGCGCGACCGGACGTGAGGACCGAACAAAGCGACGGTTCCGGCACGCGCGTACCCTGCACCGCGGGGCAGAGCTGCTCTCCTCTACGTGCCATCCACTCCGTATACGGACCACGCGCACAAGCAGCTGCTAATCTAGACCAAAAGCTCGAGGGCTTGCGTGCGTTGCATGACCATCAAAATCGAACAAGTGGTAATCGCGGCAGCTCCCAACACGATTCACATCCACCAGATTCTCAGCGCTGCAAACTCGCATTGAATAATCGATGACCGACTAACTAGTCAGCGAACGATGTATATGCTGAGACGAATTCGACATGCACGCCCGTCTCTTTCGCCGAACGCCATCTTGAGTCTGAACGAGTCGCCGTCCATTTTGTCTTAGCGAAAGCAGCTCGATGACAGATGCCTCAGCACCATGTCAGTTTGTTTCCATGTTTGTGTGAACCAAAGCCTCCGGCATTTGGTGGCTATTCTTATCCTTCTACTGTTACCAATGTGTTCAGTAACTTGGTTAATATAAGGTGAAAATGCCTAAATGAAAGAACGAGAACAAAGCTAGAAAAGCCAGAGCCAAGATCAACATATGTGAGCATATGATGCCGTAAGTACAAGCCAAAGTATCTCTGCCCCACAAATCGCCTTTTACCAGCTCGTCCCCCCCTTTTTTTTTCTCTCTCATCATATACAATTGCATATCCTTTTTTCCCGCCGCGATCTTTCACTCCGAATCAATGTGATGGTGATGGCGACTAAAATTCGCCCGATTGATCATGCGGAAGTGGAGGGCACATGAACCTGGCTGCAGAAGCAAGCAAGAATCCTACCGCTCGGGGATGTGCCACTGAGCCCTACTAACAGTAGCCGCCCAACACTCCAGGAGGCCTACAGGCTGCAGCCCTGCGCGGCTGCACCTACCGACGCCTTGTGATGAGTGACCGGCACACTGATGATCCATCGGCAGTATTGTCATCGTCCGTCCGGTACAGTGTTCCGACGAAGAAACGATGAGATTTCAGTGACATCTTCCAGTCTTTCAGTGCTACGACCATTGCTTCTACGAAATCAGCGAACGTCTCTCGCGCGACAACCAAAGGAAAAACGGCGTAGCGTCTGAGTTCAGCCGAAACTTAACAGCGAGGCAACGAGCTGCTGCGCTGACGCTTTCGGAAGGTGTGCGTTCGGAACCGTCTCACTGGAAGAGACAAAAGCGAGTGCTTTCAGAAACACCCCTGGAAATGGCCGTGGGATCGAGCCGCGTACGAGCCGTGTGGACGATTCGATACGGCGATGACCACGAAGCACTTTTGGTGGCCAAAGTGCGAATGAGACCATGCTTGGAGTATCATGGTAGAACCTGCTCCGTAGCTTCGTAGATGTGCCAGACTTCCAGTAGAAGAGAACTGAATAAGTTGGCAAGATAATTTCAGCTACTCCAGGAAAGTGGAGTACTTTGCACAACACAGAGATCGGACGTTTCCCACTGACATAGAGGCCCCACCTAGTGTGGCTCACCCCGGGCAACCACAATGTGATGAAAAAGTAGTCCTCATACAATAAATAAAACTATATAGTTCAGTCATAGATATTGTGAAACTAATTTTTATACATTAAAGGCAAAAGTCACCTATAAATATAGGCTGGCCATAAGCAAGTTTGTGTTTGAACTTTTTTACTACTATTGGATTCTACATTGAATTGCACATTATGAAACTTGATAGTAGTAACTATAATTACCTGCAACTGATCCCACCTATAAGAACTACATAAGCCTTATACATTGTTGTTGGTCCCGACGCTGAAAAATGTGAGGTTTGGAACGATCAATTCCGACCGTCCATCCATGGTGTAAATAGGCCGCCACGTGAGCAAGCATCGCCCGACCGAACTAGGCTGCTGCCACGCAGAAGAGCACACCAGAGCAGCCCACGCGCGGGCGGCTGGAGCAACTAAGGCCCCACCTGTCATAATAACGTTTTCACACCATCTTTCCGCTGCCGCGTGAACCAATTGATTAACCTCCTTTCGTGCTGCTGCTCTAGATATTGTCGTAACAGTACGAACCCATTAACTATATGCATAAAATAATGCTTTTACCCTCCTATTCCAACTTTAGACTAATCCTAGGATTAACAGCGCCCGCGTACCCGACGCCGGCGACCACCACTGCTGACCTGAGACCGGTCGACGCCGCAACGCAAACCAAGCGCAGAGCAGAGAGGGAGGTTTCGACAGAAACGGTGCCACGTGTACTGGGGCCGCGGACCATGCGTATAACCAACCACCCGCCTCCAAACGTGGAGATAACCAGCCACCTGCTCCTCCCCTTGACAAAAGTCGAGATACGAGTAGATCCCATCGTAACCAACAGCGTCCTCGTATAATACTCGCGTTCGTACGAAACCTCCAGCAAGGGCTGAGTAAGATTCGAACGATATCTTAGCGATGCGCTCGATTTGCAAACCGCATTCTTTACGACGCTCGTGCCGGGCACGAGGCGCCGCGCCGCGCGACGAGAGGAAGGATTGAAGAAGAACAAGCTGGGCTGGGTACACAGTACCACTCCCACTCCCAGCCAGCTGCAGGAGAAGGTGGGATGCGGCTTGAAGATGGTGGGAAGCAAGAGCAGAGAGAAAGGGGGGAGCAGAGCATCACCAAGCTAGATTCTGCTCCAGTGCTCCTGCAGCTGCATGTGCATGTTTTTAACTATGAGATGGATGGCCAATCCTGCATTGGAATTGCCATTCCATCGATGCAGTTTTCAATACTTGCAACTTGTGGCAAGTGACCGCGACGGCATTGGTGCTTTGGCAAAATTGCGAGCGCCCCTGCTATCGACAGTTGGAACGAGCACAGTTGGAGACTGTAACAGAAAAGCTCCAACAGTTCAGCTGGAGTTTTCCTTATAACTGCGCTCGATTGAACATGTAAACTGCAACAGAAACCCTGCTACGGATATTTTCTTAGACCATTGAAATTGAGAATTTGCTCGGTTAACTACACCAATCTACATGCTCTCCTTTGCTCGAAACAAAGAAAAAAGACAACGAAATGAAGGAACTACAGCAATACCGTAGCTGATTGAATCGATTACGTAGCGAGATAAACAACTGCCCAGGCAAAGAAGTCTCTTTTTTATCCCCTTTTTTAATCAGCTTCTTTACCTTTCTTCAGGCCGCCTTGCTAAGCAGCTTGTGTTACCTCTGATCCTTGTCGCGAATCATCTCCATTGGAATCAACCGAAAGGTGAGGCGACTGTCGCAAAGCAGCCCGCTTGCTTGCTCTCAAGAACCTGGCTTCGACGAGAGGAAGGGATCCGAGCATCTGACACGGCGGAGACTTCCACGTCGTCCAAGGTCGGAGGGAGGTTCAGATCAATGAATCCGTGGCTTTTCATCGCCACGGGCGGGTTAGAGATTGGTGAGTCCTCCGCCGCGACGGGAGCGGAGCAGAGGTGGGACCGCCTGTGGCCGCCCAGAGCCTGGCCCGACGAGAAACGCGAAAGCAGTGGGGGCACTGGTGCGGCTGCGGCTTCCAGGCTCCCCACCTCGGCGCCGTCGCGCACCGCCGGCAATGGTTGCGGCGGGGAAGGAGGGGGAGTGTGGAGCGGGGGCGCGCAGCAGCCGCCCTTGCCGCCGCGCACGTTGCTCGCGCGGTGGCCCCCGAGCGCCTGGTACGATCGGAACGCCTTCTTGCACGCGGAGCACTCGTACCGCGTCCGCTTCTGCGCGGCCACGGCGATCGCCGGGCGGGCGCCGCACTCGGCATCGGAGTCGTCGCGGTGGTAGGACGGCAGCGACGGCGGAGGCGAGGGCCAGGAGTCGCGGGAGAGCATCATCAGGGACAGCGCGACGTCCTCCTCCGGCGTGGCCGCGTCGGAGACCGAGCTCGCCGGCTCGGCGTCCCCGCCCGATCCGGCGTGACCGTTCGTCGGGCTCGGCGACGAGGGGAAGAAGCCCGTCGTCTCGCTCTCGCGATCTGAGAAGTCGGGCTCGGCGAGGCGGACGCGACGCTTGGGCTTCTCCCGGAGCACGTACCCCTGTACGGGCTTCTTCGCGTCGCCGTCGTCGTCGCCACCAGCCACGACGGAGGTGGAAGCGGACGACGCGGAGGAGATCTGCGACTTGGCGGCGGCGACGGAGTGGGCGCGCATGTGGCCGGCGAGGGCGCGCGGGCTGGCGAAACGGCGAGAGCAGAGCTTGCATGTGTTCTTGGCCATCGCGAGAGCTTGGAGAAACTTTACGAGGGACGAGAGCACCGGAGAGCTCTCTCCTCCTCCTAAAGTATGAGCTTTTGAGCAGACGACGGAGAGCTGTTGTGGGAGGACGGGGTGTTAGAATTTTGCGGAACTGCCAAGCTTCCCCCACATTTATTCCGGTTCGTTTTTCACCGTAAAATCTTTTATTTTGCAGGGTGGCTCCTTGTATTCTTGGTTATCACATTTTTTTTCCAGATCAGAGTAGAAATATCAGGAAACACTACATGAAGCAGCAGAGAAAAATAAAATGGCACATCATGAGGGAAAAGAACAATTTTTGACGTGGTACTACAAGAGAATTCTCCCTTTAAATCAAGGATTCAAGGAGAGAAAATCACAGCAACAGGAAAGTACTGAATCTTGAATAAATTGTTAATGGTGTTTATATGAAGGATCTGAAGTGAGGCTGGCTGATGCTTTGCTCTATCTTGTAGTGATCCATTTCCCTTTTTTTTAACAATGTCTATTTCACAATCTTTGGTTGCATCGCGGAAAGCTCACTTCAGGTCAACAAGTCCGCACTAGTAGTAGTATTTTATTTCGTACTATGTAATTGCCTGCTCTGAATGCACGAATTATGAACATGAACAGAGTCATTAGTTCTGGTTTTCAGGCTGTCAGCTTCCCTTATTCTGGACTGGCTTAATATAGGCCGTGTCTGTCCGTGCATGTTAAGCTTCCACTCCACTCGGACCCAGACGATAAAGTGCGATTTCCACATCCTCTCCAATCTTTGCCGCTGTTGCAGCTGATCCGGTGTGGCATCTACATACGCGCATGCATGGTGGCGGAGGAGGGGATTAGCAGGAGCACGCGTTGAGCTAATAATCCAAGGGGATCTGGTTGTTAACGCTCGCACTGCACCTGTGGTTGTGCTCCTTTGTGCCTGTCAATAAACTATGGCGCGGATGGGGAATCGAAGATCACGATGCGGTTTAGGCAACCATTGATCGATTCGCTCGGTAGCTTACTCCCAAAGGCAGGGCCCGGTCGGCAAGCAATGCCTGCTGAAACTGCAACCACGCCTCCTTACTCCGGACTTCCCAGTAATTTCTCGCTCCCGGAAATCAGTCGTCACTTTACTTAGCACTGACCTGCATCTCATTACAACTTCTGCATCAAGGAAATTCGCCACGGATCTCTCCATGTAAAATCTTTGCTCGAATCGGCGACCGCTACTTTAGCTGAGATCGTGACGAGATTAGCGAGAGGGCAAGGCATCCAACGTGACTGCGCGACGTGGAGCACACGCTCTTGGTGATCGAGAGGGAAAGAAAGGGCCGGGTCCGGGGCCTTTCATTTCCAACCAACTGCTTTCGAGGTTTCTGGCATTAGGTGCGAGACAGTTTACATGATTACCCCACTAAGCACCTGCCCCTCGCTCCTCCAATGTTAATCACATCACCATCCCCCAAGCGTCGCCCAATGTAGCAGCCCGTTTGTTTTATTCCCCATCATGCGTGCGCCGGTGACCAAGCCATGCGTCACTGATCGGTTGCTCCCATGGCATTCGGCTGGTGAGCAGTTTTCAGTTGGTATGCTAAACTGCGCTTGCAGATCAAGGAGACTGTGGATTGCTAATACTGCCTTGTGATTTGTGAGTACGAGGTAGACGGGCAAGTAACATCGATAGGCAACTGGCCTTGCTAGCTGTAGGGTACAATTTCGGAATGGTTCTGTAAGTGAAGTTTAAGCTAAGCACCAGCACGGCTTCTGCTGCCTGCCTGACATTTTTTTTTTTTTTGGGAAAAAAGCAGCAGAAGCAAAATCGCTGGAGTGAAACTACTAGCTCGGGTTTGTTGGAGCAACCGGCAGCAGCGTTTACTACGGGAGATTTCTCTGCATGCAGCCTAACGTTACTCTAAAACTAGCTGCCCTTTGCATGGTTAAAACTGAAAAAAAAAAGGATGCAAGTTTAGTGCCGAGAGTGAAGGTCTCGCTGTCAACGGGTTTATGCTGGGTATATTATCCTTTGACGGGACCCAAGGCCATGATCTACGCTCGTATGGCGAGCAGATATATGCTTCGAGGCCATTTGTGCCGGATCCAGGTCTTGGTCCTCTGCTTTCCCCTGGAGCACCAGTGTTGTACGATTGCAGTTGGAAGCAGGTTTTAAAAAACTGACCGGTTTTTCGGAGTTTTCGGTCAAGCCGGACTGGTTCGGTTTAGGGAGTCAGTCGGTTTTCAGTTTAATAAATTCAAAAAAGTTTGAAAATTCAAAAAAAAAATAAAAATCTAAAAATCGATCAAACCGGCCGGTTTACCAGAAAAACCGATGAAAAACCGTTCAAACCGATTTGATTTTAAATTTAAAAATGTTAAATCGGTCAAACCGGCCGGTTTTCTCTTAAAATTTTGATTTTCAAATTTGTTCGGTTTTTTTGATTTACTGGTTTTTAGGTTTTTATGAAAACCGGTTAAACCGTGGCTCGGCGGTTTTCTGAAACCTTGGTTGGAAGACTCTTTTTAAAGTTTCCGGTGTGGTGGCCTGCCTACCGCTGAAGGTTCGACAGCGATCGGCTGCCGTACTTTTTCATGGGGACGATTGGGAACTAGGCAGCACCATTTGTTGGATGCATCCTCCCCGTCTGACTGAAACTTTTAACCTGCTTATGGCCCTGAGGTGAACAGGCGGTGGCAGACGGAGCATTCGACGCGTCTTTGTGTTCTTCTAACCGCTGGGTGCCGCTGCGACGTTGAACGCAGCGACGGACTCGAGGGCCATTGACAGTGCTTCCGCTGTCTCGCCCGTCGTCCCCACGTTCGTGTCACCGTCGGTGCTAGCATAAAGGCTTGGCTTGGCATCCGCACCAGCATGGGTACTGGATTCCACGGCGGCGACCTTGCCGTTACGGTTGTTTCGATCAGCCGTCTCTGCGTGGCTGGGTGTCTCGTTGATGACATTGCTCTCCAACCTAGCCGCGTACCAACCCTTCACCTTCTTATGGCTGGCCCGGTGCCCGCCGAGAGCTTGGTACGAGGTGAACACCTTCGTGCATGACGAGGTTGCGGCGTGGTCAGTGTGGGAGGATGAGAGCATGACGAGGCAATTGGCGAGGTCCTCCTCCTCTCCCGACGTGCGCCGCCGTGACGAAGGCGCCGCGGACGCGTCGTCAACCGCGATCATCGACTTGACGCGGCGCGAGCGCTTCCCTTTTAACCATATCCCGGCGGCCACTGCAGGATCGTCCTCGCCGTTCGCGGCGTCGGACGCAGGAGACAACGAACGACACGCCGAGCCGTTCGCCTCCGCCCTGTCCTCGTTGTCATCCGAGTAGCACCTGCCGTGCTCCAGGAAACGCTCCCACGACGTGAACTCCTTCCCGCAGTTCTTGCACTCATCAGGCGGTTCGGATTCGCCCGAAGCGCGTACGCGTGCGTCGCCGACGTCGATGTCCCCGGAGCGTCCCACTGGTCATCTGTCCCGCGGCCCCGCGCGGACTCATCGTCGCCAAGGGAGTCGTCGTCGACGCCGGCGAACACGTCGTCGCTGGCGCCGTGCGCCCTCATGTGCCCGCCAAGCGCGCTGCCGCATGTGAAACCCTTGTTGCAAACTCGGCAGAAATGCTTGTACTCCGGTGACGGAGGCGGCGGCATCTGGCGCGACGAAGATTCACACATGAGCGAGGGTGGGTGCTGCGGTCCATGCGCCTCTAGTGGTCGCAGTTGCTTGCGCCAAAACCTTTTCAACTCCTCGGCGTGTATATATAGATCTCGCCATCCGTCGTACTACCTTTTTGGGTTAAGCTTAGTGACGAGCGGTGAGGCTTCCATGCATTAGCGGTCCGTGAGAAGGTCAAACTGGACTCTTAGTATAAGCGGTTCACCATTAGTTCTTTCACAGCACGTCCCTTTTTTAGCTTCCTTTTAAGTTTAACCTAGCCTATCAAAATCATGGTGCACGACATGATGTCACGTAGGAAAAAAAAAATTCTAACGTCACCAGCGTCACAGAAAATTTGTCACACCGGCTCTATATGTTTGCCACGTAGGAAAGAAAAATTGCATGTAGAGAGGTTGCTGACATCCTTAAATTAAAAGAGAGGTTACATAGAAAGAAATTGTCACATGTCAAACATGCAATGACGCGCAACAAATTTTATATAGCACCGGTGCTATAATTTTTTCCATGCCAGGTAGGAGTACTCCGTAGTCAGAATGGCACGGCCCGCTCTGTGGGTCTTTTTCTTACTGAAACCGCAAGATTCCATTCAACTAAGGCTGGACAAAAAAATTTCAACAACTCATCATAAAATAAAAATTCAACTCTACAAATGGTATTTTCTGAAAGATTGGATTAGTTCATTTCACTTTTTTATCCCAAACACAACCGAATTCATGGCAATATAGAAGTTCAAGAATCCAACTCTAATACGGTGAACGAGGCCCATACAGAGGCTGACTTCGTTAGGAGTCCATAACATTAGGCCCTTATGAGTTTGTGGGCCAACATGCAGGCCCGGTCCGAGTCCTATCACGCAGCCTCCACCCAGGCACTCACGTTGACCAAAACCACGTCCTCCTCAGCGGCGGCGTGGCTCCCTCTCGCCGGCCTCAGGCACGCCGCCGCCGCATGTATCACATCCTCCCCCCCCCC
>BCLF01000056.1:1739220-1760364 GCA_001602275.1 Zoysia japonica | reverse complement strand
CCCCCCCCCCCCCCCCCCCCCCCCCTCCGTTCTCTGTTGTCCAATGACCCGGATCTTCTCCTCGGGAATAGCTGAGAGGAAGATAAGTGGACAGGGAGGAGATCCAGCATGTTCGTGCGAAACGATACTGGAGATTATTACGATTATGTCAGGAAATCCAGCATGTTCGTGCGAAACAATACTGGAGATGATTACGACTATGTCTAGTGCTACGACTGATCGATCCGTTCCCTGATACTCCTCTATTTTTTTAATTGATATGGTTGTTGATTTTTAAATTTACTTTAATTTTTATTAAAAAAATTGATATATTTTATATATTTTTATATAATTTGATTTATTATTAAAGTTATTTGAATCACAATTTAAAATTTTACACATTCGAGCAATTATTTTTAAATAAAACGAATGATCAAAATTGATCGTATAAATCAACAGCAATATCATTTTAAAAACCAAGTGAGTATGCTCTACTACTGAGGGAGGCGCTTCGTAATTTGGAATTTCAAGCGCCTACTGCCCCGTGCTCTCAGGTATGGTTGCTAGACTATTCAGGCCCTCTTTGAATGTGGACTTTTCTTTTGAAATACTAAATTTTTACTACTCAGTATTAACTTGAACTGATTAAATTGATTTATGTAAAATTTTTGTGTAATTCCTACTTATGTTACAATGAAGGCTTTCGCTAGACAACATTCCGCCCACGAAAATTATAGAATAATATTCAATTTCATCTTTGAACTATAGTCAAAAGCTCAGTTTCATCTCTCAACTTTCAAAAGATACAGTTTAGTCCTAAAATTTAGTTGCATACCTAGTTTCATCCCTAAAATGATGTAACTGTCTACGTGTCATGCTATGTCATCACATGGCACACTACGCCAACTTAAATTTTAGAATCGAAAATTTAAATTAATTTTTTTTGTCAAATTGTATATCTATTTTCGGATTCATTTGAACCATCATATCTCTTAGAATTAATGCAACAAAACAAGATCCATGTATGATTGAAATGGATGGGAAATTTATATATTCCATGTGAATATATTTTGTTATTTATTAAATTATAAAAAATAAAAAATTCAAATTTTCTATTCCATTAACAAAAATGACATTTCCTACTTTTGAATTGTATTAAGATTCTATTTTCTTAAAATATGAAAAGGTATATAAAAATATAAAATATAAATACATGATATATATAAAATAATGATTTTAAAATATAAATATAAAAAATATATCCATGTATTTTGTATTAATTTTAAAAAATATGATGGTTCAAATGGATCCAAAAATAGACTAATCGTTTGCAAAAAAAATGATTTGAAATTTATAATCCAAAATTGAAGCTGATGTGGCATAGGAAACGGTGATGTGGTATGCCATGTGTGTAACTCACGTCAGAAGGGATGAAACTAATCCTCTAACTAAAGTTTAGAGAATAGACCTTTTGAAAGTTGAGAGACGAAACCTGAGCTTTTGAGCATAATTCAGGGATGTGATTGAGTATTATCCCCGAAAATTATCTATCCTCCAGTTGTTGCTTGAGGTTTGCTGCATTGTTATTAGTGATCCTGTCACTTTACCAAATAGACTACCTGCAGCTATATATGATTACCTGTCCTTGTTATTACGATTATGTATTCCCAAGTTGTTGCTAGAGGTTTCCTGCTATGTTATTCAATATTAATGATCTTGTCACATTACAAAACACTCCTAGACTACATACGGTTGTCTGTCCTTTGTTATAAAGTTGAGGCTGTCCTGAACTGATATTTTGAAAGTTATTGCCACTTTTGATGACATGCAGCACATATATTATATATATTCTGGTCGTCATCATTGATGCTTGAGGTTGTCCTACATCTCTATTAACAACTTCGATCTTTGAAATAATTGTGATCCAAAAGCATATGATTATATTACTAGTAGAAGTGAAATGCATGTGTGTCCCAAAATTTGTCTCGGATTTGTTACCTAGATCCCTGAGCTTACAAAATGTTTTTTTAGTCTTTAAGGCCTTTTTGGAACCTAAGAATTTCATAGGAATGTAGAAAATGAGTTGCTGCTGCCTACTGAATACGGACCCAGTTTCACTATGTACAAATACTGTGCAAGAGTATTACTACTATTTTCATTGCCACATTGTTTGTCAGAGACTCAGAGTTCGTATGGGAATGTTTTATTTGCAGCTCGAGAGTTTCAAAACATGATTCGAAAGCTTAGTGAACCATGTCAGAGTTTGTATGGGAATGTTTTATTTGCAGCTCGAGAATTTCATAGTCTTCAGCGTCGTCTGCCTGAAGTAATTTTGCCATGAATTGGATCGCTGTCAGCGGCTTTGGCATGTAGGAGTGCTGTATTGAGTCAACTGACAGGAGGTGCCCTACACACGGCTCATCAGAATCTGATCTTTCAAGTTCTGGGGCGCGCGCGGCCTTAACCGTATGGGCCGTACCTTCCCAGGTGTGGTGGGGGCAGGGCAGCTGAGGTGCTGCAGCGTGCGGGATGTGTTGTGCCGTGCCGTGCCTACCACCTTTATTTATCCGCGAAAGGGATCTGACGGCGATGTCGCACCGACACCACGATCGCATCTAGCAATTTTTGCAGGCACATTTTTAGTTTTTTGACGCCCTTGTATGGATCTGATTCTGCTGTCAAGCAGCCCAAATCAGTTCCTGTTAGCGTCTGGAAGCATTGTACTTGTGCCAGGAGATTAGAGAAACTGATGAAACTTACTATTTTACTGATCCTTCCTCGCATCGCATGTCTTTACGATCGAGGTGGAATAACAACGGTAATTTACAGCACTTGGCTACTTGCTAATCTAGCCTAACTCAGTGGCTTGGCCTTGATTATGCTACGCCCAAGTTTTTGGCCTTCGGCCACCAAGGCACCGACATCGACTGTCGGCGATGCTACAGCCATCGATCATTGCAGCTGCTGCCTTTGACAGATCACGCCGAGATGGTTCGACGGCCACGGCAATCCGGAACTCCGCAAATCTCTTGTGGCCGTCTCAACCTCTCAGGAATCGAGCTGGCTCAATTTTTTTTTTTTAAGCCGCCGCTGCCTGCCGGTATTGTGCCTCCTGCACCCGCGCTTGGCCGGCGCAGACGAGCACCTTCTGGGCCACCCGGTACCTGCCGCCGAAGCTCACCTCCCGCTCCAGGTGGCGGCAGTAACTCTGGAACACGGTGACGCACACGTTGAGCCTGAACTGCATCAGGAAGAGGAAGTCCAGCTCCAGCGCGCCGAGCTCCGCGGCGCTCAGCCCGCCGACCGCCGCGAAGTAGGAGTTCTTGTAGTTCCTGTCCTCGACGAACTTGGACGCGACGAGGATGGCCGTGGTCAGCAGGCGCTGCGCGTTGGTGCGCACGATGCGCACGCCGGCGTCGCCGCGGCGGAGCCGGTCCAGGTACGCGTACGCCACCACGTAGACCTGCGGCGAGACCTCCGCGTACCGGGAGAAGCGCTCCAGGAACTCGCGCAGGGTCATGTCCAGCACCGTGCCGCTGTCGAACGCCCGCACCCTCCTCAGCGTCGCGGCCGCCGAGTCGTCGGCGTCGCAGGCTGCGTCGCGGCTCCCGGCGGCAAGGACCCTTTCGTTGCGGGCGATGTGCCGCTCCAGGATGGACGCGAGCACAGAGATCACGACCGGCGGCGACAGCGCCGTCGGCGAGCCGTCTTCCCGACAGGGGAAGGCGAACGCGTCTGACGGAAGCTCGCTTGATGTCATTTCTTGGATTCTTTGGTGGTCACGAGCCACGGGGATCTCTGCTGTGCTACGACCCTGAAAGCTCTTGCTTCTTGGCCGCACACGCGCACACACTTCACCGCACTGACTGCAAACTCTGGAAATGTGGCTACTTATACAAGCGAGGCAGCGGCCAGTTGCGCGGTTGAGAAGCCATAAACAATGGCGAAGCTGCACTGGTGAAGTTGACACGAGGAAGGAGCAAGGAAGCAAAGATATCAGTTAAAGAAATCCACAACGCACCGGTCTATTTGCATGGACTGACAGATCTGATTGAATATCTCGGCTGGTTGTGCGGTTGGGGGATCCGTGATCACCGAGGCCGGATTCATGACAATTCACGACGAGAAAACAGGTACTGCGTGCAGATTATCCTGTCGGCGTCGGCCGTACTGCTCTAGCGTTAATTATTCATGGCTCCTTCGAGCGCACTACTACGTGGTACCAGCAGGTCTGGACACGAGCATGCATTCCTTGTCATCGCTATGACGCGTGGCTTGGCTGGTGACGAACCAGTTCTTCGTCGCCGGCTTTATAATGTAGTTTATGTGGATGGTTACCAGACATTTTCGTTGTTAAGACGTCAAAGCTCTGCCGGAGACAATGGCGTTCCAACGACCGGTGGAAAAGCTCCTGGTGCGGACACGTTTGTTCTAGCAGGGCGGTTAGAGATGACATGGGTGTTCTGTTTTGGGAGCAGCGGACAATGCAACAGCATCAGGGAGCTGACATGATGATTAGCGAGGATATAAAAAATGGTTCAGTTGACGGTGATGTGTATCGGTACCATCGGAAACTGCTTTAAGAAATTGGTGCAGCCAAATTCGTCTCTAAAGAAACTGCTTCAAGAAATTGGGCTACTACTAAGAGTAGAATACTGTTATATGTGGGAGGAGCATTGGTTATCCATTTAGCTTCTGTTGTATTTTGTTTAAGACAGTCTGAATCTTCAGAATAATAGGAGGCTTAAAGGAGTGGCAAGTCAAATTTAATCAAAGATAGATTATGATGCCAGCACTGCATCCAATGGCAGTAGCGCAGACCTGATACGTGTAGTATTTGTTAAAATAATCACTGATCGTCTCTGTAAATACACTTGCCGCAAGTCCTCCTGAAAATGCGTGTCACAGCTAGAAAATAGAATTATAACTGTGACCGTATTTTATGCAGATCAGGCTTTAAAATACAAAACAGAGCATTGCTTTCAGCCTTTCAGGTAGCAATAATAACAGATCAAAGCTGGCATGCTCTAGTTGTTGTCTGGACATATTCATTTGACACTATTGTATGTCAATCTCTCCCTCTACATTTATATAATACGCGACGCACATAACATAATCAGTTGTTGTCTGGACATATTCATTTGACACTATTGTATGTCAATCTCTCACTCTACATTTATATAATACGCGACGTACATAACATAATCAGCTAAATTTCTCAACATGATACTACAGAATTAAAAGTACGATTTGGCCAGTTGGATGGATCATCCTGGATACACCGGTCTGCTGCTACACAAGTTTCTTGTGAGGGCGCAAGATGGTTCCTTTCTACTGACAAGATGTTGTCGTCTCCCTAACGTGTTAAGGCTTCCTTTAAAACGCAGGAATTTTACAGTAGTTGCACAAGAAATTCAAACGAATATATTGGTGCTGTTTAGGCTCCATTTAGTTCGGGTGAAATATACTTCTCGATCTCTTGTGTCTTGTCCATGCGCGCATAGTTTCAGTTTATCGCTTTCCTGTTTGTGATTAGTACTTGCTAGTGTGTATTTCCTTTTTGTTAGGATGTCAATGTTTTATGGGAGACACAGGTTTGTTCTGCTGCTTGTGGTGGAGGCCCTTCCTACCGACAGGCTTAGGGTGGTCAGCGACGGGATAGATAGTGTTTTGAGAGAGCATGATCGAGGACAAGCGCTGTTCTGTTGCAGATTCAGTAAAACGAATGGCGCCTCCTGCCGCAGTCCGAAAAGGAAACGATAAAAAAATCCTGATTCGGTGACAGATTCAGTAAACTATTCTGCCTTAGAGAAGTTGTGGTGAGCGTGAGATACTAAAGAAGTTGTGGTGAGCGTGAAATACTAACGAAGAATTTGATAGGTCAGGACGTGCTCACAATTTGATACAAAAAAACTGTATGCTCCGTGAATCGGTGGATGACCTGTCACACATCTTTTTTTTTTCTTTTTTCTTTCTTTCTTTCTCCATTTTTGTTCAATACGGGCCTCGAATTATACTGAAGAGGCCTGCCAGTGACAGCCCAAACCACGTCGGGACGCCGGCGATCTTCCTGTCCGACCACGCGGGGGGAAGCCTGCTGGCGACTTTTTTTCCTGTACATGAAATGGGCCAATTGGGCTGTGTAGCTATTTTCTTCTATTTGGTTGGTTGATTCGTTGAGTTGCTTGCCTTTTTTTCCGTCTCCTCTGGATCGGTAGGCTGCGCAAATGTTTATTTTTTCCTTCTTTTTTGCCTTTTTTTCTTTTTCTTTTTATTTTTAATATGTTTTATTTTTATTTTTTAACCGCGCTCATCAATTCAACCATCAAAATATTTAAAATATTTTATTTTTATTATTAGAACAACTAATTTTTGTAATGGAACAATTAATTTTTATGGCTGGAACAAATTATATTTACCACTAGAACAACTGAATCTTACTACTAGAACAATTGAGTCTTATGACTGGAACAAATTATATTCACTACTACAACAATTTAACCTTACTAATGGAACAATTGACTTTTATGACTGAAATAATTTACATTCACTTGTAGAACAAATTATATGATCTATAATTTTCATTTTGTTGGCAGATATTTTTAGTAGAACAAACTTATGTATATATTTTTTCTATTTACTCTCTCCATCCCTAATTACTCGTCATCTTATAGTTCATATGTTTTTCTCTATTTACTTGTGACACTCGTTTTTCAATACAACTTTCTCTATTCTTAATAGCACATCCCTATAGAGTCTCTATATATTTTCTACTCATTTTCATCGCATCTTATCTTAACTCTTGTGTCCACATCCATGATGTCAAGTAAAAAGAAGGGAAGGGAATAATAAGCAGCCTTCGGTAGTTAACATAAGTGCCATGTCATTTCAATATATTTTTGTAAAAGTCAAATTATATTAGGGCATCTCCAATGTATAGAATCAGATTTGGTTCTAAAACTGGATCCACAATGGCATGACTTTGCTTGTTTGTGTTGGATCTATGAATGGAACTCTCACACTAACTCATATTGTTTTATAGGACCTGGTTCCATACAACAAACCTGCTCCTTACTAGATTCATTTCCACAATGTATAGAACTTGGTCCTAACAAATTTTTTATTCCTTAGAACCAGCTTCTCCTGCACATTGGAGATGCTCTTATTACATTAAAAGTAAAATTTGATATTTTTGACATTTATGTAAAGTTTTAGTGAAATGAATCCAAACTTTTTCAAAATATTTCAATCAAAAAATTATTATATTTTGTGTGTTAGAAATATTATACATAGACATCATAACTTTTTTCTAACCATTACTACGCTTCAAAAATAAAAAGAATTAAAACGGCAGGAGTAATAATCAGTAACGTCCAGCCCAACAGCATATTCGATCCAGTAATCATCCGGTCTCCAGCAAATGAAATAGTTAAAAACAAAATTCAGCCCACTAACAGAGAAGCCCGCCTGGCGGGTGGTCGGAGATCGACTTAAAGCCGCGTTACGTGGAACCTAATCGCACCCTCGGGACGCCGCGGGCACTAATCACACAAGAGTACAGCGTACTCTCGACAGCGAGCCAGCAGTTTGCGCTTAAAGGCCAGAGATGTGAGATCTTTGTTCATAAAATGGAGATGAAATCGGTACATCAGCAAGTGTTTGTCAGTGCTGCGATTCCAACGCTACAGCTGATCAGTAGTTTAACGCGCTCCAGCTGCGGGGATGGCGTTCCTGACGACGAACACCTTGCCGGAGCCGGAGGTGAGGCGGACCGAGAAGGGTGCGCGCAGCGGCTTGCCGGTGTTGGAGTTGAGGCGCCGCAGCCAACTAGTTGAAGACAGCAGAGAATAAAACTGACACCGGGACAGTACACACGCCCAATTATTTGACGAGGCTTTGCAAATTGAAGCACCCAACAATTGCACTCCTATTCGACACTAGTAATTCACGCTGGACCGGTAGGTCATCCCCGGCCGCCACTGTCCGGGGATCACGTTTCTGGCGACGAGGACCTTGCCGGACCCGGACGTGAGCCGCACGGAGAACGGCTCGCGCAGCCGCTTGCCGGTGTTGACGCGCCACATGGCGCCCCACGAGTGCTGCATCGGCGTCCACCGCGCGCCTCCCTGCTCCATGACGTCCACCCTGGCGAGGTCGCCGTCGCCGTTCAGGAACTGGATCAGCACGGCGAGGTAGAACGGGTTGGACCCCGCGTCCACCTTGAAGGCGACGCCCAGGCCGTTGTAGTTGCACGGCACCCTGCGGAAAGGTTCGTGTGCGTGATAATTTTAACTTCACTATACGATGTTGTAATAATCAGTTCAATCTAACACCTCTTGTACTGGATCTTGAGGATCCCGGCGGCGCGGAGGCGGTCGGCCATGCCGCGGTTGGCCATGGCGCCGAAGGCGGTGCCGCTCATGTCGAAGTGTCCCGCCCTGTTGAGGCAGATACCACCGGGGCAGGAGTCGGTGATCGTGACGGTAACTGGCCGACCGGAGCAGGCTCTGTTGCCGGTGCACTTGATCTTCACATTAACTTTTTTGTCAGATTAAAAACTTTTGTACGTGCACACATTAGAATTTATCACTGCATGACGATAAAGGAATTAGGAATACTGACCTGGTAGCATGCGCCGCATCCTTTGCCGTTCCTGTAAAGCAAAGGGCCGGCGGCGGCGATCATCGACGAAAACGGGCGCTTGCTAACAGCTCCCTGATACCCGCACGCACCGCCTGCACCAAAATAACATTTGACCTACGTCGTCCTCTGTGCAATATAACACTGGAGTACTATTTGAGTAGCATGATGCACCTACCGTCGCTTCCGGCGCCGTAAGGGCTCCCGTACCACGTCGCGCCGCCAGAGACCCAACCGCTACCGCCATTGGCCGGCGGCACGGTGTACCGGCTGGTGGCGGTGTAGTTCTGCCGAGGCACGGGCGTGAGGTTGGCGCCAGAGCAGGAAGCTGGGCTGACGACGAGAACCGACACCACCGACAGCGCGGCGTACAGAGCCACTGCACTAGCCATTTGGCTAGCTGTTGCTCTTTGTTGACGCGACACTTGTATGGTACTCGATGAGCTCACTGCAATCCGGGTGGCGTATGTATAGAGGACCGTTTCAGCGATTCCAAACGTGAGGGAAAACAGTGGCACATGGATGACAGCGTCGTCGAGATGAACGTGACAATTTGTTTCTCCTAATAAGGCCGGAAGCACACGGTCAACTCCGACGAGTTGGATAAAAGAAGTGACATGGAGTCGTTCGTATCAGTTGAGCATGTGTTACGCAGTGAGAAAGTGTCCTAATATTTGCGATTTGGCCGTCGTTCATAAAGTCAATCGACTAGCAGCTCCTCGATGTCTTCGCTGTACGTGGTATATATGGCATCGCTTTCTTTTGTAAGGACCCTCTCGGTTCCAAATAACTTTACGTTCAATTAACTTTAATTTAACAACAATTTTAATTAAAACTAGATATAAAGTTATTCTATGATGGATATAGTACATCCATGTGCTTACCATAGATAAACGTATTCTGCGTGATAAGCAGTAGTAAGCACTAGCTGGTTGCTGCTCCAAAATACTCCTCATCCATTTCTGACGTCACGGATTTGGCAGCACTGCGATGATTTATGAAGCAAGTTGTTGCGATGATCGATCAAAATTTTACGCCCGTTTTGACTTTGTATGCGTTCGGTTCGGTGTGCGCATGTGATTGGTAGTTCGAATCTGTAGGATTCGTTTGTCAATCCTCGAGTGAAACATGGACAACTAAGATAAGCAGCGCCCCATGGACCTGTGGTCCTTTATGTAAGCAATAAGGACACAGTAAAATTAAAACAATACATTCCAGTCCTTAATACCAAATGGATTACATTTCAGTTTTCAAATAACGTAAAATTACATTTCAGCTTTCAAATTTGTTTCTCCCAAATGTCATAAACTAAGCGTTCTCTCAAACAAATCATCAAAGCTTACAAAGATTACATTTACGCACCTTATTACATACTGTATTCACCATACAAGCAACAAAATGGTCTCCAAGGTCATCATGGATCATCTTGATTCTCACTTCGGTTTTAAATTATTGACACCGTTGACTTCTAACATCAACTTTTACTATTCGTCTTATTCAAAAAATTTGCTCTAATGTGTAAAACTATTAATTATAATTTAAATTTCATTAATGATAAATTAAATAATAACAAATTTTTATATATTTGAACACATTTTTTGAATAAGACGAATAATCAAAGTTACGTTAGAAGTTCAATGGTGTCAATATTTTAAAGCCGAAGGAAGTAGTCTATTTTGCTGTGTGTGCGATAATCAAGGTGCTCACGGAGAGCAGATGTGTAGTACACCTGATCTTAGGCTGTGATGACATTAGATACAGCACTATATTTGTTAATGTTGTTGACAATTAAATCACATCCTTCAGAGATGGGCCAGGCCCAGAACAGAGGAAACCACGTCTTTGAGTGCGACCTGACCACGATTCACGGCCCAGACTGTCCGTTTCGCAGAGAGTAGCGAACTGGGCCAGGACTGTGGCAACTCAACCCATTAGTTAGTGGCTAAGGCCCAAATTGAGATCAGTTAATGTTTTTTCCCCTGAGGTGAAGGTGAGGCATTGCGAGAAAAACTCCCATGTCTTTTATATGAACACAACCACATTGCTTTTTTTTTTCTTGGAACCATATGACATTAACACACACATACGCAAGACTACCCTTGGGAACATAAGATGTACAAAATGAAACAGGAGAATAAATATATATAACACTTAATAGTAATATAGTACTAAGCAGCCATATCAAGCTACCATGCATATGTTGATACATAATTGACACTTTTCAGTACATTGGCATCGACTAATCTGCGAAGAGGGGAGAACTATACTGGCATATCTGCGCCTCCTCCTCATCTGCAGCCCTTGCCATTATTGTATGCAACCCCTGAGACAGTCGTCACACAAACACAAACATTACATAGCTATTGTATATTATTGCATACGCACCCTCAATTTAATAGAGCATACGCCCCTCGTGCGAGATTATGCTAGGGTACGGATTAGAAGTTGACCGCCGACTGGTAGGTGGCGCCGGGCTTCCACCCGTCGGGGATGACGTTGCTGGCGACGAGCTGCTTGCCGGAGCTGGACGTGAGGCGGATCGACAGCGGCGCCTGCACGGGTGATCCAGAGTTGAACTTCCAGACGGCCCCCCACGACTGCTGCATCGGCGCCCACGCCGCGCCGGCCCCGGTCTGCATGAGGTCGACGGCCGAGAGGTCGCCGTCGCCGTTCTGGTACTTGATGAGCACGGCGAAATACTCCGGGTTCGAGCCGGTGTCCACCACGAAGGTTAACTGAACTCCGGGCCAGTTGCACATCACGCTGTTGTACATCGTCACGGCGAGCGTAGTCGCAAGGAATGAAAGCCATCACGTCAGAGAATGCACCAAGGGGTAGGGCAGTTCGTCGCTTGGGTATGTTTCGTGCTTACCGGGTGTACTGGATCGGGAGTCGGCCGGCGCTGCGGAGCTGGTCGGCCTGGCCGAGCTTCGCCATGGCTCCGAACGCCGTCCCGCTAAGGTCGAAGTGGACGGGGTCGTTCAAGGAAGGACTTTCGTCAGTGACGACGATTGTGACCGGGTTTTCGGAGCAAGCCGCATTACCCGTGCATTTCACCTGAGTTGTCAGCGGTTAAATATTTGAAGACGAGCAATATAGCATCACGTATGTGCATGCCAGTTAATAAGACTACACGTTTTACACACCTGGTAGCAAGAGCCGCAGCCCTTGCCGGAGTTGAAGATGGCAGAGCTGACGGCGGTGATCATGGACGAGAATGGCGCCTGGTCGACGGCACTCTTGTAGCCACATGCGCCACCTACATTTGTGCACAAGTTTACGATGAGTTCGAGAAATGAGATGCATGAATTAACAAAGTGCATGAGTTTGGCAGCTAGCTTGAACAAGTCTACGTATACTATACCATCGCTTCCGGCTCCATTAGCGGCACCGTACCACGTCGCGGTGGCATCGGACGACCAGGCGGAGAGCTTGCGGTGGAACTCGACGGACGCGCCCGGATGGAGGAGCGACGCGAGAGCAGCGACGGCCACCAAGGACAGGAGCTGGGACTGTGAACCCATAGCTGGTCGATGCAAGGATGTTGTGGATTTGCAAAGATTATCTGAAGTAGCTAGCTAGAGGAGATGATGAGCGAAGTGGTGTGAGCTGTGTGGTTGTAAGCTTGCTCGCGCGCCCTATTTATAGGCAGCGAACTGCATGCATGCACACGGATCGTCTCACTGATTGCTTGTTCTGTTGGTTTGCGCAACGGCTTGCACATGGTTTGGGTCAACATGTTGAGCATAAAGGGAAAATATATAATTAAAATCAAGTGCATAACAGACCTAGCGAGGTAAAAATAGTATTAGGCCGGTCCTTTTGTGTGTAGTTCACTTGATGGATCGGATCTGGATCATGATTGTCGGGCAATGGCACGTCCGCCGGCTCTCCGTTTACTGTGTTCTACCTCGATCTATTGGTACTAATACTGCATACTGCCTCGTCAAAGTAATTGTCGGCCTCATAGCGATGGCTTCTCTTTATCTGATCTTACCGCATGATGACGCATTCGTTAGTGAATCTGCATGTGCGTGTCCTGTAACTTTCAGGGTCACATGCATGCCGCTCTCAAAGTCGCGTCTGCCGCTATCAGGACGTCAAGTGAAAGGACCAGAGGCTAGCAGCGTGTGCGTGTACCTGAGCACTCTTCTTACTGTTGGCAAGTCAAAGCGGCCGTTATTCCAGTTGGGCAATCCATTCCAGAGTAAGGTTTATAAAACCGCTCAAAACCGGCTGGTTTTCATGGTTTTCGGTGAAATCGATCCGGTCCGGTTTTATCATACAACCGGTTTTTTTTAAAAATGTAAAAAATTTGAAAATTGAAAAAATTCGGAATATCAAAAACCGGTAAAACCGATCGGTTAACCGGTGGGTTTAAAATTTTAAAATCTAAAACCGTAAAAATCGAAGAAATCGGGCGGCTAATCGGTGAAACCGATCGGTTTACTGTAGCAGTTTGCTCAAACTTTAAATTTTTGATTTATAGCGGTTTTCAATCGATTGTTTCAGTTTTCGCGGTTTTTTGTTAAAATCGGTTAAATGAAACCCTGAACCCTGTTCCAGAGACGCCTCGACCGATCCCAGGTCAACACGCGAGCTTCGATCCGCCACCGCCGCCTCCCAAGATCCGCGCGCGCGCGTATCCATCCATCCGTCAGGGACCGCCCGAAATCTCGCCCGTCGTCGCAATCATCTCCTCGCGAAGGCACGACCGGCTCCGCCTGCTCGACCAATCGGACGGCAGCGTCCCTGCGGCGACCGGCAGGAGCGCGCCGCGATTCCGGCAGGATTGCCGGCTCCCTCCCCAACCGCGCGCGAGTTCAGCCGTCTCCGCGGGAATTCGGCGAGGGCGGCCGGCCGGCCGGCTCCGGGCACCATGCATGAATGTCATCGCTGATGCACCGTGGCTCAGGTCATGTGGAGGTTGCTTGCACGGGTTCGCATGGTGTTACGTTCACGCGTAGCGTTGTGGTTTAGTCAAAAGCCACGGGTGGGTGACGGTAGCTCGATCGAGACGGTGTTCACGAAGCTGTTCATTCATCTTCGATATCGATCTCTTCGAAGCATTCGATCTCCTGATTCTAAAAAAAAAAAAAAGCATTCGATCTCCTCACTGTTGGAGGCCTGTGCCCAATAGACGGGGCCGGCCCAGTCCACGAAACTGCACATAGGCCCATGACACATACGGGTCTCGTCTGCCGTTCGGCGTTTCCACTCTCCACTTTCCACGACCACTCGAAAAGTCCCGAACCAAATCCTCACCAATGGCGCCACTCCTCTCCCACTCCCACGCGGCTGGCCACTCCGCCGCGACGGCGCCGATTCCACGCGGCCGTCAGCGCCTCGCTCCCAAACCTCCCGCCGCGGCCACGTTCCTCCGCGGTCTCTTCCCCTCCCGTCCGCCGCCGGCCAAGGCCGACCTCCTCCGCCTCATCGCGGATCAGCGCCGCGGCCTAGAGACGCAGTCCGACCCCTCCCGCCTCGCGGACATCGTCTCCTGCATAGACGCGCTCGCTGCGTCCGCGGGGCCCGGCACCGACACCGTCTCCGACGCCGACAGGCTCTCCGGTACCTGGCGCCTCCTCTGGACCACCGAGCGGGAGCAGCTCTTCATCGTGCAAAACGCCCCCGCCTTCCGCACCTCCGCCGGTGACGTGCTCCAGGTCATCGACGTCCCCGGTCGGACGCTCAACAACGTCATCACCTTCCCGCCATCCGGCGCATTCGTCGTCGACGCCGACATTGAGATCGAACCGCCCCAGCGAGTCAATTTTAGGCGTGTATTCTTTTCATGCCTTTTTTTTTTTTTGCTAGGCATGGCTACTGTTGTGTTAAGCAATTGAAATTTCATATGGTTGTTACAGGTTCACACGCGCCAAGTTGAGAGGGAGTAACTGGGATGTCCCTTTTCCACCGTTCGGGAAAGGATTGTTAGTTCTATATACTATTCATTAGTTTGATAGCCACTAGCCGTTTGGCTTAATTGTGCAAGTTGATTCAACGACAGAAATAGATCCTCCCTCGTTAACTTAATGAGTATATTATATATATTTTTTTTCTGTGGAATAGGGGAAATAATCTGAACCACAGTGCAGTTTAATATGATTTACAATCATGCGAATAAAAGAAAAGTAATCCACTCAAGCACGTTCCTAAAATAAAAATACGCAAAGGCAGCTTAAAATTTAAGCTCAAGCCAAATCTAATAGTAAGACCAACAAACATCACGTATGCTTTCAAGCTTTCTGTTTTTTCCCCTTCATTATTTTGACTTTATCAGCTCAGATGAACTCAACTTCATCCCACTTTTCCATGGGAATATGTTTCTTAATATTTTATTTCTGGCTATATATTCATTTGGGCTTGCTAGAAAAAGTTCAAGCACCCTTAAGAACTAACCTAGCCTGACCACGTCAGGAGAAAAAAGAAACAGGAGTTCAAGATGGAATGGACAGGTTCTCTAACCGGGGTCTACCTACTGTCTCCTTCATGTTTGGTTGACTTTCGTAAATCACACTGGCTGTCAGTAATTATCTATCTCTTGGTTGTAAAATGCTAAAGATATTCTAATGTTAGCAATTACCCATCTCAGGATTTTTACAAAGCTGCAAAAGTTGATAGTGAGTTAGGCCTTCAGTTATTTTTGTTTTTTAATTATGCTATACCTTGACTTTCAGGTTTGACACTGTATATTTGGATGATGACTTCCGTGTAGCCAAGGACATAAGAGGGGACTACTTAGTTGTTGAACGTGCTCCTTATTCTTGGAATGGATAGTTGCCAATGTTCAAAGCTGACTGAGTGCTTGTCCAGCTACATTTCATTTGATGTGGATAGAGTTCTGTGCCATATCGTTTCCTATATATTAAATTCTTCCATTATTTTGTGGTAAGTTTATTCATGTTGTCTTTGCTGTAAGTTCTCCACTGGAATTTGTATGAGTTAATATTGTCCATACATGTGAAACCCTCTCAACTACGTGATGTGATTTTCATGAGTGCTGATGTTATAGTGCAAAAATATGGTGGGATATGCTTAGACACTTGCCCTGATTTTCAGGTGCTCAACAAACCATCAAACTTCAGAACCACATTATTCATTGTTCATACCCACATCACTTGCTGATGCTTCAGTTTCTTCAGAAAGAAAATACGAAGATCACAATTGTTTTATTTAAATCATGCATTGGGAAGCAATAGAAGAAGATAACATTATTTATGCAGTGAGTTTGATGCATGCCTGCCCATTGAAGGGTTTGTGCATTCCTTTTCTCCATCTTTTCAACTTAGAACAGTATGATCTTTAGTGTTATTTATACACTGAACATATGTCAATACGATCCAGTTTCCAGATACCTGTCATTTTTTAGGTACAAAGATGATATATTTCTTTTTATTTGGGAAAATTCTGCATTATGTCAAGTTTTCATGTACTTGTCAAAAGTTATTTTTCAGCCTGAGTGCATTATTATCGCTAATTACAGTTTAGAGGTTTGCTTATGGAATTGATTGATTGCCATCACCAGCATGTGGTATATGAGGTGAGAACAGAAGCAGCTGAAGTAACAATACTTTCTCAAATGAAACTTGTGCCATACTGTTGGACGATATAACCTACTTTATTTTCAACAGCTTGTTGTAAATGTCTAATTCTAGCAGTCGCTCTCTTGTGTACTAATAAAACGGGCTTTGATGCTGTTTCCACTATTGTAGGTTCAAAGTCGCTGTCGCTCTGTATTGCAAGGCTTTTGGAGGACAGTTTGGACCATTACGAGGGTCGTGCTATATAGTATTGCAGCGTTTGGTTTTGCAAGGTTGTGTGGTGCTGGTCTAGTGGGTCTTTTGTGTAAGTGTAATTACAGGATCTGTTTTGGTAGGCTTGGCCACCATTTTGAGATATTTGGTTAGGACTGGGATTTATCTTGTAATACATTAACAAATATTATATTTCTTTTGCAAGAGCCGGCCTACTACCAAGTAATCGAGCCTGCAGACACTTTGAAAGCTGGAAGAATACAATGATTCTCGGTTCTCCATGCGAAAATGAACCTCCTGGAGACCTGGAGTCATGGTGCTGTATGGATTGTGAGCAGACAATCCATATCTATCATAGGTAAGCATCAGTGTTGTCTTGATTTGATCATTTCAGTTTTTTTTTTTCAAAACTTGAGCAGGAGCACTGCTCATTCATTTAAGAAAGAGAGAGAATACAGTTTATGTTAGAAACTAGACAATGGGAGGATGCAGGAGCTCTCAGCCACAAACTCACATCTTGGGATGTTAAGCACCTCTTCATTCCATATAGACATACATATATATAGTCATTACAAACCGTCATATGCATCTACTATTGCAGCTGTCCTACAGCTGTCTATAGCCAAAAACCAACTCCAACCCTGCTGCCATACAGTTAGCTAAGCACAATTTGACTACCTCTTCTAACACCTAGACTTCAACTCATGCTAGCTTGACAACTCTTAAAAACATCAAGATCCAACTATAATGATCTTGTATGTTCTTCATAGTAGTCAAATATAGTTTGGCTTTCTCTAACTCAAGAATATGAATTATTTTCCAACAATCTCCCTCTTAATTCATATTCTTGAAATATCTTCTTGCCACACGCAGCAGCTTCCTCTTCTTTGTTTGTGAACGTCGCTAGTAGCGTCACCGTGCTACCATCTTCTCTTCTAGCAGCTCGCAGCCACCATTCTCTCCTAGCAGCTCGCAGCCACCCTTTCTTTTCTAGCAGCTCGCAGCTACCATTCTCCTTGCGGCTTTGCACCACCGCAATCTCATCACGGTACCGTAGCACCGTTTTCTTATGGTCTCGTAGCACCACTTCATCACCTCATGGCACCGCAGCACCACTTCATCTCCACATGGCACCGCAGCACCATCTACTTCTTGTGGTACCTCGGTACCACCCTCTTTCTATAGCACACCAGTGATGTCTTCTTGTGGCACCGCAGCACCACCTGTTTCTCACATCACCGCAGCGATGTCTTTTTCCTGTGATACCGCAACATCACTGTTTTCTCACATCACCGCAGCGATGTCTTCTTCCTCATCTTCACAATAGAGCTGGCTCAAAATCAGCCGTACCAAAACCATCAACAAGAAGCGCCTTCTCCTCTTGCTTCTTGATTTTTTCTTTGGCAGGGCACTCATATGAATGATGCCCATATCCTTCACAGTTATAGCACTGATCCTTGGTTTTGTCCATGCATCCTTCGCCTCCATGTCCACGACCGCGACCACGGCCACGACCTTGCAATGACTCCAAGCCCTTTGCCATGAAGAGCTACTCAGTGCGCGCTCCTCGTGCCTTGATGCGTTCCCCATGTGCCTTTAGGGAACCAATGACCTCTTCCAAAGTCATCTTCGTATCTCCAAATTTCTCGATCGCTGAAGCAATATGGACAAACTTATAGGAGACGGCTCGCAGTAGTCTCGTGATGACTTGTGTCTCTTCAATCTTCTCTCCAACCCCTCGGACCTGGCCAAACAGCACTCCTCCGGTGATGGGAACACATCCCATGACAACCTAGCTCCTGATACCAAATGTTGGAAACTAGACAACATGAATTGGGAAAGCAACGTCTCCACACAAATACTGCTACTCCAATAGCGCCGCTCCTCCCGGTAGTTGCCATAAGCTAACTCTCTCTGCTTCATTTCCTCTTCCAAATACCTGCTGGCCGACTCCAGCTGTTGGAAGATCCTTCTGTTCCTTTCTTTCCAAATGTTACAGATCATGGGGCGGTGGCCCTGCTTTTCTTCTCTTTATCTCTGATTCCCATGACTGAATCATTCCCCCAGTCCAGGTTCTTGCTTGGGCAGGGTGTACTGAGTAATGTCGACTGTTTTCTGTTGCTGACGTATTGCCATACTTGTTTCGAATAACAAGAGTTTAGACTGTAGAGCAAGGTGATCAATGGTTTGATTTTCTTGGTCGCACGGAGGGCATGTTGGGTTAGGGCATGTTGGGTTGCATTCCCAGTTTCTTCTTGTCATGTTATTTGCGGTTAGGACACTGACGCTCTCCTTCCAGACTGCTTTTGTATCAAATATGGTGTACGATCCTTGGCACTGCATCAGGTAAACCGAATTAACAGTCCATTGTCCATTGTCCATTTCCATTGTATTACAGGACCGGGTGCCCGAAACTCCGACACCGTCTCTGTCATTTCTTCAGCCGCCTCAGGACTAGAGAAGTAGAACAGGTCAAGTGCCTCCTATCCTTGGTTTTAGATGGTGAAGAGTCGGTGTTTTTATGCTAGGTGTCTAGTGGTGTCTGTCGTCGGAGGGGCCGATGATCGAATCGCTGCTGGTGGCGGATTGGCGATGAGCGGATTTTCTCGGTATCATCACCGGCAAGCGGGTGACATCTAAAAGTCGTTAGATCTGACAGATCAAACGGTCTAAATCTACGATGATTCAGATTCGTCTATTTTTTTTAGCAAAAGAGCTATTTATCGTAGGTTTAGTTAGCACCACTTTTGCAAGAGGTGCTAACTTTTTCTTTTCTCCGAATTGACAGGTTGTGTGCAGATTCTTGGACTTCTTGATCATTTCAGTATCATTGACTTCTCCTAGTTGTCCATCCAAATCCAGGATCTAAACGGTGAGTCCTACAGTCCATTATTACTGAACAGGAGTCTTGAGACGCTGCACTGCACCTCATATCCGCAAGGAAATCGAATCCTTATCCATCACGAGACGGCACAGATGGATCGCTTTGCAGGCTCAGGCAGCCAGCGCGGCCATGTACGGATGCTGGTCTCGCACGGCTCGGGAGTCGCTTCCGTGAGGCAGGCAGGCGGCATGCCATCGAGAGAAGCGCCGCGCCCGATCGGGGCAGAAGCCGGGACGGCAGTCGTACTAGCCACGGGCGTGGCTGTCGTACCCCCCCAAGAAAGGGGTATCCTATAGCTGGCAGAGGCAGGCACGCGGATGCCGCAGACCCGGCCGGGAGCGAGCACGGGATGATGCCGGCGCCGATCGGGTCAGGACTCTGGACTCGGGACCGTCAGGTACTCAGGTCCGTGGCGATATGATCGCCACCCCGCTCTCGCTTTCTCCTGTTGTTTATTTTGTGGGAACCAGGGTCCAGGGCAGGCGGCGGGGTCCCGTGCCCCGGCATCCGGCCGTGGTCCTGGTACTTGCGCACGTACAGGCACTTTGGCTCCCGCCGCCCCCATTGCCCATCTCCATCCATCTTTTTCCCTAGACACCATCATGGCCGCCTGTTGCTTGGTCGCACCGTAATCACCTAGCGCTGATCGAAGCCTCGCAGCTTCTACTGCCTACGTGGAGGCAGTGCGGAACTACGAACCGCGGAACCGGCACCAAGGCTAGTACGTGCTATGCTCCTTCCCAGCTGAAGCAGGGTTAGCAAGCTTCTTCAGAGACGAAGGCGAGGCTACTGCAAAGCTGCCAAGAGATCGTAGCTTCCCGCGTGCTGAGCGACGACATGAAAACTCCCAACACGAACGTGTCCGGCTAGCTATAAATGGGTATGGGATCCTGATACATACTCGTACTCCAGTTGGTTCACGCACTGCACGGTACAGGGTACACGTACGGGTGCGGTTTGATGTCCAATAATGTCACCGCTGGTGTGTGCAGTAGTACATGCGTATGGCCAAACAGTGTCGCGGTACAGTTCTTGTTCGCCCAGTAGCGGCTCGCTGGCACCGCGTGGACTCGCGATACACGAGTACTATTGCTTGTCCTTCGAGGTTCTTAGCCGGGCCTTTCATTGTGGCCGACCTGACCACGTACGCACGCCTGCCGCACAGCGTGTGGCCGACGGAATCAATGCACCGTTCATGCGGGCTAGGTTGCGTCGGTGTCACGTGTGAGCGCAAGGGTCCTGGAGTGTGCGCCATGGGCGAGATTCCCTTTGCGCAAGCGCAGCGCAGCTGGGAATTTTTTTTTTTGCCACCCTCTCTCGGCAGCGCAGCCAGCGCGCAGCTGGTTCGTCGGTTCGGGGTTGAAATACCACGGCACATGTATGGCAGGCATGCGGCATGCCATCGATTTGCCTTCCCATCGATCGGGCGGTTTCCTTCTGGATCGAGTAGATTAGACTCCGTGGAGAAGCAGCTGGTTCGTCGGTTCGGGGTTGAAATACCACGGCACGTGTATGGCAGGCATGCGGCATGCCGTCGATTTGCCTTCCCATCGATCGGGCGGTTTCCTTCTGGATCGAGTAGATTAGACTCCGTGGAGAAGAAGATGCCGATGCCGCTTATGCTGCACACAGCTGCGACAAAAATATTGTATCCAGCCACAGGCCACAGCCACCCGGGTATGGTATGCCGCTGCCACCCCTTGTAAACTACTCGCGCCGAAAAGATCGAGCGGCATAGATTATCCACCACTAGGAAAGATCAACCCGGGATGGATCATATCAACCTCCGCGTAATCTTTGTTATCGATCGGTCTCGAAAGTGTCGACACCGTTGCGGCTATGCCGGCCATAGTGGACACACGTACATTGGGGGGGGGGGGGGGG
>BCLF01000056.1:1714739-1733152 GCA_001602275.1 Zoysia japonica | reverse complement strand
CCCCCCCCCCCCCCCCCCTCTTTTTTTTTCCCCGTTCCACTACAGCAATGTAGGTTGAATTGCGCATCTACGCAACGCAGGCCATCCCGACGACGAGGATCGCCATGCTGATGACGGGGTTCGGCGCGTCGATCGTCGAAGGGGTGATGACGTTCATGCTGGTGTACACGGTGCACATGGTCGGCGACCCCCGCGCCGGCGGCGGCAGGAGGAAAGGGCTCGCGGAGACGGCGCCGGCCGCGCTGGCGGTCGGGCTGGTGACCGGCGCGTGCGTGCTTGCAGCGGGTTCCCTGACGGGCGGGTCCATGAACCCGGCGCGGTCGTTCGGGCCCGCGGTCGTGAGCGGGGAGTTCGGCAACCAGGCCGTGTACTGGGTCGGCCCCATGATCGGCGCGGCCGTCGCGGCGCTGGTGCACCAGGGCATGATGGTCCCGTCCGTGCCCGAGTCGCCGCACGGCAACGTCGAGACGGTGGCGGTGTGAACTGCTTATTGTGCATCGTTGTTTCGTTCGTCGCTCCTTGTGGTTGTGGTAGATCAATTAATTATTGCCTTTCTGATCATCATTAGATAAATGTTCATGTATTTGTGTAACATCCAGTTTGTCCAAGTTTTGTTTCACTTAAGTGTCCAGAGTGTGGATTCGTGCTTACGTAATAGAAGTTGAGACAGAAATTCAGTTGGAATTTCCGTAATAAGGCTCTACTATAAAGTTAATTACGTGCGCTATGTATTGACCAGTTTCGAGAGAAGACTGATTTGAACCATACGTTCTAATATGCTGTTTACGGGTATACGAAAGCGGGAACCAGGGTTCAGGGACGGCCGGCGCATCGACAGGGAGATGCCGTCTCCACTCCAAACCGAAACCGATCCGAACCCGACGCAGCAACCGGACCAGGGTTCGGCGCGTCTGTGATCTGAAGCGAAGAAGAAATGGACCAGATGGATGCTGGTACTATCATGGAAGAAAACGACCTGTTCCAAGACATCCTCGACAAGGACAGGCCGTCTCCACTCCAAAACCGAAACCGATCCGAACCCAAGCAAGTCAGTCCCTCCAAATCAAAAGGGCGAACGCAGAGTCACCAACCGAGGGGATAATATAATGATAGAATAATAGCAGCAGATTGGACGTTTCCTTTTGTACTCTGAATCCAAAACCGAACCCGAAACCGAAACCGAAACCGAAACCTAACCCGAATCCGATGACCACGTTGCTTCGAGGCTTAGGCGCGGCTGCTGTCAGCCTATAACTCGAGAAAGAGGTGATATAATAAGAAGTTTTAGTCCGACCATGTTTTAAAATCATTCCTACTTAGAACTAGCATTCTCACTCTTAAGTAGCGTTCAAGAAGATTAGATCTAGATATTCTTTCAGAACTAGATTGTTGTATATGGCAAGAATTACAGAACCCTAATGTATCGAGAGAATTGTGAGAGAGCAATAATCACTTGTACTCTTTTTGTAGTTGTGCTTAAAGTATTTGCGGTACAGACTTTTATCTTCTTGTCCAAGTTGCTTCATCGGCGGCTGATTGGCTTCTCGTAGTAAGGTGCTGTTTCGGTATGTGTTCTGTTAACGTTAACAACGTTAAAAGGGAACAAGTCCATTCGGCCATGATTCAGAGATTAATATGCAAAACATGAGGCAAGGTCCAGCAAATGCCGCTTCAGAAGAGACAAGTGAAGCATTTGTCACCGGAGATACACAAAAGAAGATAGCACATCTGAACTCAATCTGCTGAATTATCACAATACAATACGAGCGGAGCGAAACCTGAAGCACACAACTGAATTTTACACAAACAACATTAACGTGAAGAACTAAAAGTCAAAACTGAATTTCTGAGCGCAACATACAACAGTGTCTGCAAATCACACCTATTTCAGGATGACAAAGCCACCAAGCCCAACCACAAGCACGAGAGGAAGGAGCGAGACCCAGAGGATCGTCTTCCCGAGATCTCGCCTCTTGGTCAGTTCGCCTGCTACCCAGACGCCAGCAGAGGCCTCCAGGAACCCGAAGATCACCACGGCAACGAGAATGCCGTAGTACAAGTACAGCGGCGCTCTGCCGTGGTGTAGGAAGATACCTCCGGCAGGCTTGAAGACGACGAGCGCGAGCGCCGCGGCGGCTTCGACGATGCCGCTGGCGAGCAAAGCCGCCGGTAGCTTCTCCCCGTCGCGCAGGGCCGTGGCGATCAACTTGACCACCGTGAAGAGCGCAGCGATGATCTCCATTTCTTTCTTGTCGATGCTCTAATGGTGGACGTGCTGTCGCAAAGGAAGAAGTGGTGTGGCTCTGCTTGGAGAATGGAGTGGACGGAGGGAGGAAGCTTGGTTGCTGCCTGACGCCCCTTGGAGTGTATATATACAGACTCGGCCATGAAAGCGAAGTAACCGAACCCGAACACGAACCGGAACCGGAACCGGAACCCCAACCGGAACCCGAGAAATGTCCTCCTGGTTCGCTTTCGCGGGCTGCGGTGACGCGCAAATGTGAAATGGCAAAGTCAACAAAAGTGGGGAAAAAAAGAGCGGTGGCAGCATAAGCACGTATAAATCGAAACCGAACCGAAACCGAAACCGAACCCGGACCCGGACCCTGCTACCATCCCTCGTAAACATGTTAGTTTGAAGAGACAGAGTAGCAAAGACAATTTATAATTAAATCTCACTTGATTCGGAAGATGATGTGATGATGTTGGAATTTTTTTTTAAACCCTGCGTTGAACCCGAGCAATGTAATTCGGTTTGACGGATTGCCTTGCGTTTCTGGAATATGATAGATTTTGATAGATTGATACTGGAGCAGTGAAGAAGCTAGCAAGCTAGCTGAAAATCCGAACAGAGGATCCGAGCAATTTCCTGCAGGTCTGGAATGTCCGAACAACAAAACCGTTCCGAAACAAAATTTCTAACAAGTCAAGGCACGCAAATTTGCAGAAGGTCGAGGGATCGGATTCCCGAACGATGTCACCGGGGCCGGGTTCGGGTTCGGGTTTGCCTTCGCTGATACGATGGTAAATGAAGCTTGCGGAAAGTCTGAAGCGATGTGGCAATGCCATGAACCGAACAGAGAATCCGAGCCCATATCATTCGGTTTTGCCCTTGATTTTAATCGATAATCCACCAAGGTCAACACAAACAAAAATCAGTCATCTACGCGTAAGTGGGGCGGTAATGAACGATAAACAGCAGCGTGCAGATGGTTTATTAGCGATTTGTTGTCTTCTCTCCATCAAGCAGAAAAAGAACCCGGACCCTTGCTTTCATCCATCTATACGACCATAAATTTGTTAATATGGAGAGACTAGAACAGTGAAACGTGTGGTTAAAGTAGAACGTTCGGATTTTTTGGTTTTTACCATTTTAAATTTTCAAAATTTTAAACCAAAAGGTTTATTCGGCTTAACCATCGGTTTCACCGGTTTATGAATTTTTAAATTTTTTTTCCAAATTCTCAAAATGTTATACCCAAACCGGACAACCGGAGAAACTAGATTAGACTTGTTTCACTAAAAACTGTGATTTTCGACTGGTTTAGAAATGTTTTTCAAACCATGGCTCATATGCAGCACGGCTGCCTTTTTTATTTCCCAGACTCAGAGGCGACAAGCACGTAAGTCTCTCTCTCTCTCCCCTCTCTCCAGTAACAGATTCGAAACAGCAACGACCATGCCTCAAAAACTATCATAGCGATACTGGAGCAAATAACATTAAAACAACAAGGACGAATATCACAACAATACTGCAACAAATAAGGATGTTACAGCAACAAACTCCAACGCCATACAACCAACAACAACACTGAACGCACCCGATTTACAGTTCGTAAACTCAAAAATGGACGTCAAGGATGGACGCAGCTTGACAGAATGACAGGACGTGGCCGTGTCGCGCGCGCACGAGCAGCTTCTACTTGGAGACGGCGGCCGAAGCGAAACCTCCAAGGCCGGCTACGACGATCGTAGGGAGGATGCCCACGAGCAGGACGGTCATGCCGACGGCGCGCCTGCTGCGCGGGTTCCCTGACACCCAGAAGCCGACCGACGCCTCCGCGAGCCCGAGCACCATCACAACGGCAAGAATGCTGTAGTAGATGGGCGCCATGCCACCATGGCCAAGGAGCACTCCTCCCGGTGCTCTGAAGAAGGCGAGGGAGAGCGCCGCAGCGGCTTCGACGACGCCCCACAGAATCAGCGCCCCCGGCAGTTTCGCGGGGTCGCGCAGGGCGTCGACGGCGGCGGCCGTGGTCCTTGCGAGCACGTCCATGCGTCTGCAGGCTGAGCGCGCGTCGCTCGTCGCTGGTGAGAATGTGTTTTCGGAGTCTGAATTGGATGCAGATAACTTTAAATCTCAGCTACTGGCTGGTATTTATAAAGAAGCTCAATCCGAAAAACCGAAACCGAATGAACAACGCGGATTGCTCGGACAGATCAAGATTCTGTCAACTGAAGCCTGACAACGACGTCTCCCAGCCGGTTGCCCCAAACCGAAAACCGATCCGAACCCAACCCGAGATTGGCCAAGTTCCCAGCTCCAGCTTCCAGGCCAATGGTAGTGCGCGTTAGGCTAGTAGGAGTGCGGGACCAACTAGGCACCTACAGTGCTCTGATTCTTTATATTTTATTTTTTTGCTTTTTGAAGGGAGGTGTTAAAATGTGAGCAAAACTGGGCGTAACAAAAGAAATTCAAAAAGGAATAAAATGCATATGAAAAGTTAATTCAAAGTGTACTAACATGTACAAGATTTTACTGGGATCATCAGGTAAATTTAGTATTCACTTCAAATTAGTGTCCAGGAGCGCAATCGGCCCCGAACAACGAACCAGAGTCAGTCAAAGCAAATTTATCTGTAGGCGGCAGACTTGATTTCTTGCTGTGTTGCTGGTAGCTTTACGAAATTTCCTCGGACCGAACCGAAAACCCGAAACCGAGAGTCTTACGTTTCCCTGCCCGCGGGTGGGTGTTCGCACCGCACGCATCTGATAGCGATAGCTTCGATTCGATGCCATGATTGCCATCGCGGCGCGCCCGCCCACCAACCACGGGTGCTCTAGCCGCACGGGGCCACTGGGCCACGCTCCCCTTTGATCCCCTGATCTCCTCCCAGCGCAGGCTCCGCCGTCCCATCCGCAGCGGCCCAGATCGCTCCTTCTTCCCTCCCGACCAAGGCCTCAAGGTACTGAACTAGGCAAGTTAATCTCTAAGGCCCACTTTCCTCTCAATTAATTGTGCACTTGCGTGGATTAGACCTTGTTTTCCCTACAAACTAGGCCAACTCTTTCTAACGATAGTGATATGCGGAACACCTTGCTGTTTGGAAGGTTGCTTTAAAAAACTCGACCAATCAGCTAGACTGAAAATAGAATAAGCCTTCATCATATAGAACAACAGGGCATGAGGTGGGTAAGTTCTTAACTCGGTCACAAATGAGTCACTGGAGATTGATCACAATAAACCATAAAACTTGTAGGAAGATGTTGGTTAATCTGTCGTTCAGTGTCAAAAAGAAATGAAGGATCAAGCTCCATAAATTTGGCAAACGTTAGACTTCTACTTGTTGCACACCAAGGAGAGACAGGTATACAAGCAGGAAAAGTTTTAGAATCAGCATACATACTTACACTGCACTTAAGTTATCATTAGGGCACAAATTTTCAGAAATGCATGAGTTTGCGCCATATTTGAAGCCCTCTGATGCGCTGAAGATGTTGGTTGTGACCCAGTGGTACCTTGGAAGTCTGATTATTTACTTGGCAAGAGGAAAGCTGAGCTCATTAACTAAATGACTCGAGATATTCAACAGCAGTTTAGTAATGGCCCATTTTGCCAAAGTCAGAGGCGGCTATACTATCAGGTCCATCCCTTAGGACCTTTAGCTTGTTTGGCGGTGTTATTTTGCATTCCTTGTTAGCTCCGTGTATCCACTGCTCTCCCTTCCATTGATGCAAGTAGAAGACCCTTTTATGGCACCATGAGATTAACTGGCGATACCAAACTCCAACATCCCTGAGTGAGAAAAGGCAGTGCAGATAAGTACTCCGTAACATCCATTCATCCAACAAAGGGAGGAGAGCCAGAACAGGCCTATAGGCGATGTTAGTAAATACCCCATTCATCCTAACGAGATGCATATCACGACATCAGGTCATCCACAACTTCCCCGTCAATTATGACCTTTAGCTTTATAGGAGTACTTGTCACTTCCAGCCTGCTCTGCTTGTTGAGTTCCTCACTGCAGCTCCTAACTTTCAACACTTCCATTGAAGCAATCGGGAGGGGCTCCTGAATAACAGTGAATCTGTTTATTTTATCACGATACTTTCTGCCTCTACGAACATGCTCTGGCATTTCCCGTGTTAGCCTCACCTCATCAAAGTTGGAGGATGCACAATCCCACACTCCGGCCGCCGAAGATTTATTAGATAATTAGATGTGTGATGCAATATCCATCACGCATGAAATCCTAGCAAGCTTATAACAAAATCATGAAGTCCGTATCCGGAATCTGGATTCCAGAAACAAGGCCACTAGATAACATGATTCAGAATCCAAATAAAACCTGTGCAGAATCGGACAAAAGAAAAACAGGCTTCCCTTGCATTTCAAAGTGAAAAGAACAGCATTTTGGCCTGTCGTCTTTGGAAGGGAGAGATAGGGGTGCTCTGATCACTTACTCCAGTATCTTGTAACGGTGATCCTATTGATTGTGGAGCCGGTCCTTGCAGCTGCGATGGTATCAGCTTCCATGCCTGCAAAGACACTGCTTGCTTTAGCATGACACCATGCACCAATCAAACCCTGGAGATGACATGCTCAACGGTAGAAGGATACCTCCGAAGGCAACGCAGGCAAGCCTGCTGTGATGATAGAAGCGTGTGCTTAACAAGCCATTGAGTAATAGTTCACTTTGTTACTTCTGTTAGAGTTGGCCGGAGAGACGATGTCTTCCTCCACGCCGGCGAGATCAAACACAAACTCACGCGAAAATGGAATGAACTCAATGACGTGATCTTGTTTGTACTGCCAACTGACCACAACATTTTCTGACTCTATGCTTTATATAACAGAATACAATTACAGCCAACGTGGGCGTCGAGGCCCACCCAACATGCACGCCATGATCCCACAGCTAGGGTCATGGCGCACGATGTTCTCCCGTGTGAACTGACACATGTCAACGCACGGTCAAGAATGTGGTTAACTCCTAACTGAAAGGAAAACACAACT
This sequence comes from Zoysia japonica, assembly GCA_001602275.1. Classification (NCBI taxonomy): domain Eukaryota; kingdom Viridiplantae; phylum Streptophyta; class Magnoliopsida; order Poales; family Poaceae; genus Zoysia; species Zoysia japonica. The sequence continues at coordinate 1,725,915 of BCLF01000056.1, read as the reverse complement.
CCTCTATTCTAAAGAAAAAAAAAACAGAGCACAAGAATTATTAAGAAATTTTGACCGTTAGCTTGCTTGTTGCTAGCATTCTGCATTGCTCTTTTAGCTCTGGTCTGCAACGACTGACCACTAGTTCTTCCAGCGAAGGTGGGAGGCCCCTTTGGGGCAGCCCGGAGATTAAGGGGCAGGAAGAGATCTCCAACCGCTTGAGGGAGCGAAGGCCGTGCAGACCCATAGGAAGATCTGCGAGGTGGGGGCAATCGTCAAAGCAGAGCTCCTGCAGTGACGTGAGTAGCTGAAGCGCTGTGTCTTGCTCAATTGTTAATCCTACTATTATTTTGTCAGGATATGCTCTTATGTCCGAAAACTGTAGACTTCGGAGAGAGGTGAGGTGCTCGCAGAATGACTTGGTGAGGAAGGAGAAGTCGTCGATCTCAAGAGTTTCCAGTCCAGTGAATGGTTCATAACCCTGCCTTGACAGGTGCTCCAGATACGCTGGGAAGAGAGGGCATCTGGAGACTATTAAATGCCATAGACCGCCGAGGGAATTGAGGCCCTCTAGTGAGGCTAACAATGCACAGTTATGAATACTCAACTCTTCCAGTGCTGTGCAGGAATGCAGCTGCAGGGATTTCAAGCCAGGGCATGCGGCTACCATTAAAATCCTGAGACCGCAGAGGGAATTGAGGCCCTCGAGTGAGGCTAACAATGCACAGTTATCAATACTCAACTTTTCCAGTGCTGTGCAGGAATGCAGCTGCAGGGATTTCAAGCCAGGACATGTGGATAGTTCTAAAATCCTGAGACCACTCAGGGAATTGAGGCCCTCTACTGCATCTAGCGAATCACAGGCCTCAATTAGCAACTTTTCCATCGCTGTGCAGGAATGCAGCTGTAGAGATTTCAAGCCAGGGCATTTGGCTACTTCTAAAATCCTGAGACCACCGAGGGAATTGAGGCCCTCTAGTGAGGCCAGCAAGTCACAGTTTACAATTGTCAACTCTTCCAGTGTTGTGCAGGAATGCAGCTGCAGAGATTTCAAACGAGATCTCGATACTGATAAAATATTGAGGCGTGTCAGATCATTCGGAAAGCAGGGCTGCAGCGTTTCTGGGGAATCGCTGATGTCAAGCCTGCCAAGTGAACATGGGAGAAGCCACTTCCCATTTCCCTGACCATTGTTTTCGTCTTTAAGCGCCCAAGATGATATCAGCTGAGGACAACCCACGATTTCTAGATACTCAAGGGAGGTGAATCTAGAAAAGCCTTCCTTGTTCCCCTGAAATATTAGCTTCCTGCAATCCTCAATATACACCCTCTTGAGTGAGGGGATGAGATTTGATGGAATGCGCACGAGTCCGTGGGGAGTCGAGCCCGTCAATGCGTCATCTGTTTTTCTTTCTTGTGGAGCACGTGGAGAAGAGGTGGGATTTGAAAAGCTAGTATCCTCTTTACCTTCTATCAGTAGCCCTGATATCCGATCACAATTATCTAAACACAATGCCTCAAGGGTCGGCGCATGTTGCAGCATGACAGATAGCCACTCCCCAGTTACTTGGCAGAAAGTGATAGCGAGAAGCCGGAGCGATGGGAAGGCGATGAAATTTGTGGCTGCCACGTCTTCAGTGGCACCCTCTGGTAGACCATGTGAAGAGAAAAGGTTGTAGCAGTATGCTATTTCCAATCTCTTTAAGTTGCTGAGTTGCCGGAAACCTTCCAAAGAAATATACAATAGATTCTGGCAACGTGATATTGTCAAGTGACTTAGGGCCTTCAGATTATTGAATGACAAAATGCCTGCATCTAGTTGCTTCAGCTCTTCGCCGGTAGCATCTGCGAATTGCTTCCCAATAGTCAATTCTTTGTTGGATATTCCCTCCATTGTAGGAAGTGTTGAAACTCTTGCAATGGATATTTTGCAAACCCTACTTGAAGATGGTAGAGGATGGGATATGGTTAAATTAGGACAGTCATGGATGGTAATCATGCTGAGATGGGACAACCATGACTTCGGCTCGATATTGAATTTTGCGCCGCTCTCAAAGAGTGGAAAGGTCTTGAGTGCAGGACACTTCTTAATCTCCAGTACCTTTAAACTGAAGTTCAAGGCCCGCACGGACTTCAATGAACATCTCTCCAGTTTTGGCATTTCAATCAGCACTAGCTCCTCCAATGAAGGAATTGTCACTTCTAGAACTTCCTGCATACTCTCTAACTTCAGTTTTGTAAGAAATGGAAGCCCATCCAACGATGGAAGATTTGTCCATGCTCTACAATCATATAGACGAAGTGTTTGCAAGCTGGTAACAGAGGTGGCAAGCCAACCTGGAGATGCAGAACCACAGTACCCAAAGATACGTAGATGTTTCAGGTCGGGATATGGTTCAAGGCTTTCAAGCACATCTCTTGATGTGTCTGTGAGCTGTTTTGACAAAGAATACTCCCATGACAAGTGCAGACTTTCCAAGTGTTGTTTGTCTTTCAGTTTTGCCCCACAAGCTTCAGCTCTATCTGCATTTTGAAGATCATAGACAGCAAGCTGTACAAGGTCATTCATGGGCTGAAGCTCTGTTATCTTAAAGTGGCTAGAATTTTGATCCACGAGATTCACATCTTGATGATCGCTCATTTCAGTAACATTAGTTACTGAAGAGCGTGCTACTCTTTTTACAAAAAGATGTTGCATGCTCATAAGACCATTCATACTGTTAAATATAACTGGGCCTCCAGCATCTAATATCAGCAGATGATAATACTTGTTCAGAGTGCAAGGTAGATGCAAATCTGAACCAGTCCATGTATCCTTGAGTTTTAAGTATCGAAGATGGGTAGAACTTTTAAACTCGCACAGGAAGGAATCAAAACCATCATTAGTTGCAGAAAGACGCAGCATCCTTAAACCATGTGCCTCCTGGAGCATACGACGGAAGAACAAAGACTTATAGCTCCCAATTAAGACTAATGTCCTCAGTTTTCTAACTAAAGTATTTTGTAATTCTTCTTCAGACTTCTCATATTGATTTTTGTGGGAAAATGGGTATGTTACAATTGACAAATGGCGCACAGTTGGCAGAATCTTCTTGTACTCAGGACCATCAATAGCAGCGCAACAAGTTCTTGAAATCAGCCTTGCAAAGTCATGCATGAGACCACAAACTACATAACATGTTTGGCTGCCTGGAGTGGGGTCATCTTCGTTAGCTGGCTTTAAGTCATCTCCTTCAGCTTGCTCTAATAATCCATAGTTTACCAAAACATTGAGATAGTCACGTCCCGTATCGTGCAATATTGTGCTTGAGTGTGTGCTCTTAACAAATCCCTGTGAAATCCAAATGCGGACCAAATCCTCGCCACCAAATCGGTAATTCTTAGGGAATATAGAACAGTGCAAGAAACATTGCTGCAAATAGTAGGGGAGCTTATCATAGCTAAGCTTCAAAGCAAGCATGATGCCTCCACTGAGTTGCAAAGATTTCCATGTTTCCCTTTTTAGAATGTTGTTCCAATGGTCAATTGTAAGATGCTCCCTTAGTAGCATCCCCACAGTTTCTGCTGCCAATGGGTTGCCATGCAACTTCTTTACTATTTGCCGACCAATGATGTCTAGACTTGGATGCCCTTCGTATCTATCATCACCAAATGCACATGCTCTAAACAACAACCAGAAATCATCATTCTGCAAATCACCTAACTTAGCTGGTTCAACTGTGCCTATCCTGTTGGCAAAAGACAAATTTCTAGTAGTTACAAGGACCACGTTGCCATTTTCATTCACATTCTTATTCTTCAAAGGAGCCAACATTTTGTTCCATGCGCGATCATTCATGTTGTCCCAGACATCATCTAAAACAAGAAGAACCCTCTTTTTTGTGATATGTGACACTAAGACCTCTTGAAGCTTAGCAAAGCTGTAGAATCGCTTCAGCTTTGCTGGAGCAACAAATCCTAACATCCGTCTTGTGAGGCTTGTTATGTTAAAGTGGTTAGATACATAAACCCATATCCTATGTTCAAATTTACATTCTACAGCTGGATCATTGTATACGAGTTGAGCAAGAGCTGTCTTCCCAATACCTCCAATGCCTACAATAGGAAGAACTGTCAAGTCGTCAGATCTGTCTCTTGTAATCATTTCTATGATGGAGTCCCTCTCAGCAACCCTCCCATATATTTTACGTTGAATGACACTAGATGTTCTTCGGCACGGATCTGAGGTTAAAACCATACATGAATCTGAACGAGCAACATATAGCTTCTGAACCTCACTGACAGCCTCCTGTAACTGACGAGTCATTTGTTGGATCCTATTGCAAAAATCAGCCTTGTTCCAGGGTGGCATGTCAGCTGCTGCGCAATGTGTTGACACCTCATCCATTCTCATTCTTTTTATGCTGTCTGAATCTGCATGGATCGAGGCTGAGACACCATTTTGTGCACCACCACCAGCACTGCAGAAGAAAAAGGACCATGAGCTGGTTATTTAGAAATGCGAGCACAACCGTAATCGAGAGCTGCAATCAATCACATAGCAAAGTTTGAACACATAATTCATTTCTTTACCTAAAAAACTTTATGCTCATGTGTCCTAATAAGGTGCTGGCTGGTTTATTATTTGTGTCCTCAACCGATTGTAATTCCAAACAGCCAAAGTGCGGCAACGTAAGGAAATGAATTCTGCATGGACCCTCAAGCTAAAGAAGTACTCCTACCTTGAAGGGTTCGGCGCTTGTTCAATCGTTGCATGTTTTCTCTTGGAACTTCCACTCTTGCAATTTTGACTCTTGAGATGATTGTGCAACACGGACGTGCCCTTACTAGTCTCGCAACGAACTTCTGTTCCACAGTGATTACACTGTGCTTTCACAGGCTTCCCGTTTACATGTGTAACGGTAAAGTGGTCCCATGCCTTGGACCGTTTCTTGCCATCGCTGCTGCTAGGTATACCTGCTGCGTTGGCCCCCGACAGATGAGCATCAACTTGCTCTGCCCCATCTCCGTCTCCATCGGCGCCTGCTTCCGGCTCGTCAGAACAGGCAGGAGGAACTGCAGCAAGAACAGGTGAATCGATGCCATAGTCAGGTGCGAGGCGAAGCGCGTTTACCATGGCATCACACAAAGGCAAACATGGATGTGTGCATAGCGCATACCTCCTTCGACCTGGTGCTGGAGCCTGTAGTAGTCGAGCTCGTCGACCATGTCGTCGGCGTCGTACAGCAGCTCCCTGAGACGGCCCAGGGAACGGGCGAGCGGCATGTTCCCGAACGCGGCGCCCTTCAGAGCCGAAACTGCCGCCTCGGCCCTCTCGACCTCGGCCCTGAGCTTGGCGGCGGCGGCGGCGAGCCCGATCTGACGGAGCCACTCGTCGAACTTGTGGAGCAGGAGATTCGCTAAGATGCACTGCACCAGCCAGAGGACGGTCCCTTCCACGGAGACGGTGTCTTCTAGCGTCTCCATCGGATCCGGCAGGGGCCGAGCTATGGAGAGCGTGGATTCGGTGGAAGAAGACGACCAAGATGGGGGAAGTGTGGGTAGCAGAGCTCAGCAGAACGCGGAGAGGAAGGTGAAACTACTCGCCAGCTCGCACGAGTAATTGCCAGGAAACTTCCTCCGTGAACTTTGCATCATGAATGGCGGAATGGGGTCCATCTTGCTGTCAATTTTTTTTTGTTTGTAAGTTTTTCAAAGTAATAAAATACTCTCGTTCATTTTTTACATCAACTTTAACTATTTATTTTATTAAAAAAATTATTTTAATGTGTAAAATTATTAGTTGTAATTTAAATTTCGTTAACAATAAATAAATAATAACAAAATTTTACTTATTTAAACAAAATTTTTAAATAAAATAAATAATTAAAATTGAAATTAAAAATCTCAATAATTTAAAATAAAGGAAGTAGATCGCAGTGAGTAGCTAAAGTATAGTTACTCCACTTTTATGAAGTATACCTAAAGCTGGTCACGGAATGGGGTGCTTTGCATTATTGCTGAGCCACTACACGAGCGGCGGGGACTGAGGGAAGAGAAATTTTTAAGATTAATTTGATAATGTTATTATAATTTTGTAAAATTCAAAATATATTATTCGAATTTTATATATTATTTACTAAAAAGTCTCATTTATTATTGACAAAATAATAATATATTTTAAAATTTATAAAATTATAATGACATAAATTTAATTTGTCCGAAAGTCACCGGCGTCGCTTTCAATGGCGGTGCACGTGCCTTCCACGAAAAGGGAGCAGGGCGGAAGGGGCTGGAGCCTTGTCCGCCTCGCCGGCACCGCCGCCCGCGGCGAGCTCCAGCATTAAAGTATCGCCAATACTGGTGCAAACCAAATGTTCGATTTGCTTTGAGGTTCGATGCTTACAACGTTAGTTCCGTTGGTGGGTTCGTGGGAGCAATTTAAAACGATGGAATTTACAGATGGTTTGCGGAGGGTCATTGCTCCAATTTTTTAATCACCACAATTTGACGCACAGGCGTAATGTAATTTTATCTCTTCAAGTTTAGTTTGATGCCTGCAATGTCTACAGTTTGGTCAGGTGGAACATGGTTCAATCCCTTTGCAACGTTGAAGTGGCTGTGCTCTAATTTAAAACAATGGAATTTAAAGCTAATTTGCAAGTGGAGGGTCATTGCTCCAATTTAATCCTTATTGGTTCGACTCATAGACGTGGCACGGCAGCATCCGCAGCGTGCCTGGGAATCCAACCATCCTCCGACGTGGTGGGTCGTAGGCCGAGCTTTATACACGGGAGGACTCGAACCGTGATGAAGAGAGAGAAAGATCGATGCCCATTAATTTCAATTCGAACCAAGCCCAATAGAAAAATGAATCACACGCCGCTTCTTCAGTTCACAACAGGAATGTGGGTCCCATTTATGAAGGAGAAAATGTTTTTAACTCAAAACATGGGTCCCACGAAGCCATACTCACACTGCACCTATCGAACAATAGCAAGGTTCGCTTTTTCTTTGGTTCGATGATCGAACTAGCATTGTGATGCTTATATTCCTCTCCAAGTTTGGTTCGGTGCTTTCAAACCATGTTCCCACGTCTGACAGTGTCACTCACGGGTGCGGACGGGCATCTGACAAGTGCAGATCGCATTTTTCACTCATAAATCTCACCTAATTCATACAATTACGAGTGCGAATGTGGATTTTATTTCATTCGGTCGATTTTATTTCATTCGCAAATGATTCGATGGACACCCATAATTTTAACCCAAGTTCAAATTATTTATGCTATCTTCACTACTTAAAATCCCGAACTGGTGGTGGCCGGTCGTGGCCACCCCACCACGGGTCCTGTTGCGGTCCACTTAGGTTAATTTCTATACCACCTCCGGCCACCCTACCTCAACGTTTGGGTTTGCTATTGAGCTGAACTCAGGCGCTTTGCCAGGGGGAAGCAGAGCTCAACGGACCGCGGAGAGGGAATTGAAACTACCCGCAGCTCGCACCAGACAATTAGCTGGTTCTTCGCTTCTTCCCAGCTCCCACGAGTCATTGCCAGGAAACTTCCTCAGTGGAAATTTGCATCACGAAAGGTGGAACGGGGCCCATCATGCTACCAATTTTTTGTTTGTAGGTTTTTAAAGAAATAAAGTATTACTACTTTATTAGTCTGTTTACTACGTGCTACTACGGAGCAAAATTTACAAAACCACTAAAATCCGACCGATTTTCACGGTTTTCGGTGAAATCGATTCGATTTTACCGGATGACCAGTTTTCGTTTTAAAAATTTTAAAAATTTTGAAAATTTGAAAAAATTCGAAATACCGAAAACCGGTGGATTTTAAATTTTGAAATCTAAAACCGGCCGGCTAACCGACGAAACCGACCAATTTACTGTAGTAGTTCGTTCAAATTTTGAATTTTCGGTTTGAAGCAGTTTTTGACCGGTTTTTTTTCATTTTCGCGGTTTTTATTAAACCGGTTCTGAACCGGTTTAAACGAAATAGTAAACCTGCTACGGAGTACTTTTGTATTCTTACTGTTTCACTGGAACTTGACAATATTATGTTTCACGGAGTACCTACATTCTTAATGGCCATATTCTAATCACTGTTGGTCTTGCTTGCAACGCGCTAATGAGAAAACAAAACCTGCAGGGACGAGGGTGATGCTTAAAGGCTTATACGGTTTGTATGCCATCAACAGAAACGGAGGTGATTTCCAAAAAAAAAAAGGACGAAAACCACGAGCGGCACGCTTTAGAACTGCAGAGCAAGTTGCACAGATTGCTCGATCACATGCTTCAGGCTTTCAGCAGGTCCCTGGTCATTCATCCATCTGTCAAGATGATAATGACTACTAAAATGGTGAACATACCACAGTCAGAAATTCATAATGTTCTCTCTAAAAGAACTCTGTCGAGCTTAAGACCCTATTTAAAATGCAGAAATTTCACAGAAATCGATTCAATTTCACAGGAAAAAAAAAACGCAGAAACAGGAATGAATCTCGCGTTCCAAACGAGGCCTAAAAGATTCCCCAGCGATCAGAAACTTTACTATCTCAATGTATAGGTTCAGAGGAGTTACCCTATTTTCTTGACACATCTCACTCAAACACAACAAAATGAAGAAAATTTACAACAAGTAGTGCGAAAGTTCTGTAGCTAAAAACAAAAAGGCACTTGTCTGTTAGACGCAAATGGAGTTTTAAGGTGCCAAATTTGTGAGGGCTCCAACATCTCGGCCGTGCCCCCATCTCCCGAATTCATTACAGTGAAACTACTGCTGCACCTCAGCTGACTCTTCATTAAAAAATGGAACAAAGAACCGAATCAAGTTACAACTTTGGATATTTGAACTCGGCAGAAGATTTTCAAGCAGCTGCACCGCAGCCGATTCTTCACAAAGAAATGGAACAAAGAACTGAATCAAGTTACTTTGGATATTTAAAACTCTGCAGAAAGATTCTCAAGCAAAACAACCATAATTTCAGTCCATTAGTCATATAAGGACTGTAGCCTGAACGTAGAAGACACTTATCTGAATCATGACATTCTCACTACCTACTTAAGGTAGTTGGTAGCTGGCTACTGAAAAATATTCAAGTTTACAACTACGCATTGACTAGTAAAGAAGGATGTTGCATAACCCATCAGATCCCAAAGAACGTAAATCGATTGACTGCAGGACAAAATCTGAAATAGTTGCCAAGCTGAGGTGAGGAGCATAAATGATTTTTTTCCCTAAGGATTCTAGCAATTACTACACAAATTGTGGAGACAACTGCCAATTTTAGAGCTCAGCTAGTTGAATTGATTGAAGCGTAGGCCATATAACCCAAATGAAATAGAGATATCAATCAAATAAGTATCTGAATTACTGCAAAATACAGTACCTAGCACCAAAACAAACTAAATAGAGGGGATTAGGTAGGAAGCCTACTTCATGATCTCATCCAATTTTCCTCGACTTTTTTAGTTACTTGTATAATACATTTACAACTCAACATAGATATTAATAAAACTTACTGAAATCATCAGCAATTCTTGACTGTGAAGAACACCAGGTTTAGTGTCTGGGAGTATGCAGCTAAAAATGTAATTTATCAGTTTGACAGTCTAAAAGCTAGTGTCACCCTCATTTAAAGTTATTGTTCTCCTTAATAAAAGATTTTAAAAACCATTGTCCACCAGGTACTACTTCATTCGAATAAAAGTTGATCTACATCGACGTAACTTACAAACAGAGTAGAAAACACAATGATCTTTTTGAACCACTTTTTGCTGTAAATCAATGGGTGCAGATTTAAGCAAACCCTCTCACAAAGGTAAGAAAATAAGTACCATGAAGCACAATGCTAAACCCTCTTCAACAAATACTAATACTACTTCATAATTTACATTACAGCGTATGAGCAGCAGAGCATAAGGAAGTACCATGAAGCCTCAGCCAGTGATCAATGTTGGATGAAGGGGAGCGCCTCCGAGAGCACGTCCATGCGGCTCAGCGCTGCCGGAAGTGGCGGAGAGGCGGAGGCGGCGGCGAGGTGCCGCGGAGACGGGCACGGGCTTGACATGGCGGGCGCCAAAAGTGGGGTTCGCGCGCGGTGTGGAGGGGAGGAAGGAGTAGCTGAGGTGGGGTTTGGTGAATGGTGAGGAGCATGGCTGCGGTGGCCGTGGTTGGTGCTCGAGACGGCATAGGTGCTTGACGAAATGTCTAGGTGAGGAAAGCCGAAAGCGCGAGTATCTGGGGGGTACTCCTATCGTTTTGACTAGACCAAAAACTTTGGGCCGCGGTCGGGTTTAGAAGGCCGAAATTCCCTCTGCAAAAAAAAAAGCCCGCTTCTCCCCCATCGCTTCTAAGAAGTCATGGGCCGTTAGCATGTCACAGAGCAGCCGGCCCATGATATATTCCTTCGTGTACATCATATCATGAGTTACTTTTGCATATGACAGTATTTTTGTTACCAACACTCCTTATTAACCATGGAATTGGAAACATGCAATTTATAAATATTATTATCATAAACATTAAAATTTTATATTGTTAAAAATGCACTTTTTCTGCTAATTACTCCAAAAGTGAATTTTCAAATATATTACATATCCTCTTCTATGGGCCTATACCACGCTTCAGAACACTTGGCCCAGGACTGGACTTCACTGGACATTAAGCTCAACTATAAGCAAACGAGGCCCAGCCGTATTCCCAGATGGGATTTCTCAGTTCACAGATGCAACGAATGCACGCCATTTTTTATCCCATTGCGATGCTCGATTCTGCATCGGCTCCTTGACTTACCATAGTGAATCCCTAGCTAATCGCATCATGGTTTGGTTTGCAGAATCATCTTTCTCACTCCGGTGCAGTCCAACAGAGCTAGTGACCCATTTTCTTGCAGAAAAGCAAATCCTTGGCCGTCCTACGCCACTCTGTGACACGCCCATGGTGTTAGGGTAAACCTTTGACTCTTGGCTGAGGTGCTATTTCCACACAGAAAAAACGGGGAGGCGGGTGTCTTATCGCATTTGCTTTCAGAAACAAGCAAGCAAGGTCGCTGACGTTGAACTGCATAATAGGAGTACTGAACAGCGTGCTGCCGCTGGCTCTGTTTGTGGTCGACAGGTTGGTGGAAGATGGCTTACACCTTTCCCTCCTCGACTTACTCCATCGTCGACCCGGTCCCCCCCCCCCCCCCCCCCCCCCCCCCCCCCC
>BCLF01000056.1:1700531-1714734 GCA_001602275.1 Zoysia japonica | reverse complement strand
CCCCCCCCCCCCCCCCCCCCCCTCCTATCCCGATTTTGCAATGTCAATGGGCGTGGCGTCGGACAGATTCGTGAGTCGTCATGGTGCTCACGTACACAGATCGATCCCATTCCAGTGATCCCATGCATGTGCGACGGTTCCAAGCTGTTGGCACGCGACCTGCCTCGGCTCACCGCGTGCTGACGCTCCGAAACGGGTAGCGGTGGTCGTTATGCGGGTCACGTCGCTAAAGTCGCAGCACTTTGGAGCGCATCATTTCTGTTTGAAAAATGTACTACCGCTTCTGGAAAACAGGCCAGATGGCCTACAAGTGTCCGCCTTTTGAGCCCTTTTCCGCGGTAAGAAGAAAGTGGGTGCATGGATGGTGCTCTCGTTCGTCTTGAGCTGAAGAAGAAAGCAAGCGTGTGGTGTGTAGACTGGGATGGATGGCCTAATCGATTGGTCCGATTAATGAATCGCATGCCCATCGAGTCGTGTACCATTCGCTAGTGGTTCCGGAGCCCCGCAACAACCGGGACGCCGAATCGAATCATCTGGCTCAGTGCCCATGTGCTCGTCGAGGATTCGAAGCTTCGTGCCAGTAGATCGTCCTGCCCGCTCTCGAGTGCCCCAACAGCAAAAACCAGACTAAAAACACGAGCGTTTGCATCTGAGTCTGGATCGGGCTACGTTGTGTGCGGCAGACGTAGAAACGTGGCGCGCTCGTCGCTTTTGGTTACGCCGCCTCCAAAGTCCAACGAACATGGGCCACCGTTTGCCCGCGTCCGTCCTTCCAGAACGCGGGACCATCCGCACTGCTCCAACGCCCACGCGTGCAGTGTAGGCGACTGTAGCGCGGGCCGCGCCGCGGTTCCTTTCCTCTTTTGCTCGTGGCGTCACAGTCTCCGTTTTTAAATTCACCTCGTCGTTAATTTTTACAATTAATTTTAAACATTCGTATTATTTAAAAAATTTGTTCGAATTTGTAAAATTTTAAGTTATAATTTAAATAACTCTAATAATATATCAAAATATATTAAATTTATTAAAAAAAATTAAATAAAACAAATAATAAAAAATTAAATTTAAAAATCGATTAAAAAATAGAGGGAGGAGTACGACCTCGAACGTGCCCGTAACGAGGTGCCACGCCGTTCCTGTTCTAGGCTTCACCCGCGGGTGGCGTGGTGGTGCCGATATGGCAATGCGGCAAACCCGGCATGCGAACGGCAACCGTGATCGATGCACGCGGCCACTAGCTGGATTGACTCGCCCACAACGCCTCACGCCGTGCGCGCCGGCTGCGGGTTTGGTGCACAGGACCGGTCGTGATAAGAATGGTCTACCTATCTTTCGCTTTCGCTCCGCCTCAGCCCTCACACAACTGTCGCCGCCAGATCACGCACCGTCTCTTTCGTTCGCGGGACGCCGGTTGTTGAGTTCAAGGCCGCACCACTCGAGATCTCCCTCGTGCCCGAGCCACTGGAGCTAACCGTCCTCGTGCCGTCCTGCTAAACACGCCAATTATTTGCGAGCCGGGCCGCGGCGAAAGGAAAGACGCACATTCAGTCCACCACTGCTCCGTCGACACAGCCCGGGCCCCGGCAGGCTCACAGGCTTCGTCGGCGCCGGCCGCCTCCCACGCAAGCGTGTTTTGTCTGCCGCGTGCCGAACACACCGGGCGAGTTCAGCAGAGCCGCAGAGGGCACCCCCTTTCGCTGCCGCGCGCGCCGTGTGGCCGCGCGACGAACGGATGCGCGTCCTCGTGCGGCTAATTTGGTCGATTCGTTCCGTTTGCCGGTCCCGCATGCGTCCACCGGGGTTACAGTCGCAGACAAAATCTCGCCGGTGATTCAGCGCGGCAGCAGGGCGTCGGACTGTCGCCGAGTCGTACGTGCCAGTTGAGACGCGGACAGCTGGGTGTCCCGGCCGGGCCCTAACTTTGGGTCAAACAGGATAGTACCCCACGGATTTCATTCCGCTGGAGTGTTCTCCTTCAACCCAGTTGGCCTCAGAAAACGTGGCCACCGTCAGTGTGGCCATGAAGTGGACTAATCACTGAACTACACTGGCGCCTAATTAACTGATTTATCTGCCAGAACCGAACGATTCGCGTCTCACGCTCTCAAAGGAAAACTTGTGACCCGCTCCTCTGAGATGCCGTAGATCCAGATTTCCTCGCACGTCAGGAGCCCATGTAGTAGCAGCGCCATATTTTGGCACGTTTTTCTCTCTCGTCCGACAGACTCACTGCAAACCTGCATCCTTAACAGCGGTCATGGAACATGCGTTCCCAGTTCTAGAACGAAAACCGGTTCACGCATGGAATCTTAGCCCATGCATATACTCCGTCCACATGCAAAACACGTGTATACTGTCTAACCGTCGTACTACCCGACCGTACCGACGTGCAGTATGGCTGAAATTAACGAGGAGGAACAACCGGCCGGACTCGAGTCTTGTTGCTGTTGGGAGTGTAGGCTCACGAACCACTGAAGATCAGGACCAGCTTACCAGGGACGGCCATGCACACGCGTAGTACTCTACACTATTGCGAGTAGTATGTTTGGATGGTCCAGCGTCCTGAATTGAAGGATCCGGCCGGCGAGAGCTATTGTACGTTGATTTGATCATGGCCGTAATAAGCATCAGACGCTACTACATCTGTTTCAGGATTTAAACCGGTCGTCACTTGCTGGGTGGCTGTTAGCTCGGCTTCTGGGCAGGCAATTGGATCTCACTGTGCTCTGATGCTTGCAACTTCCATTAAAAATGAAAAAAAAAATCCATTGTTCATCCTACCGTCCGTCTCCGTGGAAGGCGGAAAGAACGAAAAGGATTGATGAGACTGAACGGTACTCTGTCGCACTACTGTAAATAAAGTTTCTTTTGCCGTGCGCGGTTACCTGTCAATGTAAACAATATCGCCTGCTTGCCTGTAATCATGCCTACCTGGACTCCTTTACTTATAAGAAAGCGGTAACGACAACAGGACTCCCTAGTACTCCCTCCCATCGGCATCACCTGCAATTACCATGTCTTTTCATGAAGTTTCATCACCACTTTACAGCCGTTCTCTTTACGATCATGATCGCCCCAGCCATTGGCCGGCCGCGCAATCTGAAGGAGTCTAGTCTAATCCCTGCAGGGCTTTGCTGTGTCGCGTACCACGTCCAATTGTCCCGTGTCCCAGTGCCCGTGCCTTATAATTATTCAATCGCTGAGGCCAGCATCACGTCGATCCCTGTATCCTCGCCCGTCAAATGACCCCAGCTTGCTCTCGTGCGCGCGGTGGGTGAGGCGTTCCTGTCCGTCCGTCCCTCCCTGGCGCCCGTCGCAACATGTGCGTAGGCAGACGCATGAATCGCTAACCGCCGCTTCGCGCATGTCCACCACGTTCAACTGTTCATCGTCATCAAGCTCTCCCGCTCGGATTTAAACTACTCCTAAAAACCAATCAGCAGTTTATTCCGACATGACGTGCATGCAATGAGGCGGTTGACTTTAGCAGGGGCAACGCAACAATAAGCGCCAGAAATACTCGTTTGCATGCGCGCTGATTTCACGTAGAATTTTCAGGGAGTACTGAAAATATCAATCGCGTCGCTTTTCCGGTGGCCATCATATTGAATTCCGGGTTGGTTAACGATTACCATCGCAGTGCGTGACCCCTCGGGGAACAAAATATTTATACACGGCGATGGCGATCGATCGAGCTCGGTGTCGACACGGCAACAGCACACCAGCTGTAAGCTCTGAACCAGGGCGTCGTCGTCGCCACCGTGAACGTACACGTTGTCGCCCATGACTTTTAAATTCAACTTTAACTATTTATTTTATTAAAAAATTTGCTCAAATATATAAAATTTTAATTTGTGATTCAAATAATTTTAATAATAAATTAAATTATATTAAAATATATAAAATTTATTAAATTTTTTTAATAAAATAAATAATCAAAAATGAATTTAAAAATTAACAACTACATCAGTTAAAAAAACAAAGAAAGTCCGTATCTGGAGTGCGTGGTCGGGACATCGATGCGGCGGCCGTGGCACCGTTCTGGTAATGAAACCGTACAGAGACAGGCTCACTACCGTCCAGCTAATGAAAATGGGATCCTGTAACGGATTCACTTAAGACAAGGATTTTTTTTGATTCATTTAAGTCAGGAATTTTCATTCCGTCGGTCGAATGAATACGCAAGGTTACGGAAAAGCACAAAATAAGTATTGCAACGGTATGGATACTAGTACGGAAAGATCAAGTAGGAGTAGAAGTGCTAGTACGTACTGTAATATGTTAAAAATTTAAGTATTTTACGATATATTTTAACTCTAAATTTATTAAAAAATCTGAGAAATATTGTGACAAAAAATGCGTTCGTGCTTGTAATAAATCTGTACGAAAACAGAAAAATACGATGAATAAACAAAAAAAAAATTAAGATGTACTCTGAGACACCAACGGTACCGTTTCCAATAGTTAACATGTTGAACTGCTTAAAGTCGTGGATCACAGCCGATACAGAAAAAAAGAAGCAGTGCAGTCACACAAACGGCTTTCTGAAAGTAGTCGATTGAAGAGCACAAGCGAGCAGCGTAGATGGTGGGCTCCCTAAAAACTTAATCGTTCGCTTACCCGTGAAATATTTAAGCTACACCTATTTCACAAATTAAATTTTAAAGCCTACTTTAAATGCCAAAGGACTTTAGTCCCATATGGGAAGTTGAGAAAAGCTCAACCAACTTAAATGTGTGAGCTAGTATTCATTGGCTCAGAAGTTGAGAGAAAAAAAAAAGGAAGCCACCTGCGCGCGAGCCGAGCCTTGCCGTGCGCGACGGGTACGCGAGTTACGTGTATACATTCGTGTGATTTGTGACATGCGCGTTCGTACGTGTACAGAGCACTGTATTATTGCGCTGAGTCATTGTTTTACGGATTGAACCAATTTTAATTAAAACGGTGAATTAACTTTAGATGTTACCAGAGATTCAAATCAATTTAATACGTCGGTTTTTAGTAACGGACGAATTGATTGGTACCTGTTACTCTGTTAATTGATAGCGTTTAACCACAGCAATAAATCTGGTTCATTGCACCTCCTCTTCTGCGTCTATAAAATGGAGGCCTCCTCTCATTCTGCGACATATCAAAAAAAATATTTCCACTGCTACTGCTGCACGTATGGCATTTTTTTCGTGAGTTTCTACGTTCACAGAACTCACGAGAGCAAGGCTCCGAAAACTCTGTCCTGCTGCGACACCTACACGGGTAGACGGACGATCAAGTTTTTGGGAGCGCACCATCTGCTGCTCGTTTGTGCTCTCCGATCTACTATTTCTAAAAGGCCGTTTGTGAGACTGCTCAACATATTAACTGTTGAGAACGATGCCGCTGACGCATCAGAGTACATTTTGAATTTTTTGAGTTTACTCATTGTGTTTTTTCTGTTTTCATACAGATTTATTAAGAGCAAGAACGCATTTTTTATCACAATATTATTTATGTTCTTTAATAAATTTAAAATTAAAATATACCATAAAATATCTAAATGTCTAACATAATATACTAAGCTTTCAGATCTTTTCCCCTCTGATGCATGCTTGGTATAGCAGGGGTGGATATGAGCTGGCACCGGTGCACTGCAAACGTCAAATGCAACTCGTACGACCAAAGTATAAACGGAATTCATACTCGCGGAACGGCCCCATCAATCAGACTAAAAAACCAGACGGCCAGAATGCAGACGCGTACCAAGAGGACACGCGAGGGGACGGCCGGCACCTTGAATCGGCCAGGCTTCGCCCTGCGCGGCAGCTAGTCATGACCAGGCATCCATTATCCATCCACGCGGACGCGTCGTGCAGGCGGCGACGCGGCTCTGCGGCTGCTCTCAAAAAATGGCTTCTTCCGCTTGTGGCATTGCCAGTCCAGACGCGTGCCATGGACCGGCTGCCTGCAGAATGGACTGCTCATAACCTCCAGCTGTGCTCCATTCATCAGGAGGCAGGCGACGGTGGGCTTGCTACTCAACCGGCCAAGTTGACCACGTTGCGCCTGTTACTGTTAACATAAGTACTCCTATGTTTTTATGCTGTACAGCTGGTAGTACGTGGTCCAAAATACGTATGGTGTGCTCACGCTGCGGCTGAGAAGACGTATAAATACATGCGGCCGTATCCGTATATGAGTGCCGCAAGGCAAGACTGGTCAAAGTCTCGGCTCCCAGCAACGGGAACAGCGGATGTGTAGCTGTGCTCCGAAAGCCGACCGCCTGGAGCACCCGTACAACGTGATCAGTGTCGCCGTACCAGCAGGTTATCCACGCACACGCTTTGCCAGCCTGGAACCCCGAGCATCTGTCTGCCTCGGCTTGGCTTGGAGGACCCCATCCATCCCCCAAGATGTCATGCAATGGCGAGGGACACCTGGCGCCTCTGCTGCTGTGCAGGCAGCGTCCGAACACGCGTCCCGACTAAATGTCAATAACAGCTTTAAGGACTGTAGGAACAGTAGCATATGCGGGCGATAGACAGATCAGGCAAGGGATGCGGCTCGTCGGCAGTCGACTGCCCGCGCAGTGGGCCGGCATCGCGCGCGGCCCGCACGTCAGTCGGTGACTGCCCCGGAAGTCGAGGGATCCTGGTCCATCAGGCAAGCGCTGCGATACCGTGAATAAAATCATTCGAAACAGTATACTGACATGCCGTAAAAAAATCGTTTTGGTACACACAAAAAGAAGTTGCTGTGTGCGGAAACGAATGGAATCAAGCCGCGCTGCTTAACGTGTCCAGCACCCAAGGTGCCGTTTGAATTCTCAGAAGCTTTGAGAATCTACGTACATAGAAAAAATTCTATTAGTATTCAAACAGAAAAGTTTTGAATCCCAAAATTCATAATTTAAAATCGGATTCAAACGGCCCCAAGACACTGACCAACCACTACAGCAGACCTCTTATTTTCTTTTTTTTTGCGAACGCCATGTGATTTTCTAGTGAGTGACAGTCATCGATCACGATGGCTTCAGTGTGTTGCTTGGAGGCGGAGAGGAGAGCATCAAGGCATCAATCCATGCTGATGACCGAAGGCACGCCTCGCAGGAATCTCTCTCTCTCTTTTTCCCAAAAACAAAAGGCACGGTACATGCGGTGCTAAAGTGGAGTAGGAGTACTCTGTTTATGTCAAACTCCTGTGGATACTAAAATTTGATTCCGGGAAGCGCTGCGATTTGCATGAGCCGTCGTGTTTACAGACAGCAAAGGCTGGTACTTTGTCAGATTAACCGCCTCGAAAATCTCCAACCTTGAGTTCGCACCCGTATCCTCCGGTGAGCAATCCTATGGGGAATGATGTGAGGAGGCCGCATTAACATTTGCGGTTTAAAACTGCTCTGGGTTTCCGTCGTCGGCGACGTTGGTTGGCTCGGTCTCAGGGTCACGCGATCACCTGGAATCGTCGTCGTCATTTGAGCAAAACGAAACGAAAGCGTGCAGAAAAAATTAAAAAAAAGGATGGACGGTGCATGCAAGCTCGGCACGACGGGTTTGGTTTTCTTTTCTTCTGAGTTGAAGCTAAACCCTGCGGCAAGTAGCGGAACTACTGGTCCTAATCTACGTCCACGAGTAGACCAATTCCAGCCAGCAGTCTCTGATCTGGATGCAGCGTGCGTCTTCTCCAGGAAGGATCAGTCACCGCGCATGGTCTTGTCGTGTACGAAAGCTTACCGGCAGCACGCGCTGTTCACGCACCGAGCGGCGCGGCGGCAAGCAACTGGCAGGTTCCACGCGCGTCCACATTGCGAGCGTTTGCACGGCTCACATGTACTGCCCGTCGTCCAGCGCCATCCTTTCGAGTTGCTGTGACTTCCTCGCGGCCGCCGTCGTCTTGCGGCCATCCATCCATCCATCCCCGTTCCTGCGCGGGACGTGGGGGCTTTCTCGTGCGCGGCATTCGAAATGTGGCCGGACATCACGATGGCGACGGGGCATGGAAACCCGCAGCCCGGCGCGCGAGGGAGCGGAGCGGAGCGGAGCGTCCTTAGCGTGACGAGGGCCGCATTAACGTTGTCTTAACCCGGAAGCCGGAGCCGCCACTTTCTTTTTTACGCGGCCGCCGTCGCTTTCGCGACCTTTCAGCGCGCTGTTTGCACTGCGGTCCGCTGCTGCTCTAGCGCTCTCTCTTGCGCGCGCACCGCACCACGACGCGGCAGTGGCACACGTCACCGCCGGAGCGCGGGTCTGACCGAGGCGCGGGTCTAACCACGATGCGGTTCTTGTTGTCTTTTGTGGAGCGGAGGCGGAGGATCCTGATCGGGGAGGACCTCTGCTCGCTCGAATCCTGCCGTGACTTGGAAGGCGGGTGACACTTTTCTTTTTGTTTCTTTTTTCCTTTTCTCGAGTCGATGAGGATGCGTGAATATCACTGTCCATTAGGGTCCAAATCTTTGCTAATAGCAGGATCGTCCTTTTTACCACACAAACACAAACGCAGGCCTAAAAGAAAAGTGACGGGAAGATAAGATGCTTGCAATTATACATATTCTTGTCCCCTAAATCAAGCAACAGTAGGAGAAAGAAGCTAACTTTACGTGCAGTCTCGGACCCTAAATCTGGCAAAAGGGGAAAAAAAAAACACACCTAGGTCAAAAAAGCAGAGCGAAAGCTACTATACGAGTGAAGCGAAGAGAAAAAACAGAGGATAGCATCATAGCAGTAGTATAAGAAAGCTGCGGCATTTACAGGTTCATCATATGATCGATCTAATGATAATACTCGAGAATTGCTGGTGGCATTGATCAGTCCTCCCACATGAGCGGCTCCTCCAGGCGGAACAACGCGCCGCCGGCGGCCACGTCGTCGTCGACGGCCCACGCCGTCCCGCACGAGGACGGGCCGCATCGCAGGTCGAGGAGCAGGTCCGGGAGGTCGAACAGAGCATCGTCCGGGTCCTCCTGAGGAGGCGGCGGTGGTGGCGAGGAGGCGCTGGCGTCTGAGCTGTTAGTGCTGCTCTCGGGGCTCTTGGCATTGGCGTCGGAGGGGAAGACTCCAGCGGCGGCAAGCACCGCGGCGGCCTGAACGTCCTTGGGCGCCGCGCTGGCCGGGCGCGGAAGCAGGTGCGCCTGGCCCGGGAAGTTGAGGTGCGCGGCGCGGCCCTTGATGGCGAGCGCGGCCACGTCGTGCGCGCGCGCGGCCATCTCCGCGGTGGCGAAGGTGCCCAGCCAGATGCGGGACTTCTTGCGGGGCTCCCTGATCTCCGACACCCACTTGCCCCAGCTCCGCATGCGCACGCCACGGTACGTCGGGTGCCGGCAGCCCTCCTGGTCCGTGTCCTTGCGCGGCCGCTTCTTCGGCGTTTTCGCGCCCACGGCGGTGGAGAAGGACGAGGAGGAGGAGGTAGAGGACGCGGATGTCGGGGACTCCGGCTCGTGAGCACTAGCATCGTCCATGGCTTTGCTTGCCGCCAAGCAGCAGCGGTGATGGCGGAGTAGTTGGGTTTGGTGACTGGGGAGGCAGTGGAGAACTGGAGACGAGCAGAGCGGTGTGCGCTGGGTTTTATGGTGTGGCGCTGGCGCGGAGGAGACGTGGCGTGGCAATGGAAACCGATGGAAAAAAAACATCGGACCCTGTGGAGGAACTGCTCTCGCCCTCTTTCGCTCGCTGGCTGCTAGCGGTGTCGTGATTTTTCCTTTTCTTTTCGACGGCTGTTCTACACACACACACACACACAAGAAAAAGGGCCTTGTTCTTCTTTGGTGAAGCTTAGCTTACGGTCAGGTCATTGATGGTTATGGCCCAGCAAATTTTTAGCGAGCGTATGGGACGTGAGCACCGTGTGAAACGCGTGTGAGCAGTGCGGTGCTTGTCTGGCCATTTGAGTACTGTATGCAGTATGCACGCTTGGAAATGATATTTTGAGAGAATTTACTTGAAGCTGATCTTCTGTGGTAAGTACCCGTGAAAAAAATATAATCCAAAACAGCCCATTATACGTCGTTACAAAAAAAAAGTGATAAGAAAATGAAGTTGAGATAAAAAAAATTAATTTGATAGCAGAGCCAAAATGATAAATCATCTATATACACTAGTCGGCATGATAACAGATTTATAAGTCGAAGCCAAGAACAAAAATTGGAATTCCCTTCTCGAGCTTGTTGAGCATTGGCCTGTTCGGTTCAGATTCTTTTTGCTGCGGCTGCCAAACAAAAACAGCGGCTGTTGCAGCCAGGCACTGATGTTCACCGGGTTGATTCACAAGCGTAAACGAATACGGTGGCGTTTTATTGTTGCCGAACCGCTGAACAGAGCAGCTGCAGCCAGCTCTAACGAACACGCCCCATGCCAGCCATACTCTACATACTCCTAATCTACATGCCACCAAAAACTCCTTTGCAATTTGGCAAAAGAAAAAAAGAAAAAAAGAAAAAAGAAAAAAGAAATAGGAAACTGCGTTGATTTGCCAAAATGAGTTATAAATTTCATCAGATTGACCCACCTAATGCGTAGTGGAAATATAGCTGTTAGAGACTGGACGCAGTCGTCTGCTACACGACCGGTAAAGGTGCCATTTTCATATCACCCGTTCCACTGAAACATAAAACAATCATACTGATAGCTACGACTAAACTTACCCTAACGTTACTATATGAAAACCAATGGAAGTCTTAAATGTACGCAGTGATCCGATTGGTGCCGGACACGGTCTTCTTCAAGAGGCCCTTGTTGATTAAGCCATCGATGGACGCCGATTCGTCAAGGAGGCATTACCGCGAGCCTGTCAACCCCGCTCAATCAAGGCGTTTCGTCTTCGTGCTGTCGTACGCGCAGCTCACCATCAAGGGATAGCTCCACGATCAACCCCCACCCCAACGGTACCCGCCTCGACGATGCTCGATTCAAAATCACCTCACGTCTCGACGCTTCTCCGGTGGTCCGTTGCTCCGCCTACCAACGTCGCGGGGGCACATCGCCTTCGTGGTGACGACGGCGAAAGGGAGCCGGGCGCGGGCCGAAGCCAAGCAACGGGTGTGGGCAGCCAGGTCGCTGGGCCTCGAGGAATTTGCTGCAACTGGGGGAGGGGTTGCGCGGATCGCAGCTGAAACGTTTCCGCCGGCGACTTGTTACCGTTTCCCGGCTAGAGTGCTCACCGTGACGCGCACTCGCAGTGATTCCATGCAGTTCAGATTACGTAGGCAACCTTAATCCTGACCAGGGCATCAAACCCTGAGGCTAATTGGCTGCCGCGATCAATTTGGCAGCACGGACAGGCAGCAGGTGCAGAGTCCGGCGAGACGAGCAGCACCAAATCAAAGAGAACAGAGAGCCACGCCATCACAGTTCACAGGAACCACCAGAACGAGCACCACTGCTACGGTACCACCTCGTGCTACTCATGCCGAGCTCCTGATCCACCGAACGGTGGCCGCGGTAGTGTAGCACACAGCCACCTCCCAGCTGCCCTCTCCACGACCGCCGATCAACCAATCATTCGCCTAAGCTGTGGCCGTACCATATAATTGGCCACCAATTCACAAACTGTTACAGTACGTAAGAGCTACCACTAGCAGCGACTAAGCACCTCCGGCTCTACAGCGTCTACTGCTAGTGACAAGAACCAAACGATCCCAACGCTATCACAGAGCGGCGGCGGCGTACGGCCTCGACCTCCGGTGGCGCCCAACCTGCGCTCGGCCAGCCGGACAGGACGCTGTCCGCCACTGCACCCGTTCCCGTTTCGTGATGGGGTAGTTTCCAACGGCCAATGATCATCGTGGATCCCTCGCTGCTTATATCTCTGCATTGCTGCGCTTCAGTGATGCTTGTGTACTGCATCGATAGCTGATCGCTCGCCGTCCTAGCTCGGTGCAAGCTGTCATGAGCGATCGAGGACTGTGTTTAATGATCGACCTTAGTTAGTCCGCTGTACCTAACAGTTATTTAACTAGATCTAAGACGACGTCGTTTCTCAGCACGTACGTTTGCTCTTGATAGGATTAATTCTTGCAAGTAAACATTGCTTGAACCGCCCAGTAATTAACCAACCAAGAAGGATAGTAGTACTGCCAGCGGTGTGCTAGACTGCAAGATATGGTTTGATTCAGTGGACACTCATACGGACCTGACGAAGGAAGAATTCCATGGCATCTTCAACCACAGGTGCTTGAGTTATACTAATCGATGCTCCTTGCAAAATTAACTGATGAAAACTGTGTGAAAGTGAGTTGGAGATCATTTAGAAAATATTCGACTCTAATAAAACACGGAGCTTTTCTTTTGAGAAAAACGACTCTAGCAAATGACATTTTCTATTCCCTGGTTGGCTGGTTCTTTCAGATGGTGGCCCCAAAAGCACGAAATCTTCTGAACACGCTGCCTCAAGTTGCCAGGCATATTCTTCCAAATAGAGAACAAACTAGAACATTTGGTCCGTATCTAGCGAAATCTCATGTTTTGACAAAAAAGCTTTTCGCCCCGAACTGATCGTTTGGCAGAAGAGTTCCAAGGTTGCTCTGTAGTACTCTGTTTTTCTCCCAGTGCTCTTATTTCTATCCTCTTTTTTCTATCTTAATGAATGGAATCACTCCTACTTGTTTTTCAAAAAAAAAAATTGTCAGCGATTTGCAAGCAGGTATCAGCAACTGAATGAACTTCCATCCTGGCGCAAAATGAAATTTCACTTCCGTCAATCCCTCGACGAGATAAGCAACGGTCTTCAATTGACGATGCCAGAGAAAGTTTATTTCCTTCATTTTTAGATGACACAGACTAATAAAAAAAAGTTGCTCTCATCCTTAAAATCTAGAGGATGCCGTACACAGACAAATGGTTAAAATTTCTGATTTTTTATAAATTTACTACGTACTACTAGTATGTTTTTAGTACTAGATCGCACCCGAGACATATTTTTATATTTACGTACACTTACAATCGGTTGGAATGTCCCATCACGTCCAGGAAAAAAGGAGTTGCTTAGTTCTTCAAAGTAAGACGTGAAACAATAACACGTTGAGTCAATAATACGCCCCATGGGCCAACAAGCCCAGAAGCCGCCATTTCTACGGCGTGCTCTGCCGGGGGCTGGACAAGACGACGCTTCGATCAGCGATGCCAGCTTGAACTTGAACACTAAACAACTGTTAGAAATATCATGCATGGTGACGCATCCGGCGATGCCCCACGGCGCGCATTAGAGAAAACCCGGCCCCGGACATCACACATGCGTGCTCCCAAACTGTTGCGCATGTAGTGGCAGATAAGGTTTTTGATCTTGCGAGGATGTGTGCTAGCTGGGAAGCTAGATTGGTCGCTTTTTGTGGATTGCTTGTTTTTTCTCTATTTTATCTTAATGCGAAACGCGCTTCGCACTGCAGCAAGCTCGTACTACCGCATTTCATGCCGGCTCATTCTTTATTCAGCGTGACCAAAGTGCTGTTTGGAATCAGTATGGATAATAGTTGTTTATGTTATAGCTATTAGGTAATTATCAGCTGCATAACTATTACTAGATGGCTAAGTAGCACTATCTAAGTCTTTTGGAACCTCTAGCTTATAGGTTAGTGGATACTCCCTCCGGTATCATAATTCTTGACGTTTTGTATAAGAGTTGAATAAAAAATTAGAAACATAAATTACAAATAACTTTCAAATGATTAAGTTTAAAAATGTGAAAACTATATAAATAGATTTGTCTCAAAAACTCTTTCATAAAAGTATAGATATGTCACTTTTAAATAAAAGCTTATAGAAAAAATAGAAGTCAAAGTTGCGTATTGCGTTTTGAAGACCGTGTCGTTTTTAAAATGTTAAGAATTATGGGACTCGAGCGAGTAAGTAATAGCTTAGTAGCTATGATGAGCTAGCTAACATGGTAGTAATAGTCATCTAGGACTTGGCTATTAATTAGCTGGACTATTAGCTGGGGTGTGTGGAACCATAAGAGATAATTTTACTAAATAAGTTTTAGTAGTAATTCTGAACAGGTTCTAAACGTGATCAGGAAGCTAACTGACCTCGTAGCGCGATGCAATGGCGTGGCTCCATCGGTCACACCTAACCTCATCTTGTGTAGATTTTTTTTTGGATGCTTTTTGGCTGAGGCAGGTAGCCCATACATGTAGTGGTAATCACTAAACCTTGTGCCAAGTGACAACTACACTTATACACGCTTTAATAATCTTTTTTTTTATTAAAGAATAATCTTCGCGGGGGGGGGGGGGGGGGGGGGG
>BCLF01000056.1:1679435-1698611 GCA_001602275.1 Zoysia japonica | reverse complement strand
GTGGGGGGGAAGCACGATCCAAGGATTGACGGGGGAGATAATGCAAGGCAAAAGCAGCATGATTTGCTGCTATCGAATCAAACTATTAATATTCAATATAAACACTGCAAGATTCCCGTGCGAGGAACATTAGAAAACCCTATTAGGAGGAACTCGTGGCGTCCTTTGGAGGTACGAACGATGCTGCCCAAGATCACACGTAAAAGCATTACGAGGTTTGTGACCAACGCAAGTAACCAGAAACTCCTCTGAAGAAAGGTTGAAACAGACCATCATTTCGGTCTCAGCTGGGCTCAAGCGTTTCGGTTGGTGTTAGTCCCACGAGGGTTTACTGATCAGAGAGACCAAACACACGGTGATAGAGACACGTAAAGGCATTAAACATAGCATCTGTGCTTTCTACACGGTCATGCTATATATTGAGATGGACCCAGGGTACCTATAGACTCGTGTCAAAATTTAGTAAGCACGTGACTTGATGATGATCAGAGATGACGTGCATCTGCGTGTGTGTGCATGTGTCAGTACTCTGCACTTGGCTAGACAAGGTGACCACAGCATGCATGTTTGTAGTAGCCTTGGCGTGACATGAGTTTCGGTTTGAAGTGTTCGTATAATGAAGCCGCATTCTAGAAGTTGCGTTCTTGATTTAGTACCGTGGAAGAAGGCACATGTTTGTTAAGATTAGGTATAGGAAAAATCAGAAAAACTGTCAGTGCTATCTCTGACGAGAAACATAAAACAGATCCTAAGTAGTAGTAGATGCAAGCACTTAAAATCATTATCTCAATTAACAATCACGTGTAGTTGAAATTTCGATACTACATGAACCTAAGGGTCAAGAGCACATGCTACAGCCGGAAAAAAAAATTCTGCACTATACTTAAGATATTGCTCCACGCGCGCAAGGACGGCTACCAAACAAGTGGAGAAAATTTGTAGAAAGACGACCTAGAAAATTTCTATCGTCGTATATATGGACGGCAATTAAAGATTGAAAGAGTGTATCATACGTCGAACTAATAATTACTCCACTAAGAAGCAAGTAGTATTTTCATATAGTATCACAAACTCCTTTAGCGACGGCGCTTGGTTCAGTTCTAACTTGACCTTCCTCTGCTCTTCAGTGGTCATACTTCGTTGTATTACGACTGAATGATTGATGACGCTAGCTTTTACGTAATAATAAGCTATGACGACGATTAGCTTGTAGTAGCTGTAGAAATGCAAGGTTTTGGCACCCGTCGACTCAGTTGGCGGTAGAGATAACGGGAGAAACGAATTGAAGTGAGTCTGATGCGCTCGCTGGCTGTAGCACTTGCAGCCAACTTGTAAAGAGTGGTTAGCACGTCGATGATGAACCCAGTAAAGAGTGGTTAATACTCCCACATCTACATATAACTCCCATCCGAGCGGTCATTTTCTTACAGCAACGGAGGAACGAAACGATGGCCACAGGGACCCCCGGCCGGCTGGCTGGCTGAAAATAATTGGCGCCGCTCGTTCTCAGAAAGCTACGCTTGTACTGCTCGATGCATCAGAACAGTGTGATCGATATATGCTGGAGCAAATAAGGCGCGCATGTTGATGACAGTTCGCGGACCGAAACTGACAGCCTAATTGCGGCCGATACATCTGCGAGTGACGCATGGTTATTGTTGCAACATGGATGTTATAGTTTTTCAATACCAAACTATTAAGAAATCATGATTTTAAAAGCCAATGTCAAGCAAAATCATGATTTAGAAAATAGAGGTCATGAGTGAAGTCTTCAAAACTGTAAAATAGCTACATTTTTTTCAATACCATAGTTTTCAAAACTACAAAATTTGTTGCATCCAAACATCTCTTTACCTTCTAAAACCAAAGTTTTTGGTAAAACTATAGTACTCTTCAAAAACTTCAAAAATAATTTTTCCAAACAGGGCCTAAAGTGTCGATGGAGATCTCTTCTATACGATTCGTGACGTGAATATTATGGGCGGTTTGATTGTGTTTGGAAAACGACGGTTGACCGATTATCATGGTGGTCCCTGTCATTAGCTAGTTCTTCCTTCTCTTTCGAGTGTTCTGTGGCTTTGATTTCGCGTGAGTTTATTTGGATTTCAACTTTTTGAGGGGCTAAAGCAACGTTTGATTGGTCAGAGATTCACGTCTGACGACGACTGCTAATGATGGTGGAGGTTTTCTTCAGAGGAACTTTGGTTCCGTTTTTTGTCCCCACATTTTCATTTACTTTGCTGGTAATTTTTTTTATAAAAAAGATGGACATAACTCGTACGCGTGAACAAATTTTCTCTCTTTCTCCGTACCACCTACACTTGTAGTAGTTCTGTCAACGGACTGCGACAACAAAAATTCTAGTAGCAGCTTCACTCAAAACTTCAATCAGAGATACTCCTGCATACATACTTGGCCACCATATAATTAAGTCAAGCATTAACAATGACACACACAGAACCTCGATCATGGATGGCCGCACCAACACTCCGTTGAGCGCTATCTTACCATCCGATTAGGTGCACCAGGTAGCAGCACTGCCAAGCTAGCCGGTCCAAACTCACCACGCAGCGAAACTGAGCTCGCAACGAACGGGACTCGCCACTCGCAAGTCGCAACCACCGTACCGCGCGCCACCCGACTGCCGGAACCGCTCCGTCGCCTCCGATCACGGCTGGACCACGCGGCGACAGGGGATCCTGGCAGGCGTCGGTCCGGTCGGCCTGTAGTACACTTAACGTAATCGTGCGTCGGCGGTGTTCGAGCGCCACCAATTGACAGGCCGGCCAATGCGTCTGCGCGAGAGATCGATAGCAGGCACGGCTCGCGGCGCTGCGCGACGGGCAGCAGCGGCATTGTGTTCGATCGATCGACGCCTTCTTGCCCCTCCGGCCATGTGAGGCGGTCGTCGTTTCCTCTCATGGCCGTGTGGGTACCTGTTGGGTTGGCCCGCCCGAGATCCTCAATCTGCGACGACAGAATAATTAGGGTCTGGAACTGAAACAATAGTTAAGATGATGATGCGATCGCGACTGAAATGAACGGCCTGCGCGATCAGAGTAACCCAACAATGCCAACGGGGCGCGTACGGGAGCCGGTAATTGGCGTGCTAATGCTCTGCACCTACCCCGAACGGGGTTGGGCGTCAGGGCTCCGAAGGCGAAACAGGACAAGGGAATATTGCGTGCCTTCGGCTTGAAACTTTCTGTGCTGCTTCCGTCTTCCTCTGTTCTTTATGCCGGATTCATCCGCCCCTTCATGACCTCTATTCTCTCTCTTGGACTCGTGTGTTTCCAGCGTACTAGCAAACCTTGGATAACGTGGGTGAGTCTGTACCGAACCGAGCAGGTTAGCAGGATATGCAAGACGGACGTTATTTTACACGTTCAGCTGGAGAGGGATTAGTGAGAGGGACAGGTTGCTTAGTTGGCGTGATAAAGTTAACAAAACAACTCGGTCTGGGCTCCCTGGTCAGGTCATAACAGGGACGTGGTAGCAGCAGGATCGGAGCGTTGTGAACTGGAGCTGTCTAGTGAGAATCTGAGAGACGTTTACATGATGATGAACTGTATTTCACAGGCCCGGCCATAAAACGACCTCCGAACGGTCGGCAAAACAGCAGATATGTTATCACGTACTAGAGTAGTAGTATAAACACTGTCGCTATTTCGATGGCGTCTGGAAACGCAGCGGCAATATTCAAATATACGTACTAGTAGTAAAGATCTATTCTCCTGATGCAAAAATAACACAAATTATGCGTCAAACTAGCTACACGTCTATATTCTTTTGGTACAGAAAGAACTCAAGCTCCTTGCTTAAATCAAGCGCATGCACTACTAATTAATTAAATTTGACAATAACATATGGTGTGGAGGTGGCTCATTTCCCCCACTTTTTTTTGTTTCCTTTTGCTTGAGAAGATGACAGTATGGTGTGGTGGCTAATTGAAGAGTTCAGAAAGATTTCTGAGAAGAAAAGGGGGAAAAAAAAAAAGAAAAAGGTAGAGGTAAAAGTGGTAGCTACTCGACCCACAGGAGTGGCTCCTGCATCCCAACGACGTCATACTCCTCGGCCGCCATTGCCTCTGGCCCCGGCCACACCGGTGACCACCACAGCCCGTCCCTCAGGTCCAGAAGAAGGTCTGGAAGGTCGAACAGCGCGTGTTCCTGGGCCCCGTTGGAGTCGGCGCGCACCGTTTCCGGGCCAGCTGTTTCCGCCGACTCCGCTGCAGGCGACGACGGCAGCTCGGCCGACGACGACGCCGCGTCGCACTGCGCCGCCGCGGCTGCCTGGGCGGCCGCGGCCTGGATGTCGGCCGGGGAGGTAGACGCTGGGCGGGGCAGCTCGTGCGCGCGGTCCGGGAAGTTGAGGTGCGCGGCGCGGCCCTTGATGGCGAGCGCGGCCACGTCGTGGGCGCGCGCCGCCATCTCCGCTGTGGGGAACGTGCCCAGCCAGATGCGCGACTTCTTGCGGGGCTCGCGGATCTCCGACACCCACTTGCCCCAGCTCCGGCGGCGCACGCCGCGGTACGACGGGTGCTTGAAGCCGCTCCGCCGCGTGGCGCTGGACGCCGCCGGGGCCTGGTTGTTGTTGTTGTCGCCGCTGCCAGCGTGGTCGTCGGTGCTGCAGCAGCTGCTGCTCTCCTCACCGTGTCCATTGGGGACTACGGTGGCGTTGTTGGCTTCTCCCTCTAATTGGCAGCAGTGCGGCGAAGCGGCTCTCTTGCGCTTCGTCGTGGGTTTGGGGTTCTTCTTGGACAGCTCCTCAGGCCCGCGGACGAGGGAACAGTAAGAGGAGGAAGAAGAGGAGGAAGAGGTGGTGGGTGCATGGCTTGCGACCGATTCCATGGCTCCCTTGCCAGACAATGTGAGGGAAGTGTGAGGAAGTGGAGTGCGCCCTGCTATATAAATAGTGGCGGTTCTGACATTGTGGGGCATGGATTTGTTTCTTCTTTCCTTCAGAACTTTTTCATGGTTTAGACTTCTAGTAGCTGTTTTTAAAAGGGTTATATTATGATTAGCAATTACTGATCAGTAAACAAGAAACCTCAAGGTGTGTTGTGCTCTACTTGTCCAGAAGAAAAAGTAAACCCCTTTATATATTCTTTTCTTTTTTAAAACATCAGAGCTAGATTTTATATAAGAGCAGCACACATATTTAACCTATACATTTCTGCAACAAAGCAATCGAAGTTCAAGTATCCATACCAAAAAAAAAAAAAAAAAACTAGAGATGCTAGAAACTATAGGTCTTATAGTGCTACAAGCAACCAAATTCAACGGAAACTATCAGAAGTCATCTAATAAGAATTATATTATATATTCATGTTGTTATTATTTTTATTTGGATACAGATCGCCTGAATTACTTATATACGCATTGACATTTACTTGGTGTTAAAATTCAACTGCTACTCGACTAAAAACTCTATATCCACGTGGTCCCAAAAAGCAAGGAAATAAACCATCTCCTCTCACTTGTATCAATACTCTAAAATTGTATGACCTGCACTCTGAAAATGGTTTTAATCGTCGAGCTCTTCATCATTAGTTCATTTCAACTAATAAGATCCAAGTCAATCTTCTCAAGGGGAAATATATTAACCTGTTCCTAATAAATTTACGTGTGGATCAATTAATAAAACCTGAGACTGTATTACACAATGCAACGGGGGGAGCAGAGAGCTGACAAAGTACTGGTGGTCTTGCTAAAACTCAACGGAGTTCTTCTGCATGTCTTAAAAAAAAATGAATCCATCTCTGCATGACTAGGCTAAAATTATACTAGTACGACCTCTATGCGTAGTACTCTACGCTTTATGATCGGTCAAGCTCTTCGTCTTTAGTTGCATCCAACGAACAGGCTGTAAGTCAATCATCTTCTGTCCGGGGAAAATAGAGTAATCTGTTAGTTCCAAATAACTACTCCTCTGAGACGAACCAGTTGATCCACACGATACGGCTCGTTGGCAACACTGTGTCGATGCCGGAAGATCGCCCGACGCAAGTGGCGGTGCCGCTGCTCGCAAACAGAAAACGCGCCGGCGCGGCGCAATAGATTGTGGCTGCCGGCCGGCCGGCGTATTGCCCGGACGCCCAACCTCCCGACAAACGGAGGAGAGGGAGTCGAGCTGGACAGATATCGTCCAGCACGTCTCGTTCGCCGGAAACCGGTT
The DNA here is from genome assembly GCA_001602275.1 of Zoysia japonica. NCBI lineage: Eukaryota > Viridiplantae > Streptophyta > Magnoliopsida > Poales > Poaceae > Zoysia > Zoysia japonica. The sequence goes on along the minus strand of BCLF01000056.1, from coordinate 1,692,434 downwards.
CCGCGATTCCGGAACCCAAATTTGGCTGCGTTTCGTCAGGTTTCGCGTTTGACTTGTCTTCATTCAGGTGAGCGAGTTCTTCTGACGGCCGGAGAAGGGTGGTCGGAAAGATGATGATGATGATGATGAAGTTAGGCCAGGGCTCACATCCTCCGCCAAATTTCAGTTCCGCCCGATTTGAACGTTTGCACGGCGCATTTCAGTTCAGATAGAACGGGCGCCAGCATGGACCCCAAGGCTGCTTCTGATCTTCTCTAACCTGCGGGGTGTCCCCTGTTCTCATGTCACGGTAGAACGGAGATGATGAAATTCTAAGAGGATCCCTTCCACGCACGCGAGTTGCCATCCTTGTGCCCAACGCGACGCGTTCGTGCGCCGCAGCTGTTCCGCACCGTGACGGGCAGCACGGCGCAGAAGCTTCGGTAAGCGTAATGTACGAGGAGCAGGTAGGCGTGCTTAATTAACGGTGCACCACGCGCTAACGATTAACTAAGTGCGGGGGGTTTCCTTAATGACAAGCGTTAATTGTCCCTCGCACGGTTCCTGTAATCCGCGCGCGCCCTCCGCGGAGGTGCTGGCTCTTCCCGGCAAGCTACAGTGTCCGTGCGACACGTTCCCGGCTCCCGTTCCGAGCGCGCTTGACCCCTTGACCCTCTCCCCGGCGCGGGCGACGCGCGCGCCGGTTTCCCCGAGGACCCACGTGAGCGTGGCGCCTGCGGCGCGCGCGCCGAGAGGGAGGGGTCGCTTGTCGCGGCCAGCGAAGCCGGCGCCGTGAGATCACCGGCGTTGGCGTTCGCGAGGGAAGGGGTGGCCTTCGGAGCGGCGCGCGCTCTTCTCGACGGCGAGCACCAGCCTGCGAGCGACGAGCACGGACGTACGCGGCGGCTGATCCGTTCCGTCGGCGAAACACACACACTGCTGACTGCGCCGCAGTTAAGGGTCAGCAGAATCGCGCGGCCTAACCTGACCTTAATCGCCCAATCAACGGCGCGTTCCGCTACACCAAACTGAGCGAGCAAACGTACCGGCACGCAACGCATTATCGCTTTGCGAGTACTGGAGCTTGTCCGATGCACGCATTCACAGCTAGCTGCTGCGAGATCGCTCTAGGGCACGGCTCCGGTGCACATACGTGTCCTAGGTCAGTACGTAGATCGCGGTCTCACTGTCTACCTCCTATAGTACTTACAAGTAACAGCTCGCCGTCAAGGTTGGCTCGTGCTTCTGTGAAGCTTCCTCGTCAGCCTGTTCGATTCCTCCGGCTTCAGAAGTTCAGAGTCGCCAAGTCAAGGGGTCAGTCTCGCATACAGCTAGGCGTTGATACTGCAAGTTGGGAGTGTGCCGTTGCTAAATATAAACTCTACACTTCTACAGAACTGCGCTAAAAAACTACGCTTGCAATTGCAACTAGCAGTAAGAGTGTTGTTCTACGGCTACTTCCAACCCGTTGCAACTAGCAGGCCGGCACGTAAGTCTCTCCGGCTTAATAACTGCGAGCTTAGGCAGAAGGTCGTCAGCAAATAAACAACCGCGAGTTCGCAGTGGCACCCAAGAACATGAGTTATTACCGCTGCTCGCGGCAAGTTAAAAAATGAACGCTGAACGTTGCCCCAGTCGAACCGAGATGCACCCCAGCACACGGCGGGCAGGGCCATCAATGGAAGATGCACTCCGCTAGTACTCCTCCACTATTCTACTCCTCCATTGGAAGGTTCGCCTGCAAATTACTCCTCTCAGAAGCCCAAAACAGTAACCAGACGTTACTCCTCGCCTAACAGCCGACTCCCGATGTTATCTCTCCCCGCGTAACCTTCTCCGATGATGTACTTACTACCAGAGGGCGCCGCTGTCAACGCACCAGGCTGTAACGGCCCTAGTTTAAGACGTCGTCCTTGTACGCGAGCAAAGGAAAAATGCAGAGCTCGTCGAAACCGATGGAGCCATTAAACCCTGGCCAACTTGCGCTGTCACAAGTAATTAACCAATCCTCTGCAAGTACTACGAACCAGTGATAGCGTTACAGCAACGCAGCGGTACCAGCCATGGAAACACGCAACGAGTGGCTTGTGATTCTCCGTTGATGTCGAGGAACCGGAATGGGGAGTACTAGTCCTTGCCGGTTCTTGGTACTCCCGGTACGGTGGGGGGGGTGCTGTTTCGGTTCCGCGACGGGTTACGTGGCTGCTCTGCCTTGACATGCTTCTTCCACCGGCAGAGTGGTTTGGCCGCAACGGTGATGGCATCAGCGAGCACGCCGCCAAATGCGTCGGGTGCCCAGGCAGACAGGCTATAGAAAGCGATCAAAATGGAGACAGGAAGAACCAGCACCGGCAGCCGGGTACCAGAACGAGCAGGGACGAATCGGTAGCACAGAAGCAGTTCCATTTCGAATTCCAGGATTCTCAGCTGACTCTCAGTGATAAGGACTCATGCGAACGCTATAAAGACAGTGGCTGTGATGGTAACAGTTAACGGAAAACAGACCCACGTAGTGGTGTAGTGTAGCGTGATCGGCGAGGCCCTGGAACTTGAACAGGGTCAGAAAGAGGGTCGCGAGCGTTCAGTGTATTGTCAACAGAGGCCGGCTAGTTTCCGGAATTCAGCCAAACTTTTAGACTCAGGTATGAGTTTGAGTCACAAAGCTCATGGACTTTATTGACTGTTTCAGAGCATCTGGCTACAATCATGAACTGGCTTAAGCGAAATGTGTGCTGCAAGTCCATGGATGCAAAGAAGAAACAGGAGTACTAGAATTCTTGACCCACTGCAGGACAAACAGTGTTCAAATGTTGGGTAATAACAGTTCTAATCGGTCCACGACATGGAGAGGCGGGGCTTTTTGCGTTGGTGTCGTTCAACTAATTTCGCAGCAAACAAAAACCAATCACCTCGCCGGCTACCAGACGCTGCCGCGGGCCGCAGCAACGGCAGTTTTTCGTTCAGTGGGTAGGCCCATTCGTTTAGAGTTTTGGGCCGACTGATTGACAAAAAAATTGATAAAACTTGCATCGTATCCGGCCTGCGGTCCGCGTCGCCGTTCAGATTTCGCTCCGTGAGCCTGCGACGCTGGCGCTGGGGCTCAACCCCACGGGAAGGAAAAACGAAGGGCCGAAGGCACTAGTAACTCAGGGCGGCTCCTCGAGCAGGGCCATGTCTGCCGGCTGCCACCAACGGCTTCAGAGAGGAGGCATCCAGGGCGGCGCCGGCGGCGCCGTGGACACCGGGAGGGACATACACATGCAAGAGCTACAAGTTGATCGCTGACATTGAAACATCGAGGGACATACACATGAAACTACAATCACTCTTCGGCTTCGTTCGTGACAAACTTTTCTAGTTTACTGCATCCGAAGCTACAATTTCCAGCAGTGGCTAGTACTGATCTGCTGAGTGAGAAGGGGCAATCTAAATGCACAAACATGACAGAGTGTCAGTAACCAGTAACCACGGCCCTCGTCCAAACAAAGCCAACCTTAAAGGTCAGAGATAGTTCGTGACGGCGACGACGTTGGTGGCAGCTGATCGGCAGAGTCGAACATGTCCGGTGGGAGGTCATCGAAGTGGTCCGGCGGAAGACCTCAAGGCTCGATTTTGATGCTGTCGTGCATGTCGAAGAACGGGAAAGCCATCTGAGAGGGTTGCAGGAAAGGGAGCAGCTCCTGGTGGCTGGTGAAATCATGCATAGCCCTCGCGTAGGCGTAGAACCCGGGTGCGGTGTCACTGCTACCAGGGATCCCGGGGGAACTCGAGCAGAGGGTACGGAGGATGTATCGCGGTCTTAGCCGGCAATGTTCCCCCGGAACGCAGATGTTCAAGGCCCATCGGATCGTTGGAGACCAGTTCATCATTCTGGGAGTCCATGGACGGTGTCGTTGCACGACATTGGCTGCTGGAGGAGCAGCGCTTGAATGGAACTTGATCCGGAAAAAAGCACTGACGATACCACAAATTTTCATTAAGCAGATTACATCCATATTGAAAAAAAAAAGTATTTGTGGACAAAAGATTAGAATGCGTACTACAGATAATCCATCCTCAGAAAATAGCTTTTTTTTGGTAAGAAAGGTACAGTAATCTTGGTTGAATAGCGAAGAACGAAAGTGAGCAATGTTAGTTGCAAGTGCTTACCCGGGGGAACTCCGACGCCAGAGGAGAGGCAGCCGCCTTCTCGGCGCTGAGGTTCTTGCCGGACCGGCCGCGGTGAGGCGAGCGCCTGAGCCTGGCGAGCCGCTTCCGGCGAGTGCTCCAGAAGTTCTTGACGTCGTTATCTGTTCTTCCCGGCAAGAATGTGGCGATCCTCGCCCACCTGTTCCCGAATTTCGCCTGCAGGTCCAGCACCACCCGCTTTTCCTCAGCAGAGAACTTGCAGTCCCTGCTGCGGAACGTTCGTACATATCCGCATGACCATTGTGATAAGCCATTTCGTAAATGTGCCAAAAAAAAAAACAGTGATTGTGCTGCGCTAGGGAGGGATCGCGCTTACGACTTGAGGTTTGGCCTGAGCCTGTTGACCCAGCGGAGGCGGCAGGACTTGCCTGTGCGCGGCAGGAGGCCTTTGGATCGAATGGAGCTCCAGTCCCTGGGCCCGTGCACGCGGACGTGCTCCAGCAGCACCGCATCCTCCTCCAATGCCCAGGCTCCCTTCCGCACCGACTCCCCGCTGGTGCAGGCGACCCTCCTGCCGCCGCCCGCCCGACGGCGCGCGCCGCCAGGTGCCCGAGCCATTGCCCCGCCGCGCAGCGCGCAGTGACGAGCTCTCGGAGGGAAGTGGACAGGAAAAGCGCCGCCCTCTGCTTATGGAAGCCGGACAGGGGAGGGAGTAGGGCGTGTGGCGACATGCGGAGCGTCGGGTTGGGATCCAACGGACTGGTTTGATTCGCCAGTTGAAGCAGCGGGAGCAGGGGGCGTGTGCTCGAGCGGCGCACGAACGCGCGCGAGTAACCGCACGTCTCGCCCCATGACCTCCGACTTCCGGGGGTGCCTCTAGCTGACCATCAGGGACATCGTCACCGCCCACAACGACCAGCTTCTCGACTCACCTCCGCCGGGGCGGCGACGGGGCCTCACTCGCCCATCTCCTCCCCTGGGCGGCCGCTCGGAATTCTGTGAATCGGTGGTCGCCTGTGACACTGAGTTCGGAGTGGAAGGCTTACTAACAAACGAGAAAAGTCACCGACACGTGGGACCAGGATGTGTGACTCACTGACACGTAGGACCTTTTTTTCTCCCACAAGGCGCATGTATGTCCAGATCGCAGGGAGCTCAGCACCCATCCGTCTCCCTGTCAAGCTCCCATGGATTCCAAGGCGTGGACCTCCTTTCTCGTAGGTATCCTGCTTCTACGGTTCAATTGGTGCTCGGTAAGCGCAGGTTCAATTGATTCGGCTACAAATTTGAATCGATTTTTGTCCCTGACGATGCTTTGCTTGGGGGTTAACTAAGGCGGCGAGTGGCGGGGGCGCGGAGGAAGGGGACGGGCCGTTTCCGGTGGTGGTGAGCACGTGGCCCTTTCGGGAGGCGGTCAGGGCGGCCTGGGAGGTGGTCTCGGCTGTTGATGGAGCGGAGTCGGCCGTGGATGCTGTCGTCGCCGGCTGTTCTGCGTGTGAGGTTCTCCGCTGCGATGGCACAGGTCACTAACTTGTTCGCGCTTTGAGAAAAAAAATGGAGACAACAGCCTGCTTATTACAGTTACAAAGATAATCAATTCACTCACAGAGCCTTTATAATTTCTGCCTATGCCGAGTTAATGATATGAAATTGCTGTCATGATGTGCTTAAATAGTTAGTGTTTTTTTCTTCAGAGAAATTTTCCTTGTGTTTCTTGGCTTTTCACTTCTGATCCATTTTTAGGAATTAATGGTCACACAGAACTTACTTCTTTTCTGAAGTACATAATTTGCATGTTTTTTGCATTCCTCATGAATCAATCAGCCTGGTTATGATTTTGACTTTTAACATACAGTTGGTCCAGGCGGAAGTCCAGACGAGAATGGCGAAACTACATTAGATGCTCTAATCATGAATGGGGTAACAGCTGCTTACTCATTCACATTCTGCAGTGCACCATTTATACTTGCATAGTGTGTGTAAAACAATGCATTATTTTTGCTTAAGGAAACTGGCAGGCAACAATGGAAATTGGAGCTGTGGCTGCCATGAGATATGTTAATGATGGAATCAAGGCAGCTAAATTGGTAATGCAGCACACCCAGCACACTCTGCTTGTTGGAGAGAAGGCAACATCATTTGCAATTTCTATGGGTCTTCCAGGACCAACTAACCTGAGTTCACCGGAGTCAATTGAGAAATGGGCAAACTGGAGACACAACCACTGCCAACCCAACTTCTGGAAAAATGTGTATCCTGCCGGTAGCTGTGGCCCATATAGTCCTATTACTTTGATGTCAGCTGAACCTGAGGACTCTGTAGAGCATGCTGTGCCGGGGAGTCAAGGAGGTGTCTGCCAAGGATGGTCTCAATATGATAACTTACTGGAACCATCAAACTCGCATTTGAAGTCTATTAATCGCCACAATCATGACACAATCTCTATGGCTGTGATTGACAAGGTCACTGATAAATATTTACATTCAGTATACATTGGCATTTTTGCATTTTTGGAAAATTAATATTGGTGTTGTTCTCTTTAGATGGGTCACATAGCAGTTGGGACTTCTACCAACGGTGCTACTTTTAAAATTCCAGGAAGGTGTGTGTTTTGCATTCAATGGAGCAACATTACACCAAAATTTAGCACTGACCCATCTTCAGCTAGATTGGTAGTGGTTTTTCATCAGCTCTACATATTTCTTTCTCCCCTCATTTGTTACTTCTAATTACTTTGTAGCATGTAATTTTAACATTTCATTCCTCTCGGTAATCCTGTGTGACTGGTATCTAAGAGATCATCTAATGACTAATGTAAGTATTTTCAAATTTGACTGGAACAGTGTTGCCTACTTGAAGTTTCGGTGTCAAATAATGATGTAAATATGCCAAATATCCTCTGTTACTGCTGTTATATAGCATCCACGTTTTTTATGGCATGGATGAAACCTGTTTTTCTACGTGTTCAAATATTCCACAACAGGCCTCCTTTCATGGAACAGTAACAGGCCTCCTTTCATCAGCCTTTGAATCCATTAGTCCCTCGTAAACCTCAATTTTTCTCAGTGAATTGATGCTGAGCCTATATGCCACTTTGCTTGGCATGGCACCAGTTTATCCGTCTTTTTATCATCTATAACCTTTAAACACTCAACAAGAGTAGCTTCCATGGGTGGACTAAGGATCCTATATTTCATATAAATACTATATATTTGATAACAGAATGGATTTGATGAAGCATTCTTAGTTGTTTTATCAGTATTATGGTACTGACCAATCATTTGATTGCAGGGTAGGTGATGGGCCAATACCAGGTTCTTCTTCGTATGGTGATGACGAAGTGGGGGCTTGCGGGGCGACTGGTGATGGTGACATTATGATGCGCTTCCTTCCATGGTAATGACGAATTTTTTTGTATTTCAGATCTAGTGATATGCAGTAGTGGCGTGCATTAAGCTGTTGTTTGCTGTGTTGAGATTAGCCCAAGTCTACCATGGTCTCGTGCACTTCACAGCGGATCATATCTCAAATTTTGCTGCAGTTATCAAGTAGTAGAGAGCATGCGACGGGGGATGGAACCTCGAGATGCTGCTACAGATGCTATATCAAGAATTGCCCGCAGATACCCAAATTTTATTGGTGCTGTTTTTGCAATCAACAAGAAAGGAGTCCATGCTGGGGCATGCCATGGATGGACCTTCCAATACTCTGTAAGGAATTCGAGCATGCAGGATGTGGAGGTTGTAACAGTATCTCCTTAATAATGGCCGTTCATGGGAGAGAAAAGTATGCTTTAACAGCAGTTACTAGCATTTCCTCGCTGTGACAACATTATTTTCTTCATGAACACTCCGTTCGTACCAATTTCCTATGTCCATTCTTCTGATTGTTCTGAAATTGATACCTTGCTGTTGTAGCAAGATGCTGAAAGGCTTCCAAACTTCTCTCAGAATTGCCTTGATTTTCCAAGTTGTTTGTAGAAAACTTGAATTGCATAGCCATGTTTTTAAATTGAACCAATAACTCCCTTTGATTTGTAGTGGGTGTACTGGATTAAAATTTGGAGCTGTAGCCTGTATAGGCCATCTAGTGATTCCCCTTCAAGCTTTCTAAGATTCCCGAATGACGAGAGGTTTCTGCTTCTTTTTTCTGACGTTTTGTTTTTTGCACCCAATTATTTCGTTTCTTTACCATTCGAGGTAATACATTAACATGGTTAACAAATCGCGGATTAGATGTAAGAAGTGGGTCGAACAACTTGCATCCCTATGGCAGTGGCCAGCCCTGGCCCTGCGGCCCGGCTTTGGTCAGTTGAGGATGCTCATTCTGCTAAGAAACGGAAAAACAGGCCTAAAACTTAAATTGGCCAATTTCGGCAGATGGCCATGGCCGGATGGCCCGTTACCTCAGCCCATCCTATCAGCCTATCAATGTAGCTTCATGAGCACTAAAATTCCGGGACTAAAAAAGTATATAAAATTCCTCTAGTTTTTTCGAGAACGTATGTTTTCACAAAATCAAAGCAGGAAAAAGTATACTAAAGCCCTTTTGTTTGCCTTACAGATTTTGAGATTCAGCTTCTACTTAGTAATAGTAGTGTAAACAAATAGCATAGCTTTTATCTCAAATTCCACTAAGCTGAACCACCCAAAATTTAAAATCTCACTATCTATTCTCTCACAGTTTTTGCCAAATTTTATCTCACACAACTCACAATCTCTAGTACATAATTTTATAATATACTTGTTTATTTCAACTTTTGTATCACAACTTTTCATAATCTAGCTTGTACTGATTTTCACAATCCATTGAATTCTCATAATCGATAACAAACAGGGCCTAAACTATTACAATAAACCACATTCTTCTTAAAAATTTGCTCCTTTTGGTGAAATCTTACTGATATCTTGATGACTCGAGTAACCCCGATTTTCGCTTCCCTTCCGTTCCGGAAAGCAGGGGTAACCTGAAGCTGGGACACGCACGGAATCTCTTTCCCAAGATGGTAAAGAATAAACCCACGGGACGAAACCTGGAGCAAGCCCCCTTCCGTCCTCGAAACGGCGAAACCCTTCCAAAAAGTTGGCGTGCAGCGGATCTCCAAGGAAGAAGAACAAGAAGAACGAGGACGACAAAGTTGCAAAACGCAGTCTGCTCTGGCGTAAGAGTTGCCAACATTGGACCAAATCAGATCGGTGATCAGAAAATGGACTTTTGGTGCGGCTCCAAACCCAGAGCTTATCAGCAAACAGAACTCGGCCGTCGCTAGAAACGTCTGAACGACAAGATCTTGTTGCGAATCCACCACCGAGAACGAATCCTAAAGCTGACAGGCCATGATATGTGTGCTCCGGCAATCAATCATACGCATCGGCTCCACCACCATCTTTGGGCGGCTATGAAGACAGAGTCCGGGTGCAGGTCTAGAGGTTACCATGAGATCGAAGAGGTCCTTTTCCTCATAAATATAATTTTTTCCCGATTTGATATCTAGCACGTTCCCGCGGTTTCCGTCGACAGTTAACACCGCGGGAGAGTTTGGAGCCCCGACAGATTAACTTAACGGCTCGCCCTTTTAAACGACAGCGGCGTGGTTCCGCCCTGCGCAAATTCTTTGCCTCCCTTGTTCGCTATTTGCTTCCCGACCACGTCTTGGACCTTCTTCTTCTCCTCGCCCAAAAGCCAACGGGTCATTCCAAGATCGCGGCGTCTCGCGATCGCGAACCAAACACAGCTGACAGCCTCGGAAAACGCAGGAACCGCGCGCGCAGGCCAGTCACACGAACCTCCCTCGCTCGCGTCGTTCTTCGCAATGGCGGAGGCGGGCGCGGCTACTGCTGCACCGGCGCGGAGCAAGTTGACCGCGAGCGATGTCAGCGTCAGCGCGCGGCTGCAGCAGGTCCTGGCGCTGCTGTTCCCGTCCAGCCTCGCCGCGAAGGCCGCGCTGCTTGCGGTCGTCGTGGCGCTGCTGCCGCTGCTGCCGTCGAGCCAGGCGCCCAGGCTCTGGGAGCTGCCGCACCTGCTCCTGCTCGGCGTCATCGTCTCCTACGGCGTCTTCGGCCAGAAGAACGCCGACGGCGCCGAGGTTGTCGCCTCCAGCAAGCCCGTCGACGACGACGAGCAGTCCGCGGAGGCCTTCGTGTCCGAGATGATGCAGGGGACGTTCGCTTTCGAGCGAAACGTCGACCGCGACGAGGGGGACGGCGTCCAGGCGTGGAGCTCGCGGTACCTCCCGGACGACCCCCTCGTGGTCGTCGCCGACAACGGGAGCAACGACGGGAAGGGCGAGAAACCGATCCACCTGCCGGTGAGGAAGCTGAATCCAACAGACAAAGTGCCGGCGACAGTAAGAGGAGATATCAGCGAGGCCATTTCTTCTTCGGAGGAGGAAGAGAAAGAAGAAGTCCGCGAGTTCCTCGCTCCCAAGGCAGGGTACGACCTCGTCCACGAGCGCGCCATCCCTTCGCCGTCCTCCGTCCTCGACGCCGACCTGTCGCTCTCGCCGTCCTCTCCGCCTCTGCTCCCGCCTCCGCCCCCACCACCACCGCCGCCGTTTCTCGGCGGCGGCCAGAAGGCCAAAGCGAGGAGCTTCAACGAGTTCGGAACAACGAACGGGAGAATGGGCTTACTACAGAGCGCGAGAAGCAACAACAAGAAGCAGTTCAGGTCCAAATCCGCGGTCCAAGCCACGAGGAGCGCTTTCGCCGGCTACGATCCTGCAGGGTCACTCGGGTACGAAGCGGCTGGTGATAAAGACGGCGAGCTGGATGAGATGGTCGCTGATGATGCCGCGATCGACAGCTCGTTCAGCGGCGACGACGACTTGCTCACTGACAACGACGATGAGGAAAACAGCGACGAGGAGGAGGACTCGTGCGACGAGGAGCTCTTCGAGCTGGCGACGAGGCCGGGTCTGGAGGCGGATGAGGTGGAAGAGGTGGAGGACGAGGTGGACAGGAAGGCCGAAGAGTTCATAGCCAAGTTCAGGGACCAGATTCGGATGCAGAGGATTGAGCCGGCGAGGAGGTGACCCACTGCTGCTTCAGCGATGCGCATGTAACGCACTGTTTTCAGCTTTCTTATGGTTTTTTCCTTCTTTTTTTTTTGTTCATCATGAACTTATGATGATGTAATTAGCACTTGAAAAAAAATGATCGATGTAATCTGGTGAAGTCAGGAGCTTATGGTTGTCTTCGCGTTATCGGCGTCTCCATCAGTGTGTTTGACTTCTTGCATTGTTTGAACTTATCCGGGCGAGGCATGCAAATCTGCCGGCCCAGACCCAGATCGAGGAAGGACTAATGAATGGCCTTTCCACGCGTCAGGCCCATCTCCTAGACCTCTTAATGAAACGCGAGATTTTTTTTTCTATGAAATTAAATTAATTCTTATAAAATTTTTAAAAAGTTCTGTGTTTTAAGTCCCAGAGTCTGCGTGTTCCTCAGGGGACTCGCGCTACGCGTCGACGCGTCCGTCGGCGAGCTCTGCCCATGACCACGGGCGCCAATTCGCCAAAGCTCACAAAGCGATTCACCGCCCGTGTGCACCGGTCTCCGGTTCCCGTGTTCGCTGGTGCACCGCACGCGTTACCAATTCATAGGCGCCGGCCGTGTGTTCGTGCATCCACGCGTGCTGGGGCGTTGGCGATGACCGTTCAAGTATCACATAGTACCATCCGTTAGGTACGACCGCATATACATGTTTGTTTTTGAATTTTTGGTTACTAGTACTAAAATGTCAGAGCAAGAAGATGAAACATTCCAAGCGCTGAAGGAATCAATTCGTTCGCGATTGCGCAACGGCAAAATCAAGTAGACCTGCTTTCTCAATGAAGAAGATTTTACGGTCAATCACGTGCAATGTGTACATCTCAACTAACCGAACTAACCTTACCTTAAGGATCACACACACATTCACATAAATACCCAAAATTAACATTTAATACTCCCTGCATTCTTAGGCCTCCTTTGAATTGGAGGATTTTCAAAGAATTTTTTGTTGAAACCTTTGAAACATAAGAATTGCTAAAGAAAAAATCCTAAGAAATCCTTTCCTATGCTACATTTCAAAGAAAAAAAAAGAATAAGGTAAGACCTCTTAGAAAAAATTCTATGGATGCTTGGGCACTTTTTTGCTTGCTTGTAATCTACCGTAATTAAAACAACTGGAGTAGCTCCCTTCTCCCTTCTTCGCTTGCTGCATTGCACGTAGAGATCAGAGAAGGGATAAGTTCCACGGAACTTGACTACGAAATGCAGCACGGCATCTACAATTTTTTTTTACTTCAATACACCTTTTTTCCTGTGCTAGCTGTCTATGTGCTAAAAAAATAGAGATAATGAGCTATTGCTTAACATATAATCACTCAATATTTCTGCGTTTTTTCTATGGCTATCCAAACGACTACTTAAGAAATTTTTCTCTGTTTTTGATATTCATCCCAATCTTATTTCTATGGTTTTTTTTTTCCTATTTCTGCATTTTGGATTCCTGCATTCCAAAGAGCCCTTAAAGAGGAAATTCTTTATTTGGCCCTAAAATAATGACCACTTCTTTTCTTGAGCTTTTTCGTTTTGAATTTCCTTTAATGATCGAATTTAATTTTTGCTTCCTTTTTTGGCCCTTTCTTTTAGTTTAAAGCACTAACCGTGTTAAGTATGATGTAAAATGACTATTTTACCTCGCATCTAAAATACATTAATATAATTTTTTGTTTGCATGTATATTAATCTGAGCGTACACTATTTTGAACATAATTTGAGTTGACTATGGAGTTTATGATTTTTATGTTTAAAAATAGTGTAACTTTAAATTAATATACATGCAAATGAAAAATTATATTAGTGCATTTTAAATAAAGGGTAAAATGGTTATTTTACACTTTACTTAACA